>CM068953.1:153293397-153316827 GCA_035128595.1 Eptatretus atami
TTTGCTGCAAGTTGACGTTGATAGATGCAATAGCTCAAATGACGGATCTCCCAGTCCATAAATCACTAGGCTCCGATGGTAATTGCCACGGAGCAACCAGGCGATTGTGATTAAGCATGGTTTGATATGGGTCAGATTGACATGCCCCAAAGAGGTATTCCCAGCTATGGCCTCCTTTTTTGAAGAAGCCTCTCCTCAGGCTGGACCTTGCTGGTCCCCGGCAACAGACCCATCATTGATCTTCTCATATGAGTTCCTTGGGCACATCGCCAGCTTAATGAAGTTGATCCCGTCCAGATAACAACTGTTATGTTCATACCCACATACAATGGGCAGATACGATAAATTGCGGAGTCGTGCACTGGGAAACCTGCCTGTGGCTGAGTGAGTGCTCCTTCATAGAATTTCAACAATGCCCTAGCATCGCATTTACAATGCATTTCAGTCACGTAATAAAATGTATATGAGCTGGCCTCTAATGAAATGACAGGCCGTGAATGCAGCCACATAAAAGCCTGCTTACTCTCGCTTGATGCCAGTTACAATACCCTAAGCCACAATGTCCCTGCGACGGTTTATTTGCATTCGGCTTTTGCGGTTAATATTTGTCAGGAAGATTGCACGAAATCGCAATTCGCCAACATCACCAAAGACGAAGCTACGCCAAACAAAGATGGTAATTTATTTGTTTTTACTGTACCTTTTTAGAGGTATGATTGTGTTGACATTACTTCGTCAATGGAAGCAAAAGATCGATTTCAAAAAGAAGAGACTTGCAAGACCTGACAAT
This sequence comes from Eptatretus atami, assembly GCA_035128595.1. NCBI lineage: Eukaryota > Metazoa > Chordata > Myxini > Myxiniformes > Myxinidae > Eptatretus > Eptatretus atami. The sequence continues at coordinate 153,294,188 of CM068953.1, forward strand.
TGCCTAAATATTAATTTATACTTTATGGTAATCTCAAGCTGATGGAGGAGTTTGTATATAAAGTATGTGTAAGACAAAGACGTGAAGATACATCAGTGTACTTTTACAGAGGCTAGCAGTTTGGCCTATGTGGTAGCAAACTCACCGCTAAGCTGTCTAGCCTGGGTTTGAATCTCGGTCCGGCTATGAACTCTCCTCCCGGTGTTTCACAAGCAGAGTTATTCATCAATGTGTGTGACGTCCCTTCGATGGACGTTAAACTGGGTGTTCTGTCTTGTGGAATTACTTGATGGACGTTAAAGATCCCGTGGTGTCCTTCGCAAAGAGTTGGTGAGCTATTGCTGGCACTATGAATAAATTCCAAATTCTTGCCCCAACCTACCAGGTGCACTGCATCAGCGGCACAAGCTACGCACCTCGCATTGATGAAAAGCAAGAGCCACAGGCTGCAAACGGAATGAATGACGTGCAGTGTGACCACTCCTTGGCTTTTTTTCACAAGATCTTGGCTATTCGTTGCTCACCTTGGCATCTTGGTTTTCTGTAGGTTTTCTTGGCGTATAGGTTTTCTATTATCATCGCTTTTTTCCGAAACCTTGTGAATTCTTGGCTTTTTTCATTGGCTCACCTTGGCATTTATGAAAATGAGGAGTGGTCACACTGATGAAGTGTACTTTTACAAGAATTACAAGGACATAAGTTGACATTGGACATGCACATACAGTATATGGAAATTTTACCTGGCTTCTCTGCATCATGAGCCAGGGGTTCAGCCAGGAATGCCAACAAGCCAACCCAAGGTTTGGATCGTTACATGAAAGCTGTACAATTTTAAGCATCAATCTACTGTACATTGAATCTCTGAGGAGGCAGCCACTTCTTGTTAATGCTTGTTCACGATTGGCTGAAACGCATGTGTGACATCACATGCATTTTGCAGCCAATATGGCACTTTTGAAATGACGTATCACTGCTAAATTAGCCTTTTGCGCATGTGCTGTGTGTGTTTGCATTTATTTGGTTCAGCTCACTGAGCACTTTTAACCTGCATTGCTAGCACAAAAGATATAATTAAAATGGTCTTTTAAAAATAATATTCATCATTTAGACGAAAGAGTGGCAGTTTCAAAACTATTAACCATAATTTCTCTATTCCTGAATGCAAATCGGACGCATGGAAGTATCGTAATACAGTATGATAAATATCCGTGGAAGAGAGGAGTCGAGTTTCTATCATTTCCTGTTAATACAATTAGCTTGTGGTAGCTGTCGCTATAACACACAAATACACACACACACACACACACACACCACAACACACACACACACACAACACCACAACACACACACACACATAAACACACAAACAAACACTTTTCCTTTCACCAATAGATGCAAAAAATCTAGCAAAATTACTTTGCCACCGAAAATGGATGGAGAATATGTTTTCAGCGTATCTTTCTGTTTGTTTGTCTGTCCTGTTTATTTGTCTGTGAGCAGGATATCTCCAAAAGTTGTGGACGGATTCAAATGAACTTTGGTGGACAGGTTAGGTGTGTGACAAGGACACAACGTTTCGATGTTAGTGAAGATCCATGTCTGGATACTGGATTATTTAAGTGATTCTTTACCATTGAGAGAGAGTGCCAAAAACTACATATAGTATGATATCTCAAAAAGTTGTGGATGGATTCGGACGAATGTTTGTGGACAGGTTGGATGTACGATGTGGAAGAATTTCTTTGATTTTGGTGAAGATCCGGTTCCGAGAAATTTTTTAAGTGATTCCTCACCATTGAGTGATAGGGCTAAAATGATATATAGCCCGATATCTCAAAATGTTGTGGATGGATTTTGGCAAAACTTGGTCGATGAGTTCGGTAGATGACAAGAACAAGCCAATTAGATGGTGGTCGTATGGCAGCTAGCTTCGGGGTAGCTATCATTTATTGAACGTGACTGTGTCGCTGATGCATTGCTCCTCTACCAGTACACAACAATGGAACTGGTACTCATTTCGCCGACCTCGGAAGGATGACAGGCTGAGTCACCCCCTGGTGTATTAATTCAGCGGCCGACGGGGCTTGAACTCAGGACCCTTGGATCCAAAGCCCCACCCTCACCACTGAGCCAACACCAGGCTATTGCCAATTAGATTTTGGTTCACGTCACCAGATCCGGCCTATCAGTGGGAAACAAAACATAAACTGTTCAGCCCGACTCGGCCAATGCGCTCTACTGATTGAACAGCATAGCGTGCTACCGAGTGCCATTCAATTTTCTCGTGTGGCCCCAGAAACAAGAATATATACACATACATAATATATATATATATTATAATATATATATATATTATATAAATATATATTCATAACGGCACTCACAGCACACACACCTCCCACTCCCAACACCTCCTTCCAAACATGATTAAGAGTTCAATTATATCATTATTTTAAACCTCCGCTGCACACCGAAAAGCCCCAGATATGACCTTCGCAACAATGTCAAGAAGCACCAAGGTTTGGTTAGAACGCACGATCTACAAACCTTCGGCATTTCACAGATCCACATCGTAGGGAATTTTTTGCACTTCGGACTGGAAGATATTGTTGCAGTTCTCGGAACCACAGCATACAACAGATAGGTGTCCCAAGATAGTTGTCCCATAAGTGTATGTGTAGTTAGTTCCCTACATTTTGTCTGCGGGACAGCAGGGAGTGCGTTGCAATGGGCTATTAGTTAGGTTTTAAATCATTTCCCCTCCATTCCACTTCCCACTCTTCCTCTTTTCACTCCTGAGGTAAATCTGCCTCACTTGCCCTCGTCTCGCTTACCACAGCGTGATGGTCCACGGTGCCTTCTGCTCGCTTGCCCCTCTCTCGCTTACCACAGCGTGATGATCCACGGTGCCTTCTGCCTCGCTTGCCCCTTGTCTCGCTTACCACAGCGAGTCATGCAGTAAGGTAGGCGGGCTCACCATGTCTACCCGAGGCCAGACATGTGCGGCGTGTCATGTACGCTTTTGCACCGAGGTGGGAGGCTATACCGGCGTCTGGCCGAAGCCCGGCCCAGGATGGTGGACCACAGAGGGTCGGGGCCAGTCAGAACACCAATTCGGGCGATGACGTCGGATTCGGCATGGCCCCCTCCCCATGAGCTTCGGGCCCTATAAAAGACGGAGAGGTCCCTCCGTTATGTGAGTGTGTGTGTTTCATGCTGTGTCTCCTGTCCTCAACTCCGACCACGTCTCGGCTCGACGGCCACTTCTGTTCCTCGTTTCCGCCCACACGACTCTGTTTCCTGCTTCTCGACCAAGCCTCCTGCCTGGTCCCGCCTACTGCTCCACCCTCGCCCTCTGGACTCCTCCCTTCTCCATTCAAGCTCCTCCTGTTCGGAACACGATCTCCACACATGCGGCTGTGGCCAGAGCGACGTGGCTATTGTCGGGTGCCGCACCACGGAGCATCCCTCCCCAAAACACCCAGGTACCGAGAACTATAACCTCAACCCCCCCTCCCTGGCTGTAAAAATCCTTTTCTTCATTGGGGTTTCTTTTCTGTGTGTGTGTCTGAGTGTGCTGGCCCTGTCTGTTAAGTAAGCCTGTAGAAGATCTTTTATTGTTGTTACTGTGAATAATCTCGCATCAAGTCTGCACTGTGTCTGCTTTAGTAAGTTGCTTTTATAATTGTCACACCCCCACACCCCTCTCCTCTTTCTCTGCGTTACATACCCAATAAACCTTTGTTGTGCCACATGCTTTTCCTCGCTTGCTGTAAATAAATAATTGTTGTAGAAATTGTTTCGCAGCTGTCTTTGTCTTTTCTCTCATTGGTCCAGCATGGTTCGGATCTAAGTCTAGCCGGGTCTTTATTCCCAACGGTCTGTTCCTTGGAGCCGGTACGTCCTTGGCAGTGTCGCTCGGCTGCATCCGATCCGGAAAGGTGATCCAATCCGGTAGAATGATCCGGTTTGGACAAGGCGTACCGAGGGCGTGGTTCGCCGGTGGTTAAACCGCGTGGTTAATTAGGCAACCCGATTCCATAGGCGGGAGGACCCTAGGTCACGCAGTTGAGTTATTGGCGTCCACGGTCGGTTAAGCGACCCGCCGCGTCACGGAATTATCTGTGAGCGACGGCCTACAATTCCGGGGAGTCTGGTGGGAATCGACGTAACTTCCCCCCACCTAGTGGTCTTCTCACCCGACCCGCCGACGCACAACAATATCAACTCTTTGGATGAGTTGATCAGGAAGTTCTCCAACTGTTTCATTGTGCAGAGGCACACTCCTTTCTCACAGGTAGATTTACAAGTCCTTTCGGCTTATTTAAAAGTTTTTTATTCGTCGTTTCATTCGACAATCCTTATCTGAGAGACATATAATATGTCCAGGCCGCCCCGATTAACTTTGTTTCGCAGGTTTCTCGCATATTCACTGAACAATCTGGGATGGATTACGTCATTTTCAAAGTGCTGTATTGTAGACTCACAATCACATTGGTGATGCCAGGTTTCTGTTTCCCAATTAATCGTGGACAAGATCATGGAAGCAACTGAAATTACAGCAGAATTCACAGATGTGAAATTAGCTTTTGAGTCATGCATTCCTTTCCTATAATAGTTTCAAGTGAAGGATTTGGTGATAATTAGATAGATTAATTAGCATTTCTCAGAAATTTACTTTTTACTCACTTGAAATATACTGAAACGCAAAAGAAACTTACCACTTGTTTGAAATGTAATAAAATTGTAACAGTTCAAAATAAACAAACCAACAATTGCTAATTGAAACTGGCATTTTATTGATGACATGTCAAGTTTTTGACCAAGATACACCATCTCATAAGTTTGTTCTACAGTACAGAACAGCACAGGGTGCCATGTCAGTCCCCTTTCAATAGCGGTGTGTGGCCACCATTGTTTTGGATACAGGCAGTGCATCTCGGCGCATACTGCCTACCAGTCTTTGGATGGATTGCTGCTGGATTCTGTCCCACTCAGTCCTCAATGTCTGAAGCCATCTGACTTAGAACATCTGCCTGTCCTGCCTTGCAGTGGTGACTCTTGGCCTCCCTGATCGAGGTCTGTCATCTGCAGAGTTGTGGAGGTGTCTCTGTCCACCAGGGCCGATATCGTCTGGTGTGAACAGCCAAGGCGACGTGCCACCTCAAGGTAGCTCAATCCGCCTTGCAGTATGCCAAGGCACACTGCCGTTGATCCCTTGACAATCGTGGATGTTGATTGAAATGCCCATTTTGCACTGGCCTTTTTAAAGCAATATAAGACATCACGTGCAGCTCATTAAAATCATCCTGTACCCCTTGGCTAATCACTGACAGTCAAAACGGCTGTTCAACAGCTGTGCTATGAAGTGACCATTGAAGGTTCAAGTGACATCCGTGACCGTTTTGGCTGACAGTGAGGACACTATTGTCCACAAATAAGTTCAAACATTTACTACACGCAGTGTTATTGTTGTATTTGAAGGTTTAAAAGGTGGTAAGTTTCTTTTGCGTTTCAGTATATGTCTACAAAGTCTTATGATATGGTTGCATTGTGTACGCTCCAGAAATCTAACTTAGTTCTTTGAAGTCATAAAATATTCCTGTGCCAGTATTCCTCATGGGAAATTAAGCTTGCTTTTGCTTGTTTGTTTGTTTTTTTGTTACTTCTCATCTGTCTGTAGAAAGGTATCTTTGTCTGCTCATGGTTTGTCCTTCTGACAAGTGGTGAATACACTTAACTTGATCAGCTGATAGAGACCTGCTCCCCCCATACCCTCAACCCACCTCCACCACTGGGATTGTTGGGTTGAAGGCTTGAGTGGGAGGGACAATGACTGAAGGAGAGTCCCAACCTCCCTTCCCAACCAATGCAGCTGCTCCATTCAGCCATATAATCTCTTCTCCATCACAAACAATCTATCAGTCATGTCCTGCTGTGGAATGACTACTTCTGTGTACTCGTTCTGCAGTACCTTTTAACATTCGCTAAAAATACCACTCATGCAATGTGGGAGCAAACAGTATGCAGACCTATCCAAAAGCCTTGCATGCTTAAAGCCTATTTTGTCTTGCTGATGCTGCTGACAAGGCAGAGACAAGTGTCCAATACTGAAGCTTTCAAATGGTCACTTCAAAACTGTCCACTAGAGGTCGGTGTTGTTAATATTTTTGGAGAGGACTCTGTGTTAGGTGTGACCACATTCAATGAGTTCAAGTTATCTCTGATGACATACACAGGCCCTTAAAAGAGATCAAGACAAAGTGCAGCTTGTCTGTAAATCAAATTCAACATTGTTGAAATTAGATAAGAGGAGAATAATTTAAATATTATGTTTCCCTTTAGCAAGATCATTCCCATATTTAGGCCGGTTCGTCCATTCATATCCAGCACGTTTCTGTCGGTTTGCAGCAGTTTTTGCATGGGCAGTGGTGATGTCGCTAAACCCTGCAGGGGCACTCGAACCCCCTGGAGGTTCGAGCAGGAATCTGGGATTTGTTCAGGGAGTCAGCAAAAGCTCGCATACTCTTCGTGAAGGACACCATGGGATCTTTGACGTCCACCATTTAATGCCGCTAACGGGACACCCAGTTCAACGTCCATCCAAGGGGAATGGATTCCCTGCCTGTGAAACACCACGATGCCAGTTTGTAGCTGGATCGAGATTTGAACCCAGACTAGACAGCTCGGAGACGAGTGTGCATCCCTCGAGGAAATCCTGCCAGCCCTATTGACTGGTGATATAAACAGCATGGGTGTGCCCATAGTAGACAAGTCACATATCCTGGTGGTGAGAGTGTGTTGGACTTCATCAATCATGGAGTGCCAAGAGGAGGGAAAGAGGAGCCCCATGCTAAAAGGATGAGTGAAAAGTGCTGCTCAGCAAAAGGCAAGCAGGCAGAGCATGATCGGAACATTTACCGAAAGTCCCCGGGGTCTGCAAGTGTAAAAAACTGTGCCTAAGGAAAACAGAGCTTGGACTTCCTTCCGACTGCTAGTCTCACTCTAGTGTCATGGAGATTGATGGAGGTTCGCTTTCTTTTCCGTGACTCACAGGGCTACCGATTTTGTCTTTGCAAGTCACAATGGAGAGGTGTAATCTTGCGTGGCAAATCCGCCTGATGCTGCTCTTGTGCTCTCCAACCTCCTTGCTCATCTGCGGGAATTCCTGAAGCACGGGGAAGGATGGGGGAGGAATGAGTGCGAGGCGGGGTAGATTGGGGAGGAAACAGACGTGTGCTGCAAGAAAATAAGCACACATTGCATATTTCAAAGTGCCAACAAAAATACAGTGGTGTCCTAGTGTAAACTGGTGTCAGGAAGGGTGAAAATTCAGGTTCAGTTATCCGACATTTAAAGATACTGATAATTCCACAGAGTATTGCCTGGGCATTAGGTATGTACCTTGACGGTGGACTCTTTAGGGTGGATTCAGAAAAGCTACCTGCAAAAAAAATCATTATTCAATTATATCCCCCAAATTATCTCTCTATTAATTAAATAGTCGCACAATTCTTTTTTCTTCTTCACAATCCCCTTTTAAAGGGGATCCACTGGATTTACACCACCAACGTATATGGACACCTTAGGTCCTATAACACCTGCACGGCCATATTGATGGCGTAAAGGTGTAGATGGACCGAAGCAATGTGAATGAACCAATACAATCTTTTTTTGATGCCTATGGGGATTTCACTGTACCATGATGCTGAGTTATAATGTATCGGAATAATTTATGGGCATAATTTGTTTAATAAGCCAACGCTACATGAAGATGGTGTGCTCTTCCATGTGTGGCTCCCTTCCAGGAAAGCCACAAAATAGAAGCGACAAAGTGGATAATTTCCAATTACCGCTACTGAAAGATTGGGAGCGCTCTGTAAAGGCGTACGTGAGCATTTTATGCTACGACCTCCACATGACAGTGTACGTGGATTGATATGTTCCTGGAAGGCATAGCGAGAATCGGATCGTTACCGTAACACAGACAAACGGCCCGCGTAAGGCACTGACTGAATTACCATGGCTCTTGCGCCTCTGTGGTCGGGCACCTTTCATGCTCAGGGCCACACTTCATTGCCCTGTCAGCTGCAACACAGCCTCATAAGCTTCTCCCCCTTCCCTACGACCCACCATTCCCCACCTCCACAATCTTCCCCACATCCCACCCCTTTCGAACCCATGACATTTTGGCCAATTCGAAAATGAAATATGAGATCATATTTCGTGATTGTGTCTGCTTTCTACCTGAACTCATGCAAACCTGCACGGGGACAACTGCCAAAATAAATTACATTTGCTTACAGTACAAGAACACTTTATTATCTCGAATGTATTCTCCTGCTTTGTGGGTAAAATCGTTTCATGGGGACAAGTTCTCAAATACAGACCATCATTCTCCATCTTTAGTCTCATCTCAAACATCGAAAGTTCCCATAGATCTCACTCGCTCCACAAAAAGAGAAACAACAGGGCTCGCCCTCGGACCTTCCTGTCCAGTGTTTGCATTTCAATGGCCGTGACGGGACAGGATGAAGTTGGGGTTGAGATCCCATGGAGTATGGGGAGCGGAGGGCAGCGAGGAGGAGGTGGAAAACAAGCTCACAGGCCGAGCGTCCCGACTCGTTGGGGCGAGGCAAGTGTGCAGACTTGGCAGGGGGCTGGCTCCCGTCCCCGACTGCCCTTTTCGCATGCTAATCCAAGAGGCATGAGGTCCAGCCTGGCAGATGTCACAAATGGAGCTCCTGCTGCCATCGCCAACGTGATTTTGAGCACAGATTAGGGGGTTTGAGACGCCTGCCATTGCTCGCAATTAACCGCGTTCTGTCGCCTCTGGCCATCTGTGATTTAGCATCCAGTCCAGTGAACGTTATGAGATCCTACTTGTAATTATTACATGTATCTTGCATGGTGAGGTCGAATTTCCTTGTACGGTGAATGACCATCTCTGAAATGGCTATATTTGATGTTCTATGATGGCTGGCTGTTATTGCTTCATCACGCTGATGCTTTTCCAACAGCTTTGCCTCAAGGATAAACTACATCTATATTACCAATGCAATGAAAATGTCTATTATATTTCTGATGTTATTTTTTTATAGACCCTGCCAGACAAATTTTGTTGTTCAAATGATGTGAATTTGGCCGTTGATCTACAAGGAAAATTTTTGGTCATGCATCCATCAAATGTTACCAACAGAAATAGGATGTGTGCACATTATCATAAGAGCACAACATTATCATTTCTGGGATTCATCCCTGTATGGAATATATATTCCATCCAGGGATGAATCCCGTGGGACATTTTTGGCAGCCTTGGATGTGCACATTTCTGTATGCGCTGTTTCTGATGACTTGCCGACAAAGGGATGAAACCAGTCCATTGCTTGATGGGGATGTGTAGCAATGAAGTTCTCATGCATGTGCTATTTGTAAATGTGTGCAGCTGTGGAGGAACCAGGGTAGAGTTTTTAATAGCAATGGGCTTACCTTGTGTAGCTTTATGCATCTCTACTTGGCTAGAAGGGCAGAGGGGTAACAAAATATAAAGTCCTAACCACAGCTGGGGATATTATATATTTATATATATTTAAGGATCTGGGGTTCAAGTGAGGGAAGACACTTGGGTTCCTCCCAAACACCCGGTCCTGTGGCCGCTGGGCACAGATAAACTAGGCACACCAGCGGTTTCTAAGCAACCATGAGCACTGATTGGTATTGCCAATCCTGGCAGGGTTCACACTGCTTCGCATGTTACCATTTCCGGTAGATTGGCGTTTCGAGGGAGTGGTGGGGGGGTGGGTCTCCTGCCCTCGATACGTACTCCAGTTAACTTACCATATATATCAGGTGCAGCCGAGCAGAGCTGCCAAGTATGCACTGGCTAATAAGAGGAAATTAGTGGGGCAGAACTTCCCGGCTACCCTGTGTGTGGACTACGCTGGACCAATGGAGGAATTGACAGAACAAGCTGGGTACATTTATAATATAAGCAATTAATTATACAACAAGTGAAATGCAAATACTTACAAAAAAGACAATAGAAGGCAGTCCAGTGTAGGTATTATAGCTAACACAAAACAAAGGAACTACAACAATCTTATTTACACTAACACGACAGGTGCCGTAGAAACACCACACACACACACACCACACACACACAACACACACACGAAATGAGAAAGCAAAGATAAAGGAGAGACAGTATGAGGTGTTTACCACCTCTATGGACCTGGTGTGGCTGAATAGCCCATGCTTCCCAGTTGCTTAGGAGGGGGAGGAGGAAGAAAACAGGGGGTGTCCAAGGTGCATGAGTGAAGAGGGTAAAAATGAGGTGCAATGAAATGCAGGTAGGGTGCAGAGAAGGAAAAAGAGAAGAGGTGCATGTCTGTAGGGTTGCTCTTTTAGCTCTTGTGCATCCACAGCAGGCGAGACAGAAGATAAGAGACAAAACATACAGTGGGGAGAACAAGATATTGATACACTGCCGATTTTGCAGGTTTTCCCACTTACAAAGCACGTAGAGATCTGTAATTTTTATCGTAGGTACAACTTCAACTGTGAAAGAGGAATGTAAAACAAAATTCTGAAAATCACATTGTATGATTTTTAAATTATAAATTTGCATTTTATTGCATGAAATAAGTATTTGTTACAAATCAGAAAAAGAGAACTTAATATTTGGTTCAGAAACTTTGTTTGCAATTACAGAGATCAGACGTTTCCTGTAGTTCTTAACCAGGTTTGCACAGACTGCAGCAGGGATTTTGGCCCACTCCTCCATACAGATCTTCTCCAGATCCTTCAGGTTTCGGGCTGTCGCGGCAACACAGACTTTCAGCTCCCTCCAAAGATTTTCTTTTGGGTTCAGGCTGGAGACTGCTAGGCCACTCCAGACCTTGAGATGCTTCTTACGGAGCCACTCCTTAGTGCCCTGGCTGTGTGTTTCGGGTCGTTGTCATCGGTGGAAGACCCAGCCACGCCCCATCTTCAATGCCTCTGTTTGAGGGAAGGAGGTTGTTGGCCAAGATCTCGCGATACATGGCTCCATCCATCCTCCCCTCAATACGGTGCAGTCGTCCTGTCCCCTTTGCAGAAAAGCATCCCAAAGAATGATTTTCCAGCTCCATGCTTCACGGTTGGGATAGTGTTCTTGGGGTTGTACTCATCCTTCTTCTTCCTCCAAACACGGAGAGTGAGTTTAAACCAAAAAGCCTATTTTGGTCTCATCAGACCACATGACTTCTCCATTCCTCCTCTGGATCATCCAGATGGTCATTGGCAAACTTCAAGACGGCCTGGACATGCGCTGGCTTGAGCAGAGGACCTTGCGTGCGCTGCAGGATTTTAATCCATATGGCATAGTGTGTTACTTATGGTTTTCTTTGATACTGTGGTCCCAGCTCTTTCAGGTCATTGACCAGGTCCTGCCGTGTAGTTCTGGCTGATCCTCACCTTTCTCATGATCATTGAGGCTCCACGAGGTGAGATCTTGCATGGAGCCCCAAGACCGAGGGAGATTGACTGTTATCTTGAACTTCTTCATTTTCTAATAATTGCGCCAACAGTTGTTGCCTTTCACCAAGCTGCTTGCCTATTGTCCTGTAGCCCATCCCAGCCTTGTGCAGGTCACAATTTTGTCCCTGATGTCCTTAGACAGCTCTCTGGTCTTGCCCATTGTGGAGAGGTGGAGTCTGATTGATTGAGTGTGGACAGCTGTCTTTTATGCAGATAACGAGTTCAAACAGGTGCAGTTAATACAGGTAATGAAGAGGAGAATGGGAAGGCTTCTTAAAGACAAACAACAGGTCTGTGGGAGCCGGAATTCTTACTGTTGGTAGGTGATCTAATACTTATTTCATGAAAAAATGCAAATTAATTATTAAAAATCATACAATGTGATTTTCAGGATTTTTGTTTAGATTCCGTCTTTCACAGTTGAAGCGTACCTATGATAAAAATTACAGACCTGTACGTGCTTTTGTAAGGGGAAAACCTGCAAAATCGGCAGTGTATCAAATACTTGTTCTCCCCAATGTATAAGAGGAAAGCTTAAAAATGACTATGAGGTGGTCTGTAAATATAAATGCTCACGGTGTATGATCGGTCTGGCATTCCGCCCACTCATCCACCTAGCGCTCTGCTCTGCCTACTCCATTCCACCTTCTTCCTCGTGCCGCTGATCAAATCAGAACTCTCCCCTCTTCACCCAGTACCCAGCACCCAGACCTCAGCAACTACCTCTGATTCTCAACCAACCTCATGCTACTGAACCACTTCTCAACTTTTCTTCAGCGACTTTGCAGGTTGTTTTATAGACGTCTCCAGGAGAGGAGCCCAAATTTGGATCAGGATGATCGGCAGGCATTTCCCAGCGCCACCATTGGTGCACGGACGCTTTCCCAAGAAGTAACCCTGCCCCTACGAGGCTCCGAAGCCGAAAATGGTCTCATTCACCTCCAAACTCGGTCATGCAATGGAGCTCTGATATTAACATGGAGTGCAAGTTTCTGGGAGCACTTTCTGGCCATGAACATGCACTGGGTATCAAATGGGGGTCATGATTGAGCGGAGCACCACGGCTATTCAGATAATATTAAATGGATTCCAGCGCCTACTTGCGCTTCGAGCTACATGCCAAAATGTTCCGACAGAAGCATCCGCCATGGTAAGTAGCGCCCATGGTTCCCCAATATCCTCAAAGGATCGTGGTGAGCATCCAAGTGTGCTGACTGTGGTTGCAGTGTTCGTAGCAGTTGTGGTGAGGTGGTTGAAGCATTTGGAGTGGTTGGCAGTTGTGGTTGAAGTGTTTTGCAGTTGTGGTGATGGGGTTGATCCATTTGTAGCGATTGTGGCAAGGTGTGTAAGTGTAGGTTATTGTGTGGATCTTGAGGAAGGCATTGTGGTGGTTGTATTAAGGTTGTAGCATTGTGGTTGGAGTAGGGAAACGGTTGAAACGAAATGTCCATTGGGGAATGGCACACGGTTTGAACGGGGTTTTGGCGGACAGCATATGCTAATGAAGCTGTCTGTTAACGTGTGTGCATGCTTGCGTAAAGAAGAGGTCGTGTGTGTGAAGTGAAGTAAATAAAATAAATAAAGGAATCGAGAATGGAATTAAAGAACTAACTAAAAGCACTCGAAACACATTATGTCCCATATACCCACTGGAGATGTGGGAAGGGCTAACTAAAACTAATACTAATGAAATTCTGCCTGGGCACCACAATATGTTGGATGCATCTGCCGTGGGGGAATGCCGGCTTTGCAGAACTGCAGCACTATATGTATCTATGTACGTATGTTGTCTGTATTATGTTATTGTGTATGTATATATATATATATAAATTAGGGTGCTTCATATAGGGGGTAAAAAATAAAAGTATGAATATTCATACTCCCTGGGTGTGTCTTTGTTCCATTGACAGTAGAAACATACAACACATATGAAGCAGATTGGAGGATTTAGGGGTTCCTCAAGGTGGCACAATTGTTGAATTTGCCAAACTGTAACTGACAATTGCCGTCGAATTGCACAACGCAGTACACTTCACAATTATATGGTTGTTTGATATTTTCAAAACCACAGCAGTCATATAGGATGAAGAATAGTTTTTCAAGGAGACGAGATGAGCTTTTTGACATTGCAATGCAAAATGCCCTCTCCATAATGGGATAATTGTGCCAACTTGAGGAACCCCTAAAATTCATGTATTTGTTCATTTTTGAGCTATAAGTCTTTATGGGGTATTGAAACAAAGGCAAAATCAGGAGCAGCAAAAATCAACTTTCATTTTTTTGGACCCTAATATATATATATTATATATATATTATTATATATATATTATATATATATAATATATATATAAACCACACACCACACAACACACACATTCCAGTGTTGAGTCAGATTTTTTCACTCTAGCCCCAAGCAAGACTACTGTTTATAATAATTACCAAATACAACCCGTCACTTCACTCACAAGAATATGAGGGGGGAGTGGAGAAAGGGAGAGAAGAAGGAGAGAGGGAGGGGAGGGGGAGAGGAGGGGGAGGGGGAGAGAGAGGGAGGGTGGGGAACTAGGGAACATGAGAGAGTGGGAGCTAGAATGGGGGTATGGTTGGAAGAGCGGGGACTCACCAAACGTCACTGTACACACCGGGAGGGTGGAGTGGGAGGATGGGGGGAAGGGAAGGGTAGTGGGAGGCGAAGGTGGTTTGGGAGGTGGTGTGAGGGGAGGGGGTGAATTCATTTGATCGGGGACTTTGGATTAGGGCGGTAGTACAGTATTGAATGAAATGGGGGTACGTTAAACAGCATGTTAATATAGCACGTGGAGACGCCCAGAAAATCCATGGGGTGGGAGGGAGGGGTAAGCATGAGGAGTAGAGGCAAGGAAGGTAGTGTTCGTGCAGCCAAAGCAGTCTCCTTGGCTATTGAGCACAATCCTGGACGGGTCGCACTCCGACACAAGGATACCAGCAAGCTGGACTCATTTTGCCGACCTCAGAAGGATGACAGACAGAGTCAACCCCACCTGGTATTAATTCAACAGACGAGCAGGATTTGAACTCAGGATCCCATGAGTTGAAGGTCATGATCAAGCTTGATTGACCAATACCCATTTTTGGCATCCAGCTTGGAGAAAACAATTGAGCCTGCAAACTTGTGTGTCAGCTCTTTTAGCATGGGAGTACGATGGTGGCACCTCTTTATGGAGTGGTTCAAATATTTTGGGCCCAGGCCTAGTCTGTTTGCCATTTGCTTTCCACACTTAGGTGAGACTGCTGACCTGATCTGAAGGCTCGCCGACCTTTCGCATGATACCACATCTCAACATTATGTCCAATTCTAACTTTACTTTGTCTATCATCTGGATGGGGCATTGATGTAATGTTTGTATTACAAGGGGCACGCTGGGGTCTACCACGATGTGATACTGACCTGGGAATTTGCTGAGATTGTCAAATTGATCCGGATATATGGCCATCAGGTCGTCCAATGTGTTGACTAGCTTGTTGTTTGCACAGTTTCCCTTCATCGAGCAGTGGAGAGTGAGGAGTTGAAGATCACTACAGGTGGGCAGGCCAAGGACAGTGGGGCCAGTGGTCTTCAATATGAAACACTCATCAACATCGACCCACTGTGTATTCCGTTTCCTGCAGGGGACTGCAAGGGTGCCAAATTATCAAATCTGCAAGCTGCTGTAGGCCACCAGTATTGTTTGGGGTTTCTTTTGAACAGGGCCAGGAAGCGGTAGCCCAGATGAGTTGATATTTTGGAGATACATTTGACTGTATATCCGAAAGGGCAAAGTATTGTCCTCTGCACCAGTGTCAACCTTGACACTCAGGGAGTGAACCCCAACTCGGTCAGGTAGTGAAATGGCCAAGTCGGTGAAAAATCTCTCGCCAGGAATCAATTGCCTGGCTGTGGATTTTGATGGTGGTGAAGCTCAACATATTGCAGTTCTTGGCGGGTTCTTCATCTCTCCTCAGGGTGTGAATGGGCTTTTGGGTGAAGGATTTGTGTGTCTGGTCATTGGGCGGGTTGTCTGCCGGCCTTATTCTTGCCTCGATCTCGAGAGGCAAATGGCCTTCCAGTGGTTTTTCTTCCTGCATGCTTCACAAGTCGAGCCCCATGCTTGGCATCATTGGCAGGGCTAGGAAGGATGTTGTCTTCCACAAAAGCAGCACTCTTTTGGGTGGTGTCCAATTGTGTGGCCAAAATTAGTTGCCTGTTGGGACTGGGTGAATTGCTGTATGTGAGTGCCAGAGGCCTTATGTGCCCAACTTATTTCCAGGGCTCTGTCCAGCATGAGAGAGTCGTCCTTTGCAAGGAGCTCTTTCTGTAGCTCCTGATGCTGTGTCCCCACAATGAGCTGTTCTATTATGCGCTCTTCTGCCGCGGAGGTCTTGAACTTGCACTTGCTTATTTGCTGGTGGCATCTGGAGATGAAATTGTCCATCGTTTCATTGTCATCCTGCTTGAATCATTGGAGGCATAAACAAGCTACTCGGAAATTGGCCTGAGGTTTCAGCTCAGCTTCAAAATGCTGCCAAAATACGCTGGCGTCACAGTGCTAGGCCTTGTGCCATCGGTGCTATCAAGGTCCCACAAACTGTATCGTCTCAGGCCTTCCTCTCCTGATAGCAGGATAATGTGGTCTATTTGTTTGTCACCTGCTATGTCCTTCATGGAGAAGTACAGCCAGGTCCGCTTTCTGAAAATAGCTCGAAGGCTTCACCGAGATTGGCGCTGGTCCAATCCATGTGTGGCATCATGGGCCCGTCTGCCATTCTGCGCTTGTCTGAAAATCCTTAGATCGGTTTAGTAGGGTTGCCTTTCGCTGCCACCATGTAATACGATGAATTTGAGTCTCAAGTTATGGGATGAAAAGCTTTAAAAGCACAGCACGCAACTTCACTCAGCACAGTCCATAGCCCAGGCTCCGGCCTTGCTTCAACCCCTCCTTTTCCTTACGCATGCCCCGCCCCTTTTCTAGGGCCTGCACTCCACAGCTCACATGACCACATATACAGTACATGTTATCAATAGAACAAACTCTTCGTTCATACATATATATATATATATTATATAGAATACATAATATATGAGTATATTATATATATATATATAATATTATATTATATATATATATATATATATAATATATATATATATATATATATACACATATTGTGATGGTTATGAAACTGGACCCAGGGAAAGAACATCCATGAACACATCGGACCTCCCAGAATCAGTTCTGTCATTAGTTTATGTTGCAGATACAGTTAAGCCCAAAATTATTCATACCCTATGAAAATCTGAGAGTTTTACATTTATCTCATACCTCAAGCTGGAGTGGTGAACTTTCACTTCATCCAAGGACATTTTGTTGGCATGTACAAATCCACATACATTTTGGCTCAACATTATTAGCATAACAATAGAAATGTTAAGATTTCTGTTTTTATGCCTGTCCAAAATTATTCATACCCTATGAAAAATCTGAGTTTTGCATTTATCTCATACCTACAAGCTGAGTGGTGGAACTTTCACTTCATCCAAGGACATTTCGTTGGCATGTACAAATCCACATATATTTTGGCTCAACATTATTAGCATAACAATAGAAATGTTAATATTTCTGTTTTATTCCTGTCCAAATTATTCATACCCTATGAAAAATCTGAGAGTTTTACATTTATCTCATACCTACAAGCTGGAGTGGTGGAACTTTCACTTCACCAAGGACATTTTGTTGGCATGTACAAATCCACATACATTTTGGCTCAACATTATTAGCATAACAATAGAAATGTTAAGATTTCTGTTTTTATGCCTGTCCAAAATTATTCATACCCCATACCAAGTCTCAGAATTGAGGCCAATGTTTGTGATAATGCACATGCTTTTGATATTCCTAAGATTCTTTATAATGTTATGCAATTATTCCAAGATGTGTGCATACAATCTGAATACATTACAAATGTGGTCTATTGAATGTACAGTGAGAAAGTTACAGAACAACACTCTACTTTTAGACTATAAATTAAGGGGAGCTGATGCAATCATTCTCAGGTCATTGTCAGCATGGCGAAGAAGAAAGAAGTCAGTGAGGACCTTCGTTGTGCATTGTGAATGCTCACAAGGGGGAAAGGCTACAAAGCTATTTCGAAGCAGTTCCGAGTGCCAGTTGCCACCATACAAAGCATAATTAGGAAGTAAAGGAGTTCCACACTGTAAAAAACATTGAATGACGTGGTCGGAAGCCAAAGGTGTCGCCTCGTCTGGCAAGAAAAGTATGGTGAGAGGCCAACAACAATACACGGATCACTATTAAGGCTTCCTGAACAACCTTGGCGAGTCTGAGACCAAGATATCAAGGCAGACACTCCAGCGGACGTTGCACAAGGAGTGTCTCCATGGACGCCGACCAAGAAAGACTCCACTCCTCCATCCCAGGCACAGAAAGGCTCGTCTAGCCTTTGCAAAAGCTCACCTGGACAAAGATCCAAGCTTTTGGTCCTCAGTTCTGTGGTCGGGTGATATGAAAATGGAGCTTTTCAGGCACAGAGATGTTGCTTTCGTTTGGCAAAAGAAAGGTGAAGCATACAACCCTAAGAACACAGTCCCGACCGTCAAGCATGGAGGCGGGAGCATAATGCTTTGGGGATGTTTCTCAGCCAGTGAGCCCAGCAATCTCGTCAAAGTGGATGGCATCATGAAAAAGGAGCAGTACATCAAATCCTTTAGGAAAAAAATCAAACAGTCCACAGAGAAACTTCACCTTGGGGAGCATTGGACGTATCAGCAGGAAAACGATCCAAAACACACCGCCAAGTCAGTCAAGAAATGGTTCCGGGATAATGATGTAGACGTTCTAGAGTGGCCAAGCAAAGTCCGGACCTCAACCCAATCGAGAATCTGTGGAGGGAGCTCAAGACCGGAGTGATGGCAAGGAAGCCTTCCAACCTCAAAGACCTGGAGCCTTGCGAAGGAGGAGTGGGCCAAAATCCCTGTAGAGACATGCAAAAACCTTGTGAGCAAGTACAAAAACGTTTGGAGGCTGTAATCAAAAACAGAGGCTTTTCCATTGATTACTGAATGTGACTTTGAACTGATCTAAGCAAGGGTATGAATAATTCTGGACATGACATTTTTTTGTAAATCTATCAATAAAATACCCCCGAAACATGTATTTCTGAAATGTCTCTTGCAGTGATTCTTTCAGCTGTTTGTCACATTCTTATGTAATTTAAGCCAAAAGAAACTCATTCCTCAAATAACACGATTCAAAATACTCCAAATTTGGTTAGGGTATGAATAATTTTGGGCTTAACTGTAGATTCCCTACCTGTTGGCTGCGGGAAATGGGGCAAATGTATTGTGTGGGTTTAGTTAGATATTTTCCCCTTCTCAGAATTCTCATACTCTTAATCCTCTTTCTATCCATTTTCCAATCATTCCATTTACCATAGTTCATTTGCAGTACACGCCATCCCACTCGTTTCATTCTCACCATCTCTCTTGTTTAATTCTCTTCATCAAGCTGCCACCTAATTACTCTTTGTGCTACATATCGGTTATAAAACCATTGTCATTTATAAAGCATCTGAACACCTTTCAATGCACCACTTTCTTTAATTATCTCGCACCTTTCACACAAAACCACACACGTTTCAAACATATTCCCGATCAATGGCAAGAACAACGGTGGAAGCGATGGCAAGGACCACGTGAGGGAGTTATGAAAAAGGCCGACCAAGGGCAGGAAAAGAAAGACTGCAGATTGGAGTGCAGTTATTCAGGGGCTGTGGGCAGAGCTGGATGCGCTCTACTTGGAAGCAGTTAAGAGATACAGCCAATGAGCACACTCCATGCCTGGTCAAAGGTGCAGCATGATCTTTGCTTCCTGTAACTCTGCCCCAACCAGATTATGCCCTCTTGTGGCCCGACCTGGCCCGGGAGGCTTAAAAGGCGAAACCCGAGACTTGTTCGGCACTGTTGGAATGCACTGTGGACCCAAGTGATAAGGAAGTTGCCTGCCCTGTTTGTGCTGAAGATAAGTCACCTGCCGAGACAATCTGCGCTGGAGCAAGGATCATCATCACACCATTTGAAAGCCTTTATCCCTGAGCAGGGGTCAGCTTTTTGTGGGCTCCAATCATGGTACCCTTTCTTTTGGCAATGTTTTATGGCCGAATGCCCTTCCTGACGCCAACCCTTTAGTCACCTTCGCCCTGCAGGGATAATTACCAGTATACTGGTGCTCATTTTGCGACCTTCGGAAGGATGACAGGCTGAGTCAACCCCCTGATGCCAACTCAGCAGCCAGCGGGGCTCGAACTCAGGACCCAAGGATCCAAGCCACCGCCTTAATCATTGAGCCACACCAGGCTCGCGCTGGAGCAAGAATGAACTGCGCTATCGCTGGGTCAAGCTTCTCTGGGCAGACTGTGTTGTGCTGAGATATGCACAGGGCAAGGAACAAGAATGAGAAAGCCACGAGGTCCTCAGTGTGGGAAAATAGTTTGATTATTGATTTACATGATCTTTCTCTTGCTTACCTATAACAACCTCTAATTTGTAGACTTGAAACACATCGGACTATCACGATTGACAGAGATATCAACAATTGGCTTCTTGACCCATCTGGGCAAGGTTTACATTCTCACCTCACACCTTTTCTCAAAAGCTTACAGTGCATACGCTGTTCTTCTCAACTCATTTGCATCCACACACTCCTACTCCTTTGTTTGCTTCCTTTCTTTCGGGAAGCAATGGCAAATCGTTTTTTAATCTTCTCGAGTGTCTTATTTTCTTCATTGGTTCAATATAGTGTGTACAAATGGATAGATGGAACATTTTATCCCACCGATCGCTCATACCACTAGCCAACATTCATCCACGGCTCGCTCAGCTGTACGTATTAAATAAATGGGTGCATGTTCAGGGTGCGGTTCCCCACTTGGTAGCACCAAACCACCGGTAAGGTAATGCGTTATTGGTTCCGTTGAACACATGATAAAGTCGGCTGCAGCGAACAACTGCAGCGCCAATGATCCTTGAACTCTATTGTGTTTTCAATGGGAGTTTTGTAGGCAATGAAAAGAAAGGTCCATTTCATGCCACAGGTAATTTGCATTGATTAAGAATCTTTTTTACCGAGTTAGAGTAATTTGGGTCCATTGTTTTGAACCAATCAATAAATTTGTGACGTGTATGGGAGGGGGATGGTTTGGATGTGGAAGAAAAAGTGGGGGCGGGGGGGAGTTAAAAGGCAAATAGCGAGGGACCAGCGATGGATGGTTAGCTCGAGTTAAAGAAGGGTTAAAAGATGGATTGATAGGTGGAGGGATTAAAGAGGGAATGAAAGATGGGTTGTTGGACTAAAAGGTGGAAAGTCGGAGGACATTATTCCGGAAATGAACATGCTAACTTACAACATGTCTCCTTCCAAAACCCTTCTATACAACGGGTAGGAAATCTATCCAAGTACAAACTAAAGAAATATCTGTCTGGGGAAAATCATACGTATCTCGGAATGCATGGGGTGCTGCATCATGGAGCATGCTGTCATTTAGCTGATTGTTTCATGACAACATGGTACACTTTGAGAAAAGTATACAACTGCCATTTTGCAAAGCACTGCAATGATGAGCTTTGAGTCAGATCCGGTTCCTTGTGGAATTGAACTTGGGCTCGGCAATTCAAAGGTGACCGATGCTGTACTTCTACAAGTAACACAGTACAAGGCACAATGACATTTCATAATATAAACTTTGTGAAGGATGCAGGAGGCTCATACGTGGAGAGTGCGTGTGAAATGAAAAGTTTTTGTTGATCATGTTCAGCCAAATAGCAAACATTTCAGAGGGAAACTAAAATGGCACTCGGTGGAGCACATACCTCTACCCTGCAATGTCTGATCCACGAGAACATATCGGGCCCAATACATTTTTGAAATATCATGCTATGTATCGTTTTTGGACCTCTTGATGGTGTAGAATCACTTTAAAAATTAAATAATTATTCTATTCAAATCTGGATTCGGATCTTCATCAAAATCAAATAAATTCGTCCTTGTCAAACACCCAACCTGCCCACCAAATTTTATCTGGATCCGTCCACAACTTTCTGAGATATCAAACAGACAGACAGATAGACAAATAAAAAATCACTCAAAGAGCGACACTTGGCAAAACAGCACAAAGTAGAACGGCACTCGGTCGATTGCATACCACTGCCAAGTTGAACAGTTCACGTTTTGTATCCCACTAATGGGCTGGATCCGAACCAAAATGTAATCCACTTGTTCTTGTCACCAAACCAACTTATCCACCTTGTTTAGTCATAACTCGTCCACAACTTTTTGAGAGATATATATATATACAGGGTGTCCCAAAAGTACCCTTGGGATTTAGAAATTAAATAACATTTCTTTTAATAATTTGTTTTTCTTTTCTTTTCAGAATTTAGATTAACATTTGGAAATTACCCGTGGGAAAATTCACAACTGAACAAAGAACCAAAATCGTGGAATTTGTATTTTAAATTTCATCGATCAATTATTCTCACCCAAAGAGCATGGACACCGAATAATTTCGCGAAATTCAGAAAATTTATTGGCCATCACGTTCTCCTGATGTGTTTTGCCTCCCGATTATTACAGCGCGTGCACTGTATACAATTGCACCGAGTTTGAAGTGTCCCGGTGTCTCCCCCCCCCCCCCCCCACATGCTCAAGTGAGCCAATGACGGCCGTCCGGTAGATGGCAGTGCGTAACCTAGACGGAAATGGCGACAATTGACGGAAATACCCAAGTATTTCAATGGAAATTTGTGAAACTAATGTGTTATATATGTGAAAACCATTGAATTTATTGCTTGACGGAAAAACAAACCAAGAAACGCTCCCCTCTCATGTACGAACGAACGAAAGACGTCATTTCCGCCCACCATGGCATTTCGCGCCCGACGCTGAAAGCTAAGTTCTTCTTCTGCCATCATTCTCTTTAATATTAGCCACGCGCTGTATTGAAGGATTTCACTTGTTTTCTTTGGGGTTACATCAAGGAACGTGTATACATCAATAAGCCCCATACAATTCAGCAGCTCAAGGACAACATCT
>CM068953.1:153317467-153330339 GCA_035128595.1 Eptatretus atami
GTATGCAAATTGAGGATTTTAGAAAGTGATCCTGAGTTGATGACCTTTGGCTGACGTTGACCTCAAAAATAATTTGTGGTTGAATTCAGTAAGCTGATTTGCAAGTAGTCTTCAAATTTCAAGTCAATCTGATGAAAATTGAGGATTTTGGAAAATTTGCCTAAAATTGTCCTTTTGGCCTATGTTTACCTCAAAACTAACAGGTGGTTGAATTCAGTGACATGATATGAAAATCCTGTTCAAATTTCAAGTCAATCGTATGCAAATTGAGGATTTTAGAAAGTGATCCTAAATTGTTGACCTTTGGCCTATGTTGACCTTTTGGCATGTGCTGACCTCAAAAATAATTGTTCATTGTATTCAGTGAGCAAATATGAAAATCTTGTTTTAATTTCAAGTCAATCGGATGAAAATTGACAGTTTTTGAAATTAGGCATTTGTTGACCTTTTGACCGAAGTTGTCTTCAAAAATAATTGGTGCTTTAATTTATTCAGCTGATTTGCAAATGGTCTTCAAATTTCAAGTAAATCAGATGAAAATTAACAATTTTAGAAACAATTTTAATAATTTGGCCCTCGTTGAAGTTTAAGCCTATGTTGACTTTTTGGCTGAGATTGACCTCAGAAATAATAAATGGTTGAATTCACTTACTAGATATGCAAATGCTCTTCACATTTCAAGTTAATCTGATTAAAATTGAGGATTTTAGAAATTTGGCCTTTGTTGACCTTTCTCTCTATGTTGACCTTTTGGCCTATGTTTACCTCAAAAATAATAGGTGGTTGAGTTCAGTGATGTGGTTGAGTTTAGTGACGTAAATCCTTTTCAAATTTCAAGTCACTCGGATGGAAATTGAAGATTTTAGAAAATTTGGCCCAAATTGGCCTTTTGGCCTTTGTTGACCTTTTTGGTCCACCAAATTTTACGAAACTTCAATACGTTACTGTTGCAGGGTCGGTGACCATATTGCCCGAAAATTTCAGAACTAATCGGTTGAGCGGTTTTGGCCGGAGATTAGCGGACAGACAAACAAAGAAGCAAATAAACAAATGGGGGCGATCAACATACTTGTCCAAAAATTGTGTTTTTTGCCAAGTAACAAACAAACAGACAGAGAGGGGTGAAAATATAACCTCCTTCACCTTTGGTGGCGGAGGTAATAAATATCTTTTCCTGATGATCAGTTCCATCTGTGAGTTCCGGCAGCAAAAGCTGGCTTTGTCATCGAACTCATTTGTGGACAATCAACGTTCCACAACACCTTTTGAAAATGTTAGGCCATTGTGTGCCAATGCTGCGACAAATTTCGCCGATAAATATGATTCCAACTCTCCAAAGGATTCATGCAGGAGGCAATTTGAATCTTCACCGATTGCCAATTGTCATCACATCTTTCGCTTTCCTTCCAAACAAACCCCATGAATCCAAATCGATTGTGAACGTTACTGTCGATTTCTTTCACCTTGCATTTGTCATTTCCTTGAAAAATTTTCACAACTTCCATTGGTCAATGCACGCGTCATTAACACCTCTGTCTGATCAAGTCATAGATGCCGTTTGGCCAATCGTTGCAGTGCCACATGCGCATACTACAGCGTGTTCCAAAAAGACTGTTCACACCAGACGATATCAGCCCTGGTGGACAGAGACACCCTCCACAACTCTGCAGATGACAGACCTACGATCAGGGAGGCCAAGAGTCACCACTGCAAGGCAGGACAGGCAGATGGTCCTAAGTCAGATGGCTTCAGACATTGAGGACTGAGTGGGACAGAATCCATATATATATATATATATATATATATATATATATATATATATATAATATATATTATATAATATATATATATATATATATATATACTATAATTATGAATTGCATCAATGATGCTTCCTGGTTGTGATTGGTGATCATAACAGAATGTGTCCATGTGGCAGATGACACTTTTTGGAGCCAAATCCAATCTGGCTTCACCAGTCATTACATGGTCAGTGGGGCATAAAGTGCCAATAGTATATAATATTTATACATTTATTTCATTTACATATATATATATATAATAATATATTATATATATATATATATATAGAATGTATAAATACCTAAGTGGTAAATTTGGTACAAGCTTCCTGCACAAAGTGACCGTTTACTTTTGAAAGATACAATGGAATATTGAATGTCCACAACCCAAATGCAGATGAGACAGCAGAATTTGCATCCATGTTTCAATATACAGTATTTTCAGTTCTGAATATAATTAATATGATGGTGTCTATCCCTATCCAGAGAACAACATTCTCTAAGAAACACCACACCTTGCTGGGCAATGCATCAAAACAGTTGATGCTGTTGTTGTTGTTGTTGTTGTTGTACCTCCTTCCATTGGGAAGGAATCCAAGATCAGATATCTTTCAGGTAATCACGTTACAAAATGAGCCATACATCCCTTTAAAATGTCGAGGCAGAGAATTTTAATACAGTATTAGTATGTACACAATGGCCTACTACTTTTGAGGGATACCTTGGGATAATTAACATCCACAAACCAAATGCAGACGGGAAAGTGGGACTTGCATCCACGTTTCAATATATTTTTAACATTGAATAGAATGTTTCATCCAAAGCGTTGTATAATCCAGGATGCCGCACCATGCTAATGCACCACCGAAAAGGCCAGTTCTATTGTCAATTTTATTTCGTGTAAATGTGAATCAATAACTTAGACCACCAACACACGACGTCTACAGACAGCAGTTGTGCAAACTTTGTCGACATTTGAAGTTCAGGCTGTCTCACTATTCTGCTGGGACAGCCTTGCAGACGTATTGACGAGCATCACAATTATTTGGCATGCCGACAAAGGTCATGAAAGGCATTACTACACCAATAACCAGTTGTTAATGGGCGATGTGAACTTTTCTGAAAAAGCCATTTGTCAGCACCATTCCCCCCATAACTCCACAGTGCCATATCCCTTCATGGAAAAAGCATCAAACATTTCCCAGGTGTGACCTGTTGACAAATGCTGGTGTGTAGATGAGGGGTGTACTTTCGAAATACACTACTTAACCAATAGATGCAGCAACAATTTGATTGCATTGAATAAAGTTGCTATCTTCATGTTTGCATCCAAATTGGATTTGGTAGTCTGTTGAACTTTTCACTTACTCAGCCAATCCTACAGTTGTCATTCTGTGCCCTTGTTTGAATTCCATCAGGCCGCTACCTCCTTCTCATGGCTTTTAAGCCATTCTAAGACCGAATGTACATTCTCAGGATGCATCAATATTTGTGAAACACTTTGTGGATAGTAAGAGGTTTCCTTGTTTTGATATCTAGTTTATTGATTTACGCTTTTGGCCAGTTTATTATTCCACAGCTGTATTGGAGCACTGGTATTACTAGTTGGTTAATGGCTTTGATTTCGTTTCTTGGAGAGAGATATATTTTCAGGATCATTTTCGTTCTTCAGAGGTATTCTTTGGCAATTGTTTTGCGCATTTGTTTGTGAGATAATTGGTGACCCTCTTCTATTCCAAGGTATTTATATGATGCTTCCGTGTCTCTCTCATGTATTGTTTGCATTTGTGGAAATTATTATGTTGTTCGTTTTTGTTGGTCTACTTTGTATGAAAATGCACTTGGTACACTTATGTAGGCGAAATTCCATTTGGTTGTTGTTGGAGTATTAGTCACCCACCCATAAGTCCCCTCCCACTTTCACTGGAAGAGACTATAGGTTTGCTCTCTGTCCGTCTGTCCCACCTGTGGTTTTTCAGACTTTTTCCCCATATCCTTTAACATATTCAACTGACACTTGGTACATAGCTTTATTATGATAAGTTACACAAAATGTTTCAGTTTCAGTTTGTTTCGTCATTTTTTCACAGAGTTATGCCCTTTTTGGATGAGAAAATGTCACATCGGTAGGGGACGTGTATTGCAAAGCAATTCTCACTCTTGTTTCAGTTGTTCAGCCAATTTTTCATTGTTTTTTGCAAATAATTTCATATCATCCATGTATAGATGTGCCACATTTCTTGTCGCTTTGGACAATACTATGTATCCACGTTCTTCCTCATTAATGAGTTTGCTCAGTTGGTCCAAGGCCAGGTAAAATAGGAGGGGTGAAATGCTGTCACTCTGGAAGATTCCATGACATATCTTCACTCCTGCCTGGTATTTCGATTTTTCCTTCTGAGTGCTGCAGTTTCAATGTGGTGTTCCACAGCTCCATTGCTTTCTCAATCAGTTTTATTATTTGTGGGTTGATCTTGTACAATTGAATACATTTTATCCTCCATGAATGTGGGACACTATCAAAAGCCTTTTTGTAGTCTATCCATGCTGTGGACAATTGTATGTTTTTCGTAGACATGTTATTAGTCTGTACTTGTGAGGTAGTTTAGTTTCCTCAGTTGGTGTGTGTGTGTGTTTTTTTTTGTGTATGCATCCATTTCATATATTGTTCTACATTTCAGAATCGGATCTGACTAATGCACACAACATTTCGGTCCTCAGACAGTTATTTCCATAAATGCATGTTCAGAATAGACCCATCCCCTTGTCTGGTGGGATTCTAACTCTTTTATGTGTTGGAGAAGGGTATAGAACAGATTGCCTTTCTTATGGGATGGCCTTTTCCTCTTTACGACACATTCATGCATGCGAGAGAGAGCCGTTAGCCCAACCGAGACTCATTCTACCCCTTTCCATCAGGACACATTGGCTTGGAGGTGGACGATTTTTACACTTTGGACTTAGAGGATGTTTGATTAAACACACTGCGGGCTTTTCCCAAACAATTATTCTGATTGTCAAATATGGCTGTGGATCATTTACCTTAGGACCATCTTCTTTCATTGACATTTGACAACCACCTCTCTTTCACTAACGTTTGACATCCACTGTCAGGATGATCGCGAGATTGATGGTTGGAGGTCATGTGCAGTGATGCGCCAATAGGCAAGCTGGATTTGGCGGGAAGTCTGCTTGAGGCTCCACCTACACCAGTCGCCTATAAAAAAAGGATGGGAGGACCGTCTTCCGGATGGTTGGTGATAGCTCCTGATGGTTGGTGATCGCTCCTGACGGTTGGTGCGAGCTCCTGACAGTTGCTGACAGCTCGTCACGATTCCTTATGGTTCCTGAAAGTTCCTGACCATTGCTTCCAGCTCCTTACAGCTGTCCATTGGATATAGCTCCTGATATATCCTGACGGTTGGTGGCAGTTCCTTACAGCTCCTGACAATTAATTATGGTTCCTTACAGCTCCTGTCCATTGGTGACAGTTTGTGGCAGTACCTGACAGCTGGTGACAGTTCCTTACAGCTCCTGCCCATTAGTTACAGCTCCTTACAGCTGCCCGTTGGTTATGGATCCTGATAGCTCTCGACGGTTGGACCTTTTCTGTTGGTTCTGCTTAGTACCTGGTCTTGGTGTACCTGATTCTTGGCATACCTGATTCTTGGTGTCCCTGGTTCCTGGGGGTGACGATTGGTGTTCGAGCCTGTTTGTGGGTGGGTGCATGGTGAGGCAGGGCACTGGCAGCGCACCAAGGCACACTCATACATTTGGGGACATTTTATTGGATGCATGATGACTTCCGCTTTGGTAAGCCGAGACAAGATTTATTTCCCCCCCGAATGATCTGCTGGGTACCCATGTCTCGTGTTTAATTGTTAAGTAAGGCATAGTGATAATCATCTGCTCTTTGTCTATTTTTCTATCAATGCCTGTTGAATTCTTTATTTGTTTGAGATTATTTTGATTGATTTGAATTAATCTATTTACACCACAAGGAAATAAAAAAGTTCTTCAGTTTATTTATTTTTCAAATAACAAATTCCTTGTTGACGTTTCAACCTGTCCGTGGTTGTCCTTTCATTCCAATGATCCAGCATTGTGCGAAACTACATAGACTGGGAGGTAATTCCCAAACTCATTGACCTGTCATAGTCGGCTTGCACCAGCGGTAAATGCTCAGCCACCTTACTTAAGATATAATCAAGATAAGATTGGTGCATTGCTGAGGGCGCGTTCCCTGGTCAGGAGGCCACGTGACCTCGACTTAAACGGCAAATTAGACGGTGGACACTGGAACTCATGGTTAACTGATTGGCGTTCGTGGTTGTAAAGCAACCCACCATACCATGAAGTTAATTGTGAGCAGTGGCCCCAGGTCCGGTTCTTCCAAGGAGAAACGAGGATTAACCCCCTCAAAATACACTCGGTACCCGTGGCCATAACAATATATTATTCTGATGTACCATACTCTGTTACACATCTGCCAAAAGGCAGTTTCTTGCCAAGTGTTATACTGGGTGGTTTGCCATTACCTCTTTTTTGTGGACAGAGTTGAGGCTCGTGAGGCACTAGAACATAGAATGGATTCGGACACAACAGAACAAAAGGAAGAGTGAAAAGAGAGGGGTAAGCACACCAACATTAGGGTTGAGGGAAAAAATGGAGGGAGACTTGGACAAATAATGGATGTAGGGAAGATTGAAGGATAGCGAAGGGCGATGGGGTGGACAAAAGGATACAGAAGCAAACTCTCAGGAAGGAAAAACTATAAAATTGGAAAGAGTTGGGCTTGAGGAGGGTTAACTTGGGTAGAAAAGATCATGGTTTTGGATGGGGTATGATTTGTGATGGTGGTGAATAGCTATCTTGAAGACATGAAGGGAGGAATGACATTAAAGAGCCTTCCCAGCAGTAGTTAGGGCAGAAGTTTAGAAATTGTTCATGGTGCTGTTGATAGCTCACCCATTCTTCGCAAAGGAACCTGTGAGATTTTTAACATCCACCAACGAATGCTGGCAGATGTGATGCATGTTTAACGTCCATCCTCGAGATTGCCCACACATTGATGAATCTCCTTGCCTGTGAAACACCAGGATGACATTTTATACCTGGGTTGAGATTCAAGCCGAGGCTGGACAGCTGGACAAAGTGTGTGTGATGATCTATTTTCAAGGTGTGGTATCCGGAGCACAATCAACAAGTATAAAGAAGCGTCATTTGCAATTAACAAACCCAGGACTGGAAGACCCACAAATTTGTCCATCAAGGATGAGCAATAGTTGAAGATAATATCCTTTTCCAGGAATAGAAAGAGCACCAGCTTGAAATTAAGAACAGAACTGGCAGAAGAATCAGGTGTCATTGTTCATCCATCAACCAAATGAAGGTCACTTTTGAAATGAGGATATAAAGGTTGGGTTGCAGTAAAAAAAAAATCTCTGTTAAGAAAGGGAAACAAGACTAAAAGGCTAAAATATTCATTTTAAAACAGAAATTGGACTATGGAACAATGGTCAAAGGTGTTTTGAATGGACAAGTCAAAGTTTCAGTTATTTGGATCAAATCAAACACATGTACGTGACATGATGAAAAACTGAAACTTATAAAGTCTTTCATGGATCTCAAGAAATATTTCAATGCTTTTGAAGGAAAAGGGGTTACAAACTCGATATTAGTTGATATTGTTGCAGTTTTGGAAAGACCTAGGGGAGTTGCACTCAACACATAAGGCATTCATAAGTTAGTTATTTCCTTAACAATAACTGTTTAGTTAGATTACCTTCCCCTCGTATCTGTGGACAAGGAAATGCATTGTGCTTGTGCAGAAGGTCCGAATCCCACCCTTTGTAAACCTTCCCTTTCTGTTTCTATCCCATCCAAATCTCTCCCCAACCATGTTAACGCCACTCCGGCCCCGAACCTTATTGCAGTGGCCCCAGGTGCATCCTGGGGCATCTGCAGCGTTTTTTGCATCCTGGGGCATCTGCAGCCACAGGTGCATTTGCAGTGCATCCATACACACAAACAACTGTCAAAACACGTTACATTCCATTCCATTCCCTTAAAAAGCCATTCAGTATCAAACTCATTCAAGCAAGAAAGCCAAGCATTAGTGTGTGAGTGCCGAATGCAGATATGGAACAACTGCATGTAGCTATGGAACAACCACATTCAGCTATGGAGCAGCCGTGTGCAGCTATCGAACAACCATGTGGCCAGCGAGCCAACAAAGCCCCACGAGTGGGTGACAATGTCGCTCCAATGAGGAAGCTGCACATGGGGTCAGAGGGCACTTTGGGAGCAAAGGTCGTTCCTTTGCTCCCGAAGCCATACCTCCCTCAAGAGTGATAGAAGACATTGCGGTCCATGGACCAAGGCATCTTGCATCGAAGGAGCAGGGAGAGCTTGCCCATGTCTGGCAGATGGAACGAGACAGCCTTGCTTTGATCAACGGAGTGGGATGGGCTGCGCCAGGGTGAATCTTCACAGGTGGATAGGCGCACAAGTTCCTTGCATGCAGCGGCCTTACACACTGACTTACACAACCTTTCATTTCTATATCTACTTTCTAATTTGTCGACTTGAAATACAAGAGGGATGGATATGAAAGGGCTATGAACAATAATTGCCCTCTTAACTCGTCTGGGTGAGGGACTGACATGCATATCACACCTTCGCTCTCACACTCATGATTGACAGTAGGGATGGTGTTTACTGGGTGATGTGCAGTGTTGGGCTTGCGCCAGCCAACTCTTTGAATTTAGACCAAAAAGTTCAATTTTTGTCTCATCTAACCACAAAAGGTTTCAACACATGCCTGCAGTATCATGAAGATGCTTTTTGCAAACTACATATGAGCTTTTACCTATGTCTTTTTCAGTAATGGCTTCTTTCTTGCCACCTTTTCATGGAGGCCAGCATAGTGAAGAGAAGGGGATATTGTGGATTGATGAGCACTGGCATACACCTCAGACATCGAGCCTTGCAGATCTTTTAAAGTCATTGTTGGATTTACAGTGACATCCCACACCAGTTTCCTGCATACCTGGCTGCTGAGTTGGGATGGGTGACCTGATCTGGGTAGAGTCTGGATGCTATGAAATGTCTTACACTTTTTGATGGTGGATTTCACTGTATTTAAAGGGATGCTTTCAAATCTTCTTATAACCCTCTCTTGAATGGTGCTTCTCCACCACTGTATGTCTGACATCCTTGGAAAGCTCTTTGGTCTTCATGTTTGCCTTGTTGGTTGACTGAGTTGTACCTTAAAACTCCTTCGATAAGTGGAGGAGCTTAATATTTATGTTAGACCACTGATGACATACAAGTGAAACCTACTTCATATATTTTTAACCTTTCAAACAAATAATTTGCTCCTGAAGTGATTTAGAGCTAATAAGGCAAAGGGTTTGAATATTTAAGCGACTGAGAATCATATGATTTTCTCTGTTAATCTGCTTTATTCACATTTTATCTGCATTTTTTTAGCTTTATCACTTTGGAGTCGTTTGTGAAGACTATATATTAAGTTTGATTTGAAAGCATCATAAAATAAGCAAAGGTGGAATCAAAGTGTGAAAACTTTGGAGGGGGGGGGGGGTGTGAATACTTTTGAGGCCCCAAATTTTGGGTGTAGGTACATCAGAACGTGCACAAGGATAGAAGCTACCACACATTGGCCTTGGCATCGGTTGTGAGGCTGCCAACAGTCGCTATGGAGTGATTGTTGGGATGTGGATCAGGCAGTGCTGCCACCTGTCCGCAGGCAACACATAACCACAATGAAGCCAATAACTCCATTGCTTTTCAATGTTCAACACATCCCGAAACCACCACCGGCAAAAGGTCTCCCAGCACCGGATATCCCCTGCCTGTAGAGAAAATGCATTCAGGCAGTAAGGCAAACAGAGGGAGGTGGGGGAGGGAGAGAATAGGAGAGCTAACTCAGAGTGAGTAGCATTTTGCAACATGTCACTTACATGGGTAAATCCCCCTGGATGAACATCAAAAATTATTTGCCGTTGAAGTTAATTCAACCTACAAATTACAATGTAAACGCTGATCTCTATCCTATCTTTAAATATCAGACGGTGTCGATGGTGAAAAGTAGGTAAGTTGTTGCTGGCACCCTGAACAAATTATAAATTCCTGCCAAAATCGGCTCCAATCTTACGACGTGCCTTGCCAGCTGGTTTGTGAAAGACTCGGGCCCAACACTTTCTCCCAACGATCCCACGATAAAGTGGGAGTAATTGGGGCCATTAAACATTTACTCTCTGCGAGTTTTCCCAGTGCCATGATTGGTGCCGATTGCTCATGTCAAAATCAGGTCTAAAAATGATTTTTTTGTCATCCTTTTTTGATTACCTCCACCACCACCAAAAGTGAAGGAGGTTATGTTTTCACCCCTCTCTGTCTGTTTGTTTGTCTGTTGTCTGTCTTGTGGCAGGATATCTCAAAAATTTGGACGGATCTCGATGAATTTTGGTGGGCAGTTTGGGTGTGTGACAAAGACGAACTGATGAAATTTTGGCGAAGGTCCGGATCCGGATCTGGATACGAGAATTATTTAATTTTTTGAGTGATTCTTTACCATTGAGAGATAGGGCCAAAAACGATATAGTACTGTGTAGCATAATATTTCAAAAATTTATTTGGCCCGATATGTTCTCGTGGATCAGTCATTACACGGCAGAGGTATGCGCTCTGACGAGTGCCTTCGAGTTTTTCATGAGATGTGAAATATATCTAAACAGAATTAACAAAGATCGTGAGAGAAATTTCTGCATGAGAGAAGTTATGAACGAATCTCAAGTTTTTGCAAATTATATTTGAACTAAGTTGAAAGGTATCTGCTAGTAATCTTTTGTCAAAAATGATATTGTGCTAATCCCAGTTTAGCTAGATTCAGGCTCCAAATGGTATTCAGACGTGGACTCAGCTTTTGGATCGACAATCCAGTTGAAATAGATCACTTCTGAAAGTACCAACTTTGAAATAAATATGAAAGGCATTCTCTCTTAAATAATAAGGATGAAATACATAACACAAAGGTTAAACAAGAAAAGGAGCAATCAGAAATTACAGAACCTCGCCATGACTTGTTTTGTGTGGTGTTTGTGTAGTTTGTGTGGTCTATTTTGTGCAGTGTTTGTGTACTGTTGTGTTGTGTAATTAATATGAGAGATAACTAAAACTGCACTTTATAATTGCTGGCAGTGATGACTGGGTACCAATAATGGATATATATATATTATATATATATATATATACACACACACACACACTATATATAAGATTGCTAAAATGCCGAGAAGATTGCTAAAATGTTTAAACCAGCAGAAATCCACAATGGCTATATATATATATATATATATATATATATATATATATATATATATATATATATATATATATATATATATATATATATATATATTACATATATATATACATATATATACATT
This sequence comes from Eptatretus atami, assembly GCA_035128595.1. NCBI lineage: Eukaryota > Metazoa > Chordata > Myxini > Myxiniformes > Myxinidae > Eptatretus > Eptatretus atami. The sequence continues at coordinate 153,328,743 of CM068953.1, forward strand.
ATATACACACAGAACATATATACGACTACAACTCAGTGAATGCATCCGAGATAGAGTTCACAATGTCGCGCCATGATTCTTTGTCCATCATCAATGTCTGCAAGTCCGCTATGCCATGCTGGATATCCCTTGCTACTCAGTCGATGTAGTTCAGTGGCTTCTTTCTCTAGTTGGGCAAGGCAATCTCAAGCAGATCATGTCAATACAATTTGGTCTTTGGCGCGGAAACAGTGACCAGTAAAACGTGTTCTGTGACGCGCTACAATGGTAGAAATGGGTGGAATGTCTCCGTAGATCTCTGTTTTTGTTCTGTTTTCCCGCCAGCTGATGTTCTGAACTCTCATAAGAAGCCGAGTATATGTGCCATCAAGCCGGTCCTGCAGGCCTTCTTCATGGTCTATGTCTCTGATCCATCTAAGAGTATGTTCTCTACGCAAGCTCGAAATAATGCAAGTTTCGTCGATCTTGAAATGTTAGACTGCCAGATGTGCTGCAGCCTGTTACATGCACTCCAGGCTTGACTTTTGCATGAAATGAAGTCCTTCTTGGAGTCAGCTACATAAGACCCGAAATACTTAAGGTCTTTGACTAAATTTAGTTGTGAGCCATCCTTGGAGAAGATTGGTAGATGATCAGCATCCTCATTTACTGTCATGTTTTCTGTTTTCTTGGCATTTAGAAACAGAATGACCTTAGTGAAGCATCCTCAACAGAAAATAGAAGGTCTTGAGCATCCTTCAAAGTGTTGCTGTTAAGGTGATGTCATCTGCATAGTCAAGGTCTGTGAGATGCTTATCTCTGTCGCAATTTGATATTTTTGGCTTGATGTCAATTTCTTTCTCTTTCATAGTCTCTACTGACTGCTTGAGAATGTAATCCACAACTATAACAAAAGGTAAGGAGCAAGGGTGTGCCCTTGGAGGATGCCTGCATTTGTGAGAAACTCTTGGTTGGGCCATCCATCTTTGAACATAGCTAGAGGGGTCGTTGTACATTATGGCAATCGCTTGCACTGTTTCTTCGAGGATGCCATAGTTCAAAATAATTTGAAGCATGACCTTCCTGTTGACGCTGTCAAAGGCCTTGTAGAAATCCACAAATACTAAGCTTGCTTTTGCTTAGAGATCTTTAGTTCTTCTATGATCCCCTGAAGGCAAGAATCAGAGGTGTTGTAGATCTGCCTTTCGGAACCATTCTGGTTGCGTCAGAGAATAGGATCGAGATGAGGGGTAATCCTATTAAGCAGCATAGAATTGCAGATTTTTGAGGCTAGAGGTGACAATGTTATACCTCTGTAATTAGATGGAAGAGAGAGGTTGCCTTTTTTAGGTAGAGGGATGCTGGCAAATTGGAGAAGGTCGCTGGCTTGTTGCCTCTATAGGTTTCATTGCAAAAGTCTAGTAGCTCTTGATGAAAAAGTTGGCTCTTTCAGACAACAGCTGGAATGTTGTCAGGGCCAGGAGTCTTGGATCGTTTGAGCTTTCTCGGGCATTTCTGGAGTTCCTCCATAGAGAATGGACTGGTCTGGATGGGAAGAATGTCAACAACTTTGTGATTGAAGAATGGATCGTCAGTACTGGTGTTCTGCTCAGGTTTG
>CM068953.1:153330364-153344238 GCA_035128595.1 Eptatretus atami
AAGAGCGAGATATTAATTCCGGCAAATGAAACATGCTAACTTACAACATGTCTCCTTCCAAAAACCCTTCTATACAACGGGTGGAAATCTATCCAAGTACAAAACTAAAGAAATTATCTGTCTGGGGAAAATCATACGTATCTCGGAATGCATGGGTGCTGCATCATGGAGCATGCTGTCATTTAGCTGATTGTTTCATGACAACATGGTAACAACTTTGAGAAAGTATACAACTGCCATTTTGCAAAGCACTGCAATGATGACTTTTGAGTCAGATCGTTCCTTGTGGGGAATCTAACTGGGCTCGGCATTCAAAGGTTGACCGATGCTGTAACTTTCTACAAGTAACAACAGTAAAAGCACAATGACTTCATAATAGAAACTTTGTGAAGGATGCGGAGCTCATAACGTGGACAGAGTGCGTGTGAAATGAAAAGTTTTTGTTGTCATGTTCAGCCAAATAGCAAACTTTCAGAGGAAACTAAAATGGCACTGCGGTGGAGCACATACCCTACCCTGCAATGTCTGCACGAGAACATATCGGGCCAATACATTTTGAAATATCATCTATGTATCGTTTTTGGACTCTTGATGGTGTAGAATCAACTTTAAAAATTAAAAATTATGTCTATCAAATCTGGATTCGATTCTTCATCAATCAAATAAATTACGTCCTTGTCAAACCGCAATCCTGCCCACTGAAATTTTATCTGGATCCGTCCACAACTTTCTGAGAAATCAAACAGACAGACAGAATAAGACAAATAAAAAATTCACCCTTTTCCCCAAAAGAAAAAAGCGGGGAACCCAACCTTTGGCAAAACAGCACAAAGTAGAACGGCACTGCGGTCGATTGCATACCAACTGCAAGTTTGAACAGTTCAACGTTGTATCCCACTAATGGGCTGGATCCGAACCAAAATGTAATCCACTTGTCTTGTGCACCAAACGCAACTATCCACCTTGTTTATCATAATCGTCCAGCAAACTTTTTGAGAGATATATATATATATATATATATATATACAGGTGTCCAAAAGTTTACCTTGGGATTTAGAAATTAAATAACAAATTTCTGTTTTTTAATAATTTGTTTTCTTTTTTCTCTTTTCAAGGAATTAGATTAACAATTTGGAAATTACCCGTGGAAAATTCACAATGAACAACAGAACCAAAATCGTGGAAATTTGTATTTTAAATTTCATCGCTCAAAATTAATTCTCACCCAAAGAGCATGGAACACCGAATAATTTCGCGAAATTCAGAAATTTTATTGCATCACGTTCTCCTGATGTGTTTTTGCCTCCCGATTATTAACACGCGCGTGCACTTGTATAACAATTGCACCGAGTTTGAAAGTGTCCCGGTGTCTTCCCTCCTACCCCCCCCCCACATGCCTTCAGTGAGCCAATGACGCCGTCCGGTAGATGCAGTGTGTAACCTAGCGGAAATCGCGACAATGACGGAAATACCCAGTAATTTCAATGGAAATTTGTGAAACTAAATCGTGTTATATATGTGAAAACCATTAATTTATTGCTTGACGGAAAACAAACCAAGAACGCTCCCCTCTCATGTACGAGACGAACGAAAGAACGTCAATTTTCCGCCCACCATGCATTTCGCGCCCGACGCTGAAAGCTAATTCTCTTCTGCCCATGCATTCTCTTTAAATATTAGCCACGCGCCTGTATTGAAGGCTTTCACTTGTTTCTTTGGGGTTAGCATGCAAGGAACGTGTATACATCAATAAAGCCCCATACAATCAGCAGCTCTAGGACAACATCTGTGCAGAATTCGGGGCTGCAGCCAGAGTTATTGGTCGCACTGTTTATGGAAAATGCTGTCGAGAGAGCCCGTCTCTGCGAAGCCCGAAAAATGAGGACATCAAGCTGCATCATTTCTATAAATAAAGCAATTTATCTCCATTTATTAAATTTCTTTTTGTATAAATTAATCATAAATTTTAAAAAAAGAAATTTTTTTTATTTCTAATCCAAGGTGACTTTTGGGACACCCTGTATATCCGTCCCGACATTGGGACCAGATCAAGTGGCAGAGCTGGTGCTGCAGACGCAGTCTCCATGGATATTGGGCAGCAAATCTTGACGGTCGCTCACATCTAACACAGGATACCAGCAAGCTGGCACTACATTTTGCCTACTTCTGACAGATGACAGGCAAGAGGTCAACCCACTTGGTGATTAAATTCAACCGCTGAGTGGGATTTTGGAACTCAGATCCTAGGATCCCAAGCCCACCACCCTAACCATTAAGCCAAACACCAGGCATTTATGTATGCCAGTAATATATATATGGTTTTTGACTCTATTCATCTTTTGAAATTTACACCTGTGTTGAACCTTTTGACCATAAAATTAATTGGTGGTTGAATTGATTGACTACCACCTGATATGCAAACTCCTGTTCCAATTTAAAGTTCATATGTATGGCAAAATCTGAGGCATTTTAGAAAGTGATCCTGAGTTGATGACCTTTGGCTGACGTTGACCTCAAATATTTGTGTGATTCAGTAAGCTATTTTGCAAGTCCATAATTTGATATACCTGATGAAAATTGAGGATTTTGGAAAATTTGCCTAAAATGTCCTTTTTGGATTATCGCCATAACCTCAAAACTAACAGAATATCACTAGAGAATTCAGTGACATGATATGAAAATCCTGTTCAAATTTCAAGTCAATTCGTAATGCAATTGAGGATTTTAGAAAGGATCCTAAATTGTTGGACATTGAGGATCATAGATTGCTATTGGCATGTGCTGCACCTCAAAAATAATTGTTCATTGTAATTCAGTGAGCAAATATGAAAATCTTGTTTTAATTTCAAGTCAATCGGATGAAAAATGACAAGTTTTTGAAATTAGGCATTTGTTGACTTTTTGACGCGGAAGTTGTCTCAAAAATAATGGTGCTTCTAATTTATTCAGGCCTGATTTGCAAATGGTTCTTCAATTTCGGTAAATCAGATGAAAATTAAAATTTTGAAACAATTTAATATTTGGCCTCGTTGAAGTTTTAAGCTATGTTGACTTTTTGCTGAGATTGACCTCCCAGATATAAATGGTTGAATTTCACTTACTAGAATCAATGCTCTTACATTTTAAGTTAATTCTGATTAAAATTGAGGATTTTAGAAATTTGGCCTTTGTTGACTTTCTCTCTATGTTGACACTTTGACTATTTTACCAAAAATAATAGTGGTGAGTTCAGTGATGTGGTTGAGTTTAGTGACGTAATCTTTTTCAAAATTTCAAGTCACTCGGATGGAATTGAAGATTTTAGAAATTTGGCCCAAATTGGCCTTTTGGCTTTGTTACTTTTGGTCCACCAAATTTTACGAAACTTCAATACGTTACTGTTGCACGGTCGGTGCCATATTGCCGAAAATTTCAGAACTACATCGGTATGATGCGGTTTTTGGCCGGAGATTAAGCGGACAACAACAACAGAGCAAGCAATAACAAATGGGGGGCGATCAACATTACTTGTCCAAATTGTGTTTTTTGCCAAGGTAACAAACAAACAAAAGAGAGGGGGTGAAATATAACTCCTTCACTTTGGTGGCGGAGGTAATAAATTATCTTTCCTGATGATGCAGATTCCCATCTGTGAGTTCGTTGCAGCAAAAAGCTGGCTTTGTCTCGCAACTCATTTGTGACAATCAACGTTCACAACTACCCTTTTGAAAATGTTAGGCATTGTGTGCCAATGCTGGCGAACAAATTTCGCCGATAAATATGATTCCAACTCTCCAAAGATTCATGCAGGAGGGCATTGAATCTTCACCGATTGCAATTGTCATCACATCTTTCGCTTTCCTTCCAACAAACACCCATGAATCCAAATCGATTGTGAACGTTACTGTCGATTCTTTCACCTTGCAATTGTCATGTTCTTGAAAAATTTTCACAAATTCCATTGGTCAATGCAACGCGTCATTACACCCTCTGTCGATAAGTATAGATGCGTTTGCCAATCGTTGGCAGGCCCACATGCGATAAGCGTGTTCCAAAAAGACTGTTCACAAGTCCAGACGATTATTCAGCCCTGGTGACAGAGACACCTGCACAACTCTGCGAAGAGACAGACACTCGATAAGGGAGGCCAAGAATCCCATGCAAGGAGGACAGGCAGATGGTCCTACAGGTCAGATGGCTTCAGACATTGAGGACTGAGGGGACAGAATTCCATATATATATATATAATATAATTATATATATATTATATATATTTATATAAATATATATATATATATTATATACTATATATATATACTATTCAATGAATGCAATCAATGATGCTTCCTGTTTGTGATTGAGTGATCATAACAGAAGTTGTCGCATGTGGCAGATGAACTTTTTGGAGCCAAATCAATCTGGCTTCACCCAATCTTACATGGTCGTGGGGCATAGTGCCATATAGTATATAAATTTACATTTTATTCATTTACAATATATATATATATATATATACTATATATATATATATAATATATATATTAAATTAAATACCTAAGTGGTAATTTGGTTACAAGCTTCCTGCAAAAGTGGATCCGGTTTTCTTTTGAAAGTAATGGAATATTGAATGTCAACCCAAAAGCAGATGAGACAGGAATTTGCATCCATGTTTTCAATATCGTGATTTTCAGTTCTGAATATAATTAATATGATGGTGTCTATCCTATCCAAGAACAACATTCTCTAAGAAACCACACACCTATTGCTGGGCAATGCATCAAAAAGTTGATGCTGTGTTGTTGTTGTTGTTGTGTACTCCTCCTCATTGGGAGGAATCCAAGATCAGATATCTTTCAGGTAATCAGTTAACAAAATGAGCATACAATCCTTTAAATGTGAGGCAAATGAGAATTTTAAAATACAGTATTAGTATGTAACAATGGCCTACTACTTTTGAGGGATACCTTGGGATAATTAACATCCACAACGAAATGCAGACGTGAAAGTGGGACTTGCATCACGTTTCAATATATTTAACTGAATAGAATGTTCATCAAAGCGTTGTTAATATCCAGGATTGCCGCCATGATCAATGCCACGCACCCGCAAAAGGCCAGTTTATTGGTCAATTTTTATTTCGTGAAATGTGAATCAATAACTTAGACCACAATCACACGACAGTCTACAGACAGCGTTGTGCAAACTTTGTCGACAATTTGAAGTTCATGGCTGTTCACTATTCTGCTGGGACAGCCTTGCAGACGTATTGACGAGCATCACAATTGATATTTGGCATGCGACAAAAGGTCTGAAAGGCATTCTACACAATAGCCATTGTTAAGGGCGAATGTGAACTTTTGCTAAAAAAGCCATTTGTTCAGCACCATTCCCCCATAACCCAACAGTGCATTCCTTCATGGAAAAGCTACAAACATTTCCACAGGTGTGCCTGTTGCAAATGCTGGTTGTGTAGATGAGGGTGTCCTTTTCGAAATACATACTAACAATAGATGCAGCAACATTTGATTGCATTGAATTAAAGTGCATCTTCATGTTTGATCCAAATTGATTTGGTAGTCTGTGAACTTTTCACTTACTCAAGCCAATCTACGTTGTGCATTCTGTCCTGTTTTGAATCGCCACCATCAGGCCGCTACCCGTCTTCTCTATCGGCTTTTAAGCCATTCTATAGCCCCCGATGTACATTCTCAGGATGCATCAATATTTGTGATAACACTTATGTGATAGTAAGAGGTTTCCTTGTTTGATATCTAGTTTATTGATTTACGCTTTTTGGCAGTTATTATTCGCACAGCTGTAATTGGAGACTGGTATTACTAGTTTGGTTAATGGCTTTGGATTTCGTTCTTGGAGAGAGATATATTTTCAGGATCATTTTTGTTCTTCAGAGGTATTCTTTGGCAATTGTTTTGCGATTTGTTGGGATAATTTGTGACTACTTCTATTCCAGTAGTTTATATGATGCTTCCGTGTCTCTCTCTGTATTGTTTGCATTTGTGGATTATTATGTTGTTCGTTTTGTTGTCTAACTTTGGTATGAAAATCGCACTTTGTACACTTAATGTAGGGCGAATTCCATTTGTTTGTTGTTGGAGTATTAGTCACCACGCCATGAAGTCCCTCCCATTTACTGGAAGGAGACCTATACGGTTTTGCTCTCTGTCGTCTGTCCTAAACTGTGGTTTTCAAGAACTTTTCCCCATATCCTTTAACTATTCAACTGACACTTGTACATAGCTTATTATGATAAGTTCACAAAATGTTTCAGTTTCAGTTTGTTTCGTCATTTTTCACAGAGTTGCCCTTTTTGATGAGAAAATGTACAATCGGTAGGGGACGTGTATTGCAAAGAATTCTCCTCTTGTTCAGTTGTTCAGCGCATTTTTTCATTGTTGTTTTGCAATAATTTCATATCTCATCATGTATAGATGTGCGCACATTTCTTGTCGCTTTGGACTAATACTATGTATCCACGTCTTCTCATAATGAGTTTGCTCAGTTTGGTCCAAGGCAGGTAAAATAGGAGGGGTGAAATGCTGTCACTCGGAGATTCATGACATATCTTCACTCTGCTGGTATTTCGTTTTTCCTTCTGAGTGCTGGCGTTTCAATGTGGTTGTTCCACAGCTTCCATTGCTTTCTCAAATCAGTTTTATTATTTGTGGGTTGATCTTGTACAATTGAATACATTTTATCCTCCATTGAATGTGGGACACTATCAAAAGCCTTTTTTGTAGTCCTATCCATGCTGTGGACAATTGTTATGTTTTTTTCGTAAGACATGTTATTAGTCTGTACTTGTGAGGATAGTTTAGTTTCCTCATGTGGTGTGTGTTGTGTTGTTTTTTGTGTATGCATCCATTTCATAATTGTGTCTACATTTCAGAATCGGATCTGACTAATGCACAAACTTTGGTCCTCAGACAGTTATTTCCACTAATGCACTGTTCAGATAGACCCGCATTCCCTTGTCTGGTGGGATTCTAATCTTTTATGTGGTTGGAAGTGGTATAGAACGATTGCCTTTCATATGGATGGCCTTTTCCTCGTTTACGACACATTCATGCATGCGAGAGAGAGCCGTTAGCCCAAGCCGAGACTCATTCTACCCTTTCCATCAGGACACATTGCTTGGAGGTGGAACGATTTTTACACTTTTGGACTTAGAGGATGTTTGATTAAACACCTGCGGGCTTTTCCCAACAATTATTCCTGCTTGTCAATCAATTTGGCTGTGGATCATTTACTTAGAACCATCTCTTCATGAATTTGACAACCACCTCTCTTTCATAACGTTTGACATCACTGTCAGGATGATGCGAGATTGTGTTGGAGGTCATGTGCAGTGATGCGCCAATAGGCCAAGCTGGGATTGCGGGGAATTCTGCTTGAGGCTCCACCTACACCGCGCTATAAAAAAGGATGGGAGGACCGTCTTCCGGATGGTTGGTTGATAGCTTCCTGATGTGGGTGATCGCTCGAGGTTGGTGCGAGCTCCTGACAGTTGCTGACAGCTCGTCACGATTCCTTATCGGTCCTGAAAAGTTTCCTGCCATTGCTTCGCAGCCTCCTACAGCTGTCCATTGATATAGCTGCCTGATATATCCCTGAGGTTGGTGGGCAGTTCCTTACAGCTCTGACAATTATATTCGGTTTCTTACAGCTCTGTCCACTTGGTGAGACAGTTTGTGGCAGTACTGACAGCTGGTGACAGTTCCTTAACAGCTTCCAGCCCATTAGTTACAGGCTCCTTACACGCTGCCGTGGTTATGGATCCTGATAGCTCTCGACGGTTTGGACCATTTCTGTTTGGTCTGCGCTTAGTACTGGTCCTTGGTGGTACCTGATTCTTGGCATACCTGATTCTTGTGTCCCTGGTTCCTGGGGGTGACGCATTGGTGTTGAGCCTGTTTGTGGGTGGGCTGCATGGTAGGCAGGGCACTGGCAGCGCACCAAGGCACACTATACATTGGGGACATTTTATTGGTCATGATGACTTCGCTTTGGTAAGCGAGACAAGATTTATTTCCCCCCCGAATGTCTGCTGGTACCCATGTTCGTGTTTAATTGTTAAGGTAAAGGCATAGGATAAATCTCTGCTCTTTTCTTATTTTTCTATCAATGCTTGTGAATTCTTTATTTGTTTGAGGTTATTTTGATTGATTTGAATTATCTATTTACACACAAGGAATAAAAGTTCTTCAGTTTATTTATTTTTCAATATACAAATTCTTGTTGGACGTTTTCAACTTGTCTCGTGGGTTGATCCTTTCATTCCACCAATGACCCATGTGTGCCGAAACTACATAGACTGGGAGGTAATTCCAAACTCATTTGACCTGTCATAGGTCGGGCTTGCCAGGGTAATGCTCAGCCACTTACTTAAGAATTTTCAAGATAAGATTGGGTGCATTGCTGAGGTCGCGCGTTCCTGGTCAGGAGGCCACGTGACCTTCGACTTAAAACGCGAAATTAGACGGTGGACACTGGACTCCAGGTTAATGATTGGCGTTCGTGGTTGTAAAAGCAACCCACTACATGAAAGTAATTGTGAGCAGTGGCCCCAGGTACCGGTTCTTCCAAGGAGTAAACGAGGATTAACCCCTCGAAATACATCGGTACCGGTGGGCCATAAACAATATAATTCTGATGTAACCATACTCTGTTACACACTGCCAAAAGGGCAGTTCTTGCAAGTGTTTAAACTGGGTGGTTTTGCCATTACCTTCTTTTTGTGGACAGAGTGTGAGGCTCGTGGAGGCACTAGAACATACGAATGGATTGGACACACAGAACAAAAGGAAGAGTGAAAAGAGAGGGTAAGCACACCAACCATTAGGGTTGAGGGAAAAAATGGGGGAGGACTTGGACAAATAATGATGTAGGGAAGATTGAAGGATGGAAGGGCGATGGGGTGGACAAAAGGAATACAGAAGCAACTTCAGGAAGGAAAACACTATAAAATTGAACAGAGTTGGGCTTGAGGGAGGGTTAACATTGGGTAGAAAGATCATGTTTTGATGGGGTATGATTTGTGAACATGGTGTGTAGCTATCTTGAAGACATGAAGGAGGAATGACATTAAGAGGCCTTCCAGCAGTAGTTTAGGGCAGAGTTAGAAATTGGTCATGTGCTGATTGAGCTCACCCATTCTTCGCAAAAGGAACCTGTGAGATTTTAACAATCCCACCAACGAATGCTGCAGATGTGATGCTGTTTAACGTCCATTCCTCGAGATTGCCCACACATTGATGAATCTCCTGTGTGAAACACGCAGGATGACATTTTATACCTGGGTTTGAGATTCAAGCCGAGCTGGACAGCTGGCACAAAGTGTGTGTGATGATCTTTTTCAAGGTGTGGTATCCGGAGCACAATCAACCAGTTAAAGAAGCTCCATTTGCATTACAAACCCAGGACTCGGGAGACCCACAATTGTCCTCAGGATGAGAATAGTTGAAGATAATATCCTTTTCAGAATAGAAAGAGCACCGCTTGAATAAGACAGAACTGGCAGAAGAATCAGGTGTCTGTTCATTCATCACCAAATGAGCACTGTTGAAATGAGGATATAAGGTTGGGTTGCACGTAAAAAAAAAATCTCTGTTAAGAGGGGAGGAACAAGACTAAAGGCTAAAATATCATTTTAAAACAGAAATTGGCTATGGAAGCAATGGTCAAGGTGTTTTGATGGACAAGTCAAAGTTTCAGTTATTTGGATCAAATCAAACAACATGTACGTGAAGTGATGGAAAAATGAAACTTATAAGTCTTTCATGATCTCAAGAATATTTATGCTTTTGAGGAAAAGGGGTTACAAACTCGAGATATAGTTGATATGTGTTGCAGTTTGAAAGACTAGGGGAGTTGACTCACAACATTAAAGGCATATCATAAGTTAGTTATTCCTTAACATAACTGTTTAGTAGATTATCTTCCCCTCGGTATCTGTGGACATAGGAAATGCATTGCTGCTTGTGCAGAAGGTCCGAATCCCACCTTTGTACTCTTCCCTTTCTGTTTCTATCCACTCAAATCTCTCTCCAACATGTTTAACGCACTCCGCCCGAACTTATTGGCAGTGCCCCGGTGCATCTGGGGCATCTGCAGCGTTTTTTTGCACTCCTGGGATCTGCAGCCAAGGTGGCTAGTTGCAGTGCGATCCATTACACACAAACAACTGTCAAACATCGTTACAAATCTCATTCCATTCCCTTAAAAAGCCATTCAGTAATCAATCATTCAAGCAAAGAAAGCCAAGCATTAGTGTGTGAGTGCCGAATGCAGATTATGGAACAACTGCATGTAGCTATGGGAACAACCAATTCCAGCCTAAATGGAGAGCCAGCGGTGCAGCTATCGAACAACCATGTGCCAAGCGAGCACAAAGCCAACAGTGGGTGAATGTCGCTCCAATGAGGAAGCGCACATGGGTCAGAGGGCACTTGGAGCAAGGTCGTTCTTTGCTCCCGAAGCCATACCTTCCTCAAGAGTGGATAGAAGACATTGCGGTCCATGGACCAAGGCATCTTGCAATCGAAGGGAGCAGGGAGAGCTTGCCCATGTTGGCAGATGGAACAGAGCACGTCTTTGATCAACGGAGTTGGGATGGGCTGCGCGAGGGTGATCTCACAGGTGGATAGGCACAGTTGCTGCATGCACGCGGCCTTAACACATGGACTTACAACCTTTCATCTATATCTTTCTAATTTGTCGACTTGAAAACCAGAGGGATGGTATGAAGGGCTATGAACAATAATTGCCCTCTTAACTGCGTCCTGGGTGAGGACGACATGCATATGCACCCTTCGCTCTCAACTCATGAATTGACAGTAGGATGGGTTATTGGTGATGTGCAGTGTTGGGCTTTGCGCCAGCCAACTTCTTTGAATTAGACAAAAAGTTTCAATTTTTGTCTCATCTAACCACAAAGGTTTCAATCACATGGCCTGCAGTAATGAAGATGCTTTTTGGCACACTACATATGACTTTTACCTTGTTTTTCAGGTAATTGGCTTCTTTCTTGCCACCCTTTTCATTGAGGCCAGCATAGTGAAGAGAAGGGGATATTGTGGATTGATGACACTGGCATCACCTCAGACATCGAGCCTTGCAGATCTTTAAAAGTCATTGTTGGATACAGTGACATCCCACACAGTTTCCTGCATACCTTGGCTGCTGAGTTGGGATGGGTGCCTGATTGGGTAGAGTTCTGATGCCTATGAAATGTCTTAACATTTTGATGTGGACCTTTATGTATTTAAAGGGATCGCTTTCAAATCTTCTTATAAACCGCTCTTGAATGTGCTTTCACACTGTAATTCTGCATCTTGGAAAGCTTTTGGTCTCATGTTTGCCTTGTTGTTGACCTGAGTTTTGTACTTAATACTCCTTCGGATAAGTGGAGGAGCTTAATATTTATGTTAGATCACGATGACATACAAGTGAAACCTTATTCATATATTTTAACCTTCAAACAAATAATTTGCTCTGAAGTGGATTTAGAGCTATAAGGGCAAACGGGTTTGAATATCTTAGCGACTGAGATCATATGCTTTTCTTGTTAATCTGCTTTATTCCATTTTATCGCATTTTTTTAGCTTTATCACTTTGGAGTCGTTTGTGGAAGACTATTATTAAGTTTGGAATTTGAAAAGCATCATAAATAAGCAAAGGTGAATCAAAGTGGTGAAAACTTTGGAGGGGGGGGGGGTGTGAATACTTTTGAGGCCCCAAATTTTGGGTGTAGGTACATCAGACGTGCCAAGGATAGAAGCTACCACTTGGCCTTGGCATCGGTTGTGGGCTTGCCAACAGTTCGTAACTGGAGTGAGTTGGTTGGATGTGGATCAGCAGTGCTTGCCACTGTCCGCAGGCAACACTAACCAAATGAAGCCAATAACTCCATTTGCTTCAATGTTTCAACATCCCGAAACCACCACCGCAAAAGGTTCTCCCAGCACCGGATATCCCTGCCTGTAAGAAAATGCATGTCAGGGTAAGGCAAACAGAGGAGGTGGGGAGTGGAGAGAATAGGAGAGCTAACTTCCAGAGTGAGTAGCATTTTTGCTAACATGTTCACTTACATGGGTAAATCCCACCTGGATGAACATCAAAATTATTTTGCCGTTGAAGTTAATTAACCTACAAATTACAATGTAAGACGCTGATCCTCTATCCTATCTTTAAATATCAGAACGGTGTCGATGGTGAAAAGTAGGTAGTTTGTTGCTGGCTCCCTAACAAATTAATAATTCCTGCCAAAAATCGGCTTCAATTTACGAACGTGCCTTGCAGCTGGTTTGTGAAAGACTCGGGCCAACACTTTCTCCAACGATCCCACGATAAAGTGGGAGTAATTGGGGGCATTAAAACATTTACTCTCTTGCGGTTTTCCCCGTGCCATGATTGGTGCGATTGCTCATGTAAATCAGGTTAAAAATGATTTTTTTGTCAGTCCTATTTTTTGATTAACCACCACCAAAAGTGAAGGAGGTTATGTTTTCACACCCTCTCTGTCTGTTTGTTTGTCTGTTTGTCTGTTCTGTGTGCAGGATTTTCAAATTGGACGGATCTCGATGAAATTGGTGGCAGTTTGGGGTGTGAAAAGAACGAACTGATGAAATTTTTGCGAAGGTCCGGATCGGCATCTGGATACGAGAATATATTTATTAATTTTTTGAGTGATTCTTTTACCATTGCAGAGATAGGGCCAAACGATATACGTCTGTGTAGCATAATATTTCAAAAATTATTGCGATTATGTTTTCGTGATATCATGTAATCCACAACTATACAAATAAGATAAAGGAAGCAAGGGGTGCCATTGGAGGAATGCCTGCATTTTGTGAGAAACTTTTGGTTGGGCCATCCATACTTTGAACATAGTAAGGGGTCGGTTGTACATTATGCAATGCTTGACTGTTCTCTCGAGGATGCCATAGTTCACAAATATTTGAAAGGCATGAACCTTGCTCGTTGACGTGTCAAAGCCATGTAGAAATCCACAAATACTGAAGCTTGCTTTTTGCTTAGAGATCTTTTAGCTTTCTTCTATGATTCCTGCAAGGCAAAATCAGAAGTGTGTAGATCTGCTTTCCGGAAACCATTGGTTGCGTCAGAAGAATAGGAATCTGAGATGAGGGGCATCCTATTAAGCAGCATAGAATTGGGCAGATTTTTGAGCTTAGAGGTGCAATGTTATACCTCTGTAATTAGACGGAAAGGAGAGAGGTTGCCTTTTTTTAGGTAGAGGGATGCTGGAAAATTTGAGAAGGTTCGCTGGCTGTTGCCTCTAATAGGTTTCATATTGCAAAAGTGTCTAGTGCGTCTTGATGAAAAGTTGGCTCTTTCAGCAACAGCTCGGAAGTTGTAGGGCCAGGAGTCTTGATCGTTTGAGTCTTTCTCGGGCATTTCTGGGAGTTCCTCATAGAGGAATGGACTGGTCTGGATGGGAGAATGGTCAACAACTTTGGTGATTGAAGAATGGATCGTCAATATGGTGTTCTGCTCAGGTTTGCCTCAAGATTGCTAAAGATGTTTAAACCAGCAGTCTAGACGTTCCTCTATGGTGTTACCTTTGATATGGATAGCTGGAGAAGCCTTCTTATTGGTGATCTCTCTCAGGACCTGCCAAGCTGCTACATGCTTATTTTCTTGGTGAAAACTGTCAAGCTCGTCAGTCTTGGACTTTGCATGGGTAAGCTTGATCAAAAGCAGCTTTAGCGGATTCTAAGCTTCTGCAAGTATTTCTGGTGGGTCAAGCATTATGCTTCCTTGAAGCTTTCTTCAAGGTTTCTCTGGCTGTGTTGACTCTGTTGCTGGCAGGCCTGTAGCCAGGGCTCAGTATTAAGGGGGCATATGAACTGGATGGG
>CM068953.1:153348354-153373075 GCA_035128595.1 Eptatretus atami
TGGAGGGTTGACGGGTTGTGAAGGTCACGCGGTGCACGTGCACTTCATCTTTAATTATGTAAATTTATGTATTTTCCTTAATCATATTATCATATTATGACTATATTACATTTATACCTAACTTACAACCAATCCGGTAACCTGCTCAATAGGGCCTCCATATCGAATACGCTGATTGGCTATTCCTTAAAACTAAATGATCTACAAATGATTATTATAATTATATATATATATATTATAATTAATAATATATATCATATTAATACTATATATAATATATTATATATATGTATAACCACCCACAACATCGACAATGCGACACGAGAGTTTCGGCGTCTGTCGTCTTGGCCTCTCTGGCGTTGTGTCCTCGTGCGTTATTATCTTTCTATTTGTGGCTGGGCCTGGACTCGTTGTTCTTGCAATAGCTTTTGGAGATGCGCTGGCAAGCGCACACTTATCTGTTAACGACTCTTATAAGAAGATATACTTAAAGAACATTATCCAAGAAGGCCTATTAGTCACCTACGTTGAACATCTGGAATAAGGTTTTAGTTCACAACAGGTGAACTCTTAAACAGCAAGTTCACAGGGGGCGCTCATCCTTAAACACTAAGTTGTTCAAGGTGCAACAGGGATAAATGGTGGCGTACTTTAGTGGGGGCAACACAGCCATGCGATGGGGGGCATTGCACCAATAAATGCCCCGACGACCTCACCTATCGACGAGGGCCTGGTTGCTGGTGGTTATTGCAACAACACTCTTTCTTTTCTTGGGGAGCATTTCAAGAGCAATTTCCTTGTTAGCAGTGATCAAAGTGTCATACACTGCTGAGGTGTTGTTGTTGTCCTCAAGTTCATCACGCAGGATGCAAAATCTGTTATGAACTGCAAATGTGAATGGCTCACAGAGGTTGTAATCTCTCACAACACTTTTCCAGTCGATGCTCTTCATAGGATCTTTAGCTGGTCGATCTTTAGAACATATATATATATATATATATATATATATATATATATATATATATCAATATACAGTGTGTATCAGTTTAAGTGTGTATATTATATATTTATGTAAATATATATATACAAAAATACATATATATATATGTATACATATATATATATATATTTCAATATATATGTAGTGTGTATATATAATATATATATATATATGTATACATTTATATATATATATTATATATTATATATATTATTATATATAATTATAATTATATAATATACACATCTATATATTGTTATGGCTGTGGAATTGACAGAACACATAAAGGTCCTAGATCAGTTAGGCATAAGTCCGTGTCCAGATAGATTTCCACCCGTTGTTTAAAGGGAACTATTCATGTTAACCGGGCTGTGATCTTTGAGTTACGTTATTCTTTACTATCGTTATTTTGGACCAACCACGTCCACCACCAGCATCTTTCTCAACAACCGCTTTACAACAACCACCACCAACATCGCTCTCAAAACCGCTTCAGACCAACCGCCTTCCACCACACAACCACACCTGCCTCTCACCAAACCCATCCTCACCACTTCGCCAGCAACCGTCAACATCTCCACACCACAAACATCGCCTCACCTTCGTCCCGAAACAACGCCATCTTTGCGCCAGCCTCGGCGAGTCCGCATCGAGCGGCGTCGCTGCAGGCCGACGCGGGACGTTTGCTCGTCGGATCAAGCTTGGTGATCTCGCGCACGTCCTTTCCGCGCAGAGGTCAGAGGTCAGAGGTCGAGATCGGAGGCCAAACCGCGTCTCACAGCCCTATAAAAGGACGAGCAGAGCGCCAAGCTGCGCGTTCGAGTTGGGTCGAGTCCGAGTTGGGTCGCGTCGAGTTGATCGGTAGCCTGAGTCATTCTGGAGAGGTGGGGAGTCGGGAGGAAGCCAGAAGCCAAGGATCTGCGTGGAAGTCTGGGCTCGTGGCGGAGTCGGGAGCTTGGAGCTTGCAGTCGGTGGAGAGTCCGGGCGTCGCGAAGGAGACGCGAGCTGGAGGCGCAGCCTTGCCTGCTGTGCGCGCGGAACCGACGTTCGTGTGGAGAGAGCCGGAGAGAGCTCGCCAGCCAGCGACAGGCAGTCCGAGGTGATCGGGCTTCGGCGCAGTTGGAGCATCACTGAGGGACGGACGGGTTCTTACAGAGCATCAACTCTAAGAGAGCAAAGACCCGTTCGTTCCTCTCAAACGAGTTGCCGACTGAGACCGAATCACCGGCCGCTTGCAAGGCCGAGCTCGACGCGGCTACGCGAGCTGCCGTGGGGAAGGAGCATCGCGGGTCGCCAAGCGCGTTCTGTGGAGATAGCCGGAGAGAGCTCGCCTGCCACACGGAAGGCCCGAGCTCGACCGCGGCTACGCTAGCTGCTGTGGGGACGGGAGTCGCGGGTCGCCAAAGCCAGACACCACGAGGGTGCAGGTAACCTGCAACGGTCTCGTGGGACTCGTTCGGTCTGCCAAGTCCCACGCCATAAACCAAAGAGTCCAGTCTGACCCCATTGCCTTTGATGGGGTCTTTTTCCTGCTTTTCTTTCGAATGAAGTTGTGGCGCCGAGTCCGTAAGTAAAACTGTGTAAGTGACTGTACATTAATAATTACTTATAGACGGTTGCAGCGCTTTGTCTTGCCCAGTGCTGTGCGCATTCATTGCTTGTTCTGTATACGTGCACGTTGGTGTTTGAATGACTGCATGATTGTTCCTGCATACGTAGAGTAAATAAATGTGCTGGTTTAAATGTAAACCTGTTCGTTGCGTCCATGCCCCCATTGAAATGCCATCTTGTATTGCGGATTTAGTTGGCTTTTAAATAGCCGTAAAGTGATTGGGTCCAACGGGACTGGGCGATATTACCCCGCTCGGTTATCCCACAAGGAAGCGGGCTGCTTAAGCGGCTCGTTTCAAGTGGTCCCGTTGAGGTACAACTTCTCGGTAACCTACTGCGCGAATAATTAGGTAAATCGAAGATTTGCGATCGGACCCTGTAGCGCGCGGTAGGGTACGGACAAGGTTGTGGTGGGATTGAAAACCCATCTGTGACTGGTTTCTGACGCCATTGCAGAAAGTCACGACTGGATTGTCCGTTCGGTGGGCGAACCGGCTGCTATTGGTGAAACGCGGTCGTTCGCACGCCAGGCTGGCGCGAATACTACAACAATATATATATATATATATATATATATATATATATATATATATATATATATATATATATATATATATATATATATATATATATATATATATATATCACACTATATATATACAGTGGGGAGAACAAGTATTTGATTCACTGCCGATTTGCAGGTTTTCCCACTTACAAGCACGTAGAGGTCTGTAATTTTTATCGTAGGTACACTTCAACTGTGAAAGACGGAATCTAAAACAAAATCCTGAAAATCACATTGTATGATTTTTAAATAATTATTTGCATTTTATTGCATGAAATAAGTATTTGATCACCTACCAACCAGTAAGAATTCCGGCTCTCAAGACCTGTTAGTTTTGTCTTTAAGAAGCCCTCCCATTCTCCACTCATTACCTGTATTAACGCACCTGTTTGAACTCGTTATCTGCATAAAAGACAGCTGTCACACTCAATCACGCACTCCAACCTCTCCACAATGGGCAAGACCAGAGAGCTGTCTAAGGACATCAGGGACAAAATTGTATACTTGCACAAGGCTGGGATGGGCTACAGGACAATAGGCAAGCAGCTTGGTGAGAAGGCAACAACTGTTGGCGCAATTATTAGAAATGGAAGAAGTTCAAGATAACAGTCAATCTCCCTCGGTCTGGGGCTCCATGCAAGATCTCACCTCGTGGAGCTCAATGATCATGAGAAAGGTGAGGGATCAGCCCAGAACTACACGGCAGGACCTGGTCAATGACCTGAAGAGAGCTGGGACCACAGTATCAAAGAAAACCATAAGTAACACACTACGCCGTCATGGATTAAAATCCTGCAGCGCACGCAAGGTCCCTCTGCTCAAGCCAGCGCATGTCCAGGCCCATCTGAAGTTTGCCAATGACCATCTGGATGATCCAGAGGAGGAATGGGGAAGGTCATGTGGTCTGATGAGACCAAATAGAGCTTTTTTGGTTTAAACTCCACTCGCCGTGTTTGGGAAGAAGAAGGATGAGTACAACCCCAAGAACACCATCCCAACCGTGAAGCATGGAGGTGGAAACATCATTCTTTGGGGATGCTTTTCTGCAAAGGGACAGGACGACTGCACCGTATATGACGGAGGATGGATGGGCCATGTATCGCGAGATCTTGGCCAACAACCTCCTTCCCTCAACAAGAGCATTGAAGATGGGACGTGGTTGGGTCTTCCAGCATGACAACGACCCGAAACACACAGCCAGGGCAACTAAGGAGTGGCTCCGTAAGAAGCATCTCAAGGTCCTGGAGTGGCCTAGCTCGTCTCCAGACCTGAACCCAATAGAAAATCTTTGGAGGGAGCTGAAAGTCTGTGTTGCCCAGCGACAGCCCCGAAACCTGAAGGATCTGGAGAAGATCTGTATGGAGGAATGGGCCAAAATCCCTGCTCTAGTCTGTGCAAACCTGGTCAAGAACTACATGAAACGTCTGATCTCTGTAATTGCAAACAAAGGTTTCTATACCAAATATTAAGTTCTGTTTTTCTGATGTATCAAATACTTATTTCATGCAATAAAATGCAAATTAATTATTTAAAAATCATACAATGTGATTTTCAGGATTTTTGTTTTAGATTCCGTCTTTCACAGTTGAAGTGTACCTATGATAAAAAAATTACAGACCTCTCCTTGCTTTGTAAGTGGAAAAACCTGCAAAATCGGCAGTGTATCAATACTTGTTTCTCCCACTGTATATATATATATATATATATATATATATATATATATATATATAATATATTTATATATAATATATATATATAATATATATACTATATATATATGTATTCCTTTTACCTGCAATTTATTCAAAGAATCAATTTAGCAAAAGGTTGCTCTGGAATAATGTCCCCTCGCCTCATTTTATACCAAAGGTAGTCATGAATTATGCCTTTTGCTTCAAATTGACAGTCTGTCAAGCTCCAGAGCACCGATGGGAACCCATGAAATGGCCTTGGTTTCGTTGAAGGCCCAGAAGCAAACTATTCTGCAGAAAAGTCTGCTCTTTGCTTGTCCGCCCGCTGCGATGAGAGGGCTCGTTCTTTTTAATTGCATGTCTGGGGGAGGAAGTCGAGTTAGCTAACACCCTGGATGAATGTACACACGTCCCTTGTGCCCGTTTTTAACTAAATGCTTCTTAAAGATCTCGAGTCTGACATTTGATGAATCATGCTGCATTTAAGTATCATGACTGTGCAATTATATAATCGGACGAACTAGTTGTTTTTTTTTAATTGAACATGCTACATAATTGTGGTGATGTTCGTGTGGACTAGTCACTAAAATGTATATGAAGGGTACTGACTGCTTAACTTGACCAGGCTAATTTATTTTAGATTTTTTTTCTTGCTCTTTTCCATGAGGAAAAAAAACAATCCTGGCTCTCCTAGGGATGTTTACACCTGTGTTTGGACATATGTTTATTCATGAAAACTTCAAGCCCATAGACAAACTCCTTTTTTATCCCTATCCCAATGGAGGCATCAGGGGGCTCACCACTACTCGTGAATATTTCCGTGGCTGAGAACTTTACTCTGTACAGGTCGCTATTCCATCACACATTGTTGGTGAAGCAACCATAAAGTAGGCCAGAATCAATGTAGTATCTGGCCAGTGTTCAGGCACAGTTGTCGACACTTTTTAAAGGCACATTTGGATTTTTGTCATGCTGAAAAGAATACTATCAAACAGGACTGCCGCCTGAACGTCTCTTGTAAAAGATGACCGAATCATTGACACAATGCCCCGCCAGAGGACAGTTTACAGTTTGATCGGGAATCAAACCCAGACGAGATGGAGCAATTCAGGAGAGTACTCTCCCTCCTTGCCATCTTCCAGTCCCCATACAATCTAATATAATTTATTTCTCTTCATCTCCAAGGTTGTTCGTTCACATGAACTACCTAGTCAATTTTCTCGACAAACAGAAGCTGCTGCCTACTCAGAAATCACACTCTATATATAGCAAGCAGCTTAATCGATGTTGAGTAATAGCCAAGAAGACCACACCACTTGCTACTTGCATTCTTGGAAGGAGTTTTATTTTGTTCATGGTGCAGGTGATAACTCACCTACACTTTGCAAAGGATCCTGAAAGATGTTTAATGTCCACAAACTAAACTCAGCAGATGAGAAAGCCAGTTTAACATCCATCAGAGGGATGATACACATGTTCATGTATCGCCCTGCATGTGAAACACCAGTGACAGTTTATAACTGGGTCGAGATTCTAACCCAGGCTAGACAGCTCAGAGACGAGATATCATCCCAGTCAATCAATCGCCATACACATATTATGTCTGAAAAAATGTTTGAATTGTTGTACTGCAACAGAAAGTTGAAGTTTAAAAAATAAAACCATTCTCATGAATAGCAAACAGTCAACAAAAATCACAAAACAAAACAAGAAAAGGAGCAATCAGTGATTGCAGACCCTTGCCAGGACTTGTTTTGTGTGGTGTTTATGTAGTATTATGTGATGTATTTTGTGTCGCATTTGTGTACTGGTGTGTTACGTAATTAATAAGAGACATAATTAGAACTGCCACTTTATAACTGCTGGCAGTGATGACCGGGTACCAAGACGTCCCGCTTTGAAGCAACCCCGCTTTGATCGGACACCTGACCCTGAACCATGACATTTTTATTATTATTAAATTTAATTCAGAACGGGATTAAAATAAATTCAATTCAAATCAAATGGAAGAACAAACAGGTACAGTCCTGCAATGGAGTCATCAGAAGGAACCTGGATTAGATTCACATTTCAGCTGCTACTCCTCCACACTCAAACCCATCCAGGAACAGCCAAGTGAGCCTTATTCAAAAAAATTAAAAAAACACCCAGATCAAAAAAATGAAATAATTCTGGCTGCCAGACCATTTGTTCAACCAAGTTGAATTTTATAATAGGTATCCCCATCACCTCTACATCATAATTGTGAAGTTTCACATCGATTGATTAAGTGGTTTCAGAGAAAAGATTATATAATATTTTTCTTCAATCCAATATGGCTGCCAAAAAATGTGACCTATCAATTATTCCTGAACAAACTTGTACAACCATGGATTGGGGAACATTTATGTGAAGTTTCCCCTCGATCTGTCCAGCCGTTCTGGAGAAAAATATTTTTTTATAGATTTTAGGATAAATGCAATATGGCTGCCACACCACGTGACCTATGACGTCATAATTATAATTATAACATTCCACATCAGTAGTCGCACCTATGGTGAAAATTTTGTCTCATACGACAAGCGGTTGCGGAGAAAAACACGAAAGTTCTGTGTGGACAAACAAAGAGACAAACAAACGACCCAAATGCAATAACCTCTCCTTCGGTGAGGGTAAAAATGTAAAAGGATGTAGGGATGTTCCTCCAAAATGTTTGTAAACAAGGTATGGATGGTCACAAGAAACGATCATGTGAACCCATCCCTACATCTTTCTTGGAATAATGGTTTTCACTAAATGTGTGTGTGCGCGTGTGTGCACACGTGTGCGCGCGTGCGTGCGTGTGTGCGTGTGTGTGTGTCCGTCCCTCTCTTCAACCCTCCCACTCTCTGTTGTAATAAACATTTTGTTGATAAAAACATGTACATGGTCATTCGAGGTGCGGGACTTCGCCATTAAGTGAGAGTGAATTGGCTTTAAAAATTCGTCAACAGGCCGATTGGGAAACATGCATTTAAAGCACTCTAGAAAGAGCTGATTCATCACAGTTATCTGAGAAAGGTTATGTTACAACGAGCTGATATGTCACACTGTCACAGATTGTTGAACACCAATAAGGGGCCGTTCATAAATTATGCAACTGTTTTATTCGGGAGGCGCATATGGGCTTGATTAATCCTTATTAATAATTTTTATTCCACATATGATGAGGTTTTTCAGGGTAACTCATCATGATTAACACTCGACCCAAACAAAGCCAATGAAAATCTGGCGCAACAAATCCGGACAGTGTATCATCAGTATAGGCCTACAGGCCTACAGGCCTAAGCTGTTTGGCCCACCAGAAAACCAAGATGGTGGCTGTATCATTGTGGCGGGGTGCCATGGTGGGTGGAGTCAAGTGACAGATGATCTGACCAATGAATGGGTGCACATTTCAAAAATCGACCCCCAACAAGAACCACAACAACAACAACAACGACAACAACAACAACAATACAGAACTCTTGTAGACCTGCCACATATCCCAGGTAAAAATGTTTATATTACTTGTTTCTATACCTTTTTTAACCCCCTCCACAGAAGGTGGACGGAGACTATGTTTTCACCCCTGTCTGTTTGTGTGCAGGATATCTCAAAAAGTTGTGCACAGATTCTAATGAAATCTGTGTGCATGTTGGGTGTGTGATAAGGACGAATTTATGAGAATTTGGTGAAGATCTCGATCCGGATACTATTAAAGTGATTCTTCACCATTGAGAGATAGGGCTAAAAAGGATATCGAGCACAATATCTCAAAAAGTTGTGGATGGATTCGACGAAACAGGGTGGACAGGTTGGGTGTTTCACAAGGAAAAATTTATTCGATTTTGGTGAAGATCCAGATCCGGATCTGGATACGAAAGTTATTTAATTTTTAATGTGATTCTTCACCGTTTTTGAGATAGGACCAAAAACTATACTGAAATGCAAAAGAAACTTACCACTTGTTTGAAATGTAATAAAATTGTAACAGTTCAAAATAAAACAAACCAACAATTGCTAATTGAAACATTGGCATTTTATTGATGACATGTCAAGTTTTTGACCAAGATACACCATCTCATAAGTTTGTTCTACAGTACATAACAGCACAGGGTGCAATGTCAGTCCCCTTTCAATAGCGTGTGTGGCCACCATTGCTTTGGATACAGGCAGTGCATCGTCGGCGCATACTGCCTACCAGTCTTTGGATGGATTGCTGCCGGATTCTGTCCCACTCAGTCCTCAATGTCTGAAGCCATCTGACTTTGGACCAGCTGCCTGTCCTGCCTTGCAGTGGTGACTCTTGGCCTCCCTGATCGAGGTCTGTCATCTGCAGAGTTGTGGAGGGTGTCTCTGTCCACCAGGGCCGATATCGTCTGGTGTGAACAGCCAAGGTGACGTGCCACCTCACGGTAGCTCAATCCGCCTTGCAGTATGCCCAAGGCACACTGCCGTTGATCCCTTGACAATCGTGGCATGTTGATTGAAATGCCCATTTTGCACTGGCCGTTTTAAAGCCAATATCAAGACATCACGTGCAGCTCATTAAAATCATCCCGTACCCCTTGGCTAATCACTGACAGTCAAAACGGCTGTTCAACAGCTGTGCTATGAAGTGACCATTGAAGGTTCAAGTGACCATCCGTGACCGTTTTGTCTGACAGTGAGGACACTATTGTCCACAAATAAGTTCACACATTTACTACACGCAGTGTTATTGTTGATATTTGAAGGTTTAAAAGGTGGTAAGTTTATTTTGCGTTTCAGTATATATAGTACTGAAAAGCATGATATTTCAAAAATGTGTTGGGCCCGATATGTTCTCATGGATCAGGCATTACATGGCGGTGGTATGTGCTCCACCGAGTGCCCTTCTAGTTTAAAATGTGTTTACATGATGGAGAATTTTATTGTTATTGCACGGAATTTTTCTGCCTCCGTTGATGAAGAGGCATGTTTTCGGGTTGGCTGTCCATTCATACGTACGTACGTCCGTCCATGCTAGTTTTTTTTCCGTTTTCACTGCAACAGCTCATCTGAATGACACTAATTTTTCACCATCGGTGTGACAACTCATGTGGAATGTTTTATTGATAATTATGATGTCATAGGCCACGTGGTGTGGCAGCCATGTTGGAAAAAAGGAAAAACTTTAGACCTCTGTATCTTCAAAACTGCTCCACAGAAAAAAATTGAAAGTTGCCACATGTCAAGTATTCCCCATGGGAAACAAGTGTGAATTTTTTTTTATGATGATGTCATTGTGGCTTTTTTATGACGTCGTAATTGCATGCGTCGAACACTTTATCCAATCAGTATGAACATTTTTGAGGGTCATCAAGGGCTAAATTGTATGGGGAAAAAAATTTGATGACGTCGTCGGTCACATGGTTCAGCAGGTATTTTTTTAGGCATTAAAAGCCTTGAAAACCCATTTCTTCTCCAAAACGGCTGATCAGTTGAGGCAAAACTTTACAGATATGATTGCTATCCATCAGGAACAAAAAGTTCTCCAACTATTATGTCATAGGTCATAATATGGTTTGGCAGCTATGATTTTTTGAAGATAAAACCTTAAAAAATGTTCTTCTGCAGAATGGCTATACAGATTGAGAGGAATACTTCACACACACACACACACACACACACACACACACACACACACACACACACACACACACACGTTTCCCAAACTTTGGGGATACCAGTGTGTTCACAAATAATTTATAGGTCATAGTTATGGTCTGGCAGCATTTTGGATTGAACAAAAATCTTAAGAAAAATTATTCTCTTGAACCCTTCATCATTCCGACATGAAATGTCACAATTATGATCCACTACTCATGGGGAATATACGTTTTACATTTCAACCTGATTGTACACATTGTCTGGTGGCCAGAATTATTTAATATTTTGAACCTGGGTTCAGGGATTTAAATCAAACTTGGTACATGTATGTATAATGATGTGATAATGTGGGCGGAGGCGTATCTGACGACATCGCGATGTCGAAGAGTGCCCTTCTAGTTGTTTTTATTCTTAGAATTTGCGTTGTGTTAAACATGAGCAGTCCCTCCCCCTCCCACCCACCCCCCGTTTTCAGGTGGAATGATATGAGTACAGATGGGGAATTTGAAGTGGAGTACAATCTTTGCTGAAGCTAATCAACTGAGTAAATTGATGGAGCAGGATTTTCTGGTTCTCAAGTGTTTTACCAAGAGCATGTGACAGGAGTGCCTTTATTAACTATGTTATTCTACTGTTGTAGTACAAACTTTATAGACGTGCACGCATTGTAATGGTACTGTAGATACTTTGTAGACCATCTAACATTCTAAATAGTCCGTACTTTATCGAAATATGTGTGTTGTTGCTGTTGATTGGCCCCGTGCCTGCCCTGCACGAACATGGCAGCGGCAGGGAGACAACCGATCAACCTCCCAGGAGTGGCCCAGAGATTCCTCACGTCTAAAATGGTGTGGTGGGGGGTTGGGTGAGCGGGGGAGTGGAAGAGGAGTGTGTGGAGAGAAGGGCACACTATGATCGTCACGCGATGATCGTGACCGATTGGCCCAATGATCATGACCGTGCTTCTCTGATGAATCCGGGCAGCAGGGAAGAGTGGGTAAGATTTGGCCTCCAACTTCCGTTGGGTGCTACAACCATTACGAAGAGTACAGGATACTGTATAGCAGACCACTTCCTTTCGTATATCAGCCATTCACGATGTTGATGGTTGATTTACCTTTTGTAAAGAAAATGCTCTATTTGCAACACAGACCCTCGAAGGCTCACATTTGCAAATTGTGATGCACTTTGAAAAGGCCTTCGTGTTGATAGCTGTGCCACAAAAGCAAACAGAACAGCATATGATACTATACACTGCCATGTTTTCCGGTTCGCATAAAGTCTTATTTTTCAATTTAAATATGTGACTTTGTAAATGTGTCACCCTCTTGTGATTTAAATAATTACCTTTAATGATGTAAAATGACTCTCAGACTGTACTATGCCCTTATGAGTGCTTCGTTTATGAGTGTGGTCAGCTGATCGCTCTTCAATGATGACGAGAGATGACAAACAGTATGTGGCGGCAAGCTTCACGAATGGAAGATACTTCCTCAGTGCACTGGACCCAGACTGTACATAGGATATATACTGCATCGGATAGAAAGTCTACCGAATTCCCCTGATAATATTCCACTGTTAACCACACCTATATCGGTCTGATTGGGCCTTAGGCAAATGTGTCTAGTGGCTCTGCCCCCATCGTGCTGATTGACAGTCATAGTCCCATTCACCCCTCTCTTCCCTTTCTGTTCTTTGCGAAGGAAAGCAGTTTTACTTACTTTTCGTGGAATATTTTGAAGCTATTAAAATTTTGATCAGTTCACAACTTCCCACTATAAAATGCAGTAAATTTGTGTTTAAACCAAGTTTAAATTCGTCTGTCAGAAAAGAATAATGAGAATAAGAATGACAAACGGGCACTTTTGAGTCTCTCATATTTCCAGTTCATAGATGATTTCCCAAAGTTTAATGAGTGTTAATGGATGGGAAATTCGCTGCAGATGATTGTTAGGTAATTTATAGGTTTGAAAGTTTATCTTAGTAGATTTTTTGAGGATTTATGTTGTATTGAGCCAATGGAGTGTCCGGGCCATCCCTACATAAGAAGGCTACCGACTTCTTGATAATTTATGCAAAATAATGTGATCGTCAATGGTATTGAAAGCTTTGCGGAACTCAAAGAAAATACCAACTGTGTGGGAATGATTATTATCAATGGCATTTACGACCTTATCATTGAATATTATTAAAGCATAAGTGGTGCTGTTTCTTTTGGAACACAAATTATGAATTACAATGGGTATGAAATTCAATCAGAAAATTAATCATTCATGTATATAATTTTTCATAGGTTTGAGAGAAGGATGATAATATAGAAAGGATGTTATATAATATATAATATTTCATAGGATTATAATAAAGAAATTGTGAGGTAACTACAAACCTCTTGAGGAACAAGTTTAACTTTTAAAAACAGGAACAATTTTGGAGATTTTCATTTTCTCAGGTGCAACTCCAGAGGGAAGTGATAAATTGAATGTATGTGTCAAAGGATCTATAATTTCAAGAAATATATTTTTAACCAATATATTATTGCTCTCAATAAGAATTTGGTGATCCATGAAGTTCTTGGAATATTCTTATAATGAGAGCGCTGTATTTCAATGTCTGCAAAGGGATGATTTAATCATAAATATGAATTAATATTTCCATAAACTTATTAAAAAATGTATTCCTATCTTGCATAATTTTGACTTCAAACCAATCAATGACACATACTTTCTTTTAATCTATTAATATTTTCAGAAGTCAACCCACAATTTTTTTTTTACATGATTACTTAAAAAAAAATTAATCCTTGCTCACCTCAAAGAGGCATCATCTTTTGCCCCAAACTCGACTTATTATGTCTGGTCGCAGGCTCAGAAACTTCCAACAACTACACATGGGTCAAATAAGAACTCAGAGATATAAACAATCTCCTGTTCCTTTTGTCAATCAGCTATTAAATGCGTCTTTAGATTATTGCATAATTTTAATTAGTCACTATAATATATTATTTTCTGTTTGATTATATTGTGTGATTCATATTTGTAGCAGTCTTGTATGTATGTATTTTTTTTTACTATTTCATTGTAATTTATTTGATGGAACTGAACTCTTTTAGTCCTTGGACTACTTGTTCAGTGTCTTTTGAATTAAACCAAAATTTGATTTGATTTGATTTTTCTAAAAGTAGGTTTTGGTTGATCGATTAAATCAGGTATTTGAGCAAAGATTGGAAAGTGGTCCATAATGTCTGATAAAACAATTTCTGCTTCAGGAAATGCATAAACATATATTAGTCAAAATAATATAAATGAATGTAGCTGATTGGTCAGCTATTCTTGTTGGTCTGACTATAATAGGAGTAAATGAAGTAGCTAATATTACATTCAAAAATATTTATGAAAGAATTTTTGGCAACAACAAAAAGTCAACATTAAAATCACCCATCAAAAAGCAGTGTTTTTCTATAAAAATAGGATTTGATAACATAACTTGAAATTCATGGAATAATTAATTTGGGTTAGACCCTGATGGTCTATAAATTTCACCAATCAAAATTCCTTTTTTAAGCAGGATTAATAATTATTTCTATAAAAATTGTTTATAGCAAAGAAGTCATTCAATTTAATTCAGAATATATCTTAAAATCACAATTCAAGGAAACAAATAATTAAACTCCTCCTCCTCCTCTCGTTTCTCTACTATTTAATACTAATTCAAAAAAAAGCAATGAGAAAAGAAAACAAGGTTTATCTTAGAGCCATGTCGCCAAAAGACCAATCACAGAAGTGTTTTGGTTTATTTTTTTCTAAGAATAATTAATCAACAATTGACCTCTCATATATATATATATATATATATATATATATATATATATACATATATATATATACATAATTGACACCTCCCACACTCCTCCAGCCAAAGAAGCTGCATAAAGCAACCCAAGAAGGCCTACACAAGGTAAGCACTATCCTGTTTCACACCCTTCCCAGAGTTCCTCCACAACTCTAAAGACGTTCACACATCGTACACACATGAGAATCCCAATGCTACACACGCCTCAGCTACCGGACCAGTTTCATAACTTATTGGCAAATCATCAGTGATAGCTCAGACAGCAATGCATACCAATGACGCTCCCAGGCATGCACCACGTACAAACGTCAAAAGCAGTCAACATATAAATAAGGAAAGACCCACCCACATCTCTCACCTGTGAATGGAGGGAATAGCCAATCACCTCTCACCTAATCAACTAGACCCAGGTGGCAAGGATTATATAAATAATTGACGCCTCTCACACTCCTCCAGCCAAAGAAGTTGCATAAAGCAACCCAAGAAATAGTCTTTGAAGTTGTGCAGGAACTCTGGGAAGGGTTCGAAACAGCATAGCACTTATCTTGTGTAGGCCTTCTTGGATTGCTTTGTGCAGTTTCTTCAGCTCGAGGAGTGTGGGAGGTGCCAATTATTGAAATAATCCTAGCCACCTGGGTTTAGTTGATTAGGTGAGAGCTGATTGGCTATTCCCTCCATTCACAGGTGAGAGATGTGGGTGGTATATATATATATGATGCAATTAAATTATGATTAAAATAAATAAAAAAAACTGTCTGTTACTGGAGCTCCGAGGGGATAAGGTGAGAAGGGAAGTAATACACAAGAAAACACAGAAGAATACACCATACAAGAAGAACCTATCTCACAGAAAAGTGGTGGAGTAGATAGAACTACAAGAATCAAGACTCAGCATTGTTCTTTAAAGAGGTAATATTCACTATCTAAATCATTAAACTCTGACAAAAACTAGAACCTAAGTAAGTATCTTGTCTAAATATTTATTCAGAAATATTTCCTAATATTGGTTTAATCATTAATCATCTTCTTCTTCTTCTTGCATGCAGCAGCTTGGCTGCTGGGTCGCTTGGTTGCTAGGTATCTTGGTTGCTGGGGTAGCTATCATTTTGTTGGTGTGCAACTATGCTACTGATGCTGTGCCGCTATTACCAGTACACTGGTACTCATTTCGCCAACCTCAGGATGACAGGCTGAGTCAACCCCACCTCATGTTAATTCAGCAGCCAACAAGGCTCAAACTCAGGACCCTAAGATCCCAAGCCAGCCACCCTAACCGCTCTCTCTCTCTCTCTCTCGATCGAGTGCAGCCTGTGGCTGCTGGTTGCATCATTGGATGGGACGCAGCTATGCCGCTGATGCAGTGTCCCCCTTACCAGTACACTGGTACTCATTTTGCCGACCCCGGAAGGATGACAGGCTGAGTCAACCTCCTGGTGTATTTTAATTCAGCGGCCAACGGGGCTTGAACTCAGGACCCTAGGATCCCAAGCCACCACCCTAACCACTAAGCCAAAACCAGGCTTACCCTAACCACTGAGCCAACACAAAGCTTACATTAATCATAAGAAATACGAAACAAAGATGAAAAAACGTTACAGAATTAAAAACAAAACAAGTAGAAGAAAGATCCAAGGGGTAGAACGATGAGTGAGTGACATGTCTGGAGTAAGATACAATCCATGACAGTTCAGAAACTTCCTCCAAACCTTGTTATACAAAGTATGAATTAAGACCTTGATAATCTTGATTGTCGTGATTTTGACTTCCCTCAACTTTACACTCCTCTTCCTCCTTCACCAAAGCATCACAGGTCACTTTCTCTCTCCTTCATGCATGTGTAGTATGTCAATGACCGTTTATATTTGAATATCCTTTGTGGTTCTTCACCATATAAACTAATTGTCGTCAGCTTACCGAAACAGTGTGTCTTGCCGATTTTCACAGCAAACATGATAAAAAGCAAACATCGATAGAAGACATGAGAAGGGCCTTCTCAAATAATATTTCTTTCCACTGGCGAGTCGTGATGTGACGAGCTATTTCCCATGCGCAGTACATTGGCATCACAGCACAGCTCAGCTTACAACGCTCATGACAAATGGGAAACTCAAACAGAACCATGTTCTCAAAGAATATTCTGGTTCGCAAAAAAAAGAACGCAGAGATGGTTCGTAGTGATAGGAGCGATGGAGATGATGGCAAATCTCAATGCAATTTGGATATCGAAATGGGATCTCAATGAAAGAAACAATGGCTAAGTCAAACCTTCCCATAAACAAAAGTAGGGGTTGAGTGAACCCATTTTCTTAAAAGTACCCTATTTTCAAAAATCTTTCATTGGAACATATGCTTCATGGCTTTTTCAGGTTTGATGGATCTTATGGCACCCTCCTACATTGAAGTTTCTTGTATTTGCTTGAATGATAAAATAGTTTGACATTACATGAACCTGATTCAAATTCCACAGAATAAAGTATGTCACACATTGTATGTCTGAAATGCATCCGACATCACACCCTCCTTGCATTCTCCGCACCCACACACCTCTTTAAACTCTACCCCATCAATTCCTGCTCTCTCTGATTGCTTGTGCAACAAAAATGGCTCCATGCCATGACTCTTCTTCATCACTGCTGTCAGATCTGGGGCCTGAGGCAAGTATGCAGCTGTTGCTTTCACTGCACCCTGCTCGCCTCCACAGTCCACAGCCAGCTGGTGTGAGCATTGCATTGACTTCACGATGATAACTCTTTAGGCTTCACTTGGTACCAGTATGTGCACTATTTCCATTAAAATGAATTCCCTGTGTGTGCAAAGATCAGTGTTTAACATTGAATCATTTACATACTGATACGATTTCATAATGAAATGCATGAAGTTCTGAGAGGTTCTGAGAGCATTCTAATAACATTATCATGCTTCAGTATCATACTCTAACCCTAAAAATAAAGAATAATGGGTAATTATGATGGAGAACAATGGAGATATTAACTTAAGAAAAAATAATACTCTCATCACACTCTTGGTGATGCAGTCAACCTGAAATGAAGACTTGATTTTGATGACACCGATTCCTAATTGATTGTATACCTTATGGGTTAAACTAGGCAGATTCAAGCTTACCTTGATATGTCAGGCCTGAGTGAGAGCTCCTAGTGAGTTTAGATTGATGGCATCCATCCATTGCATCCATACTCTGCACAGAGCGTTGATGCTGCCTAAGCAGTCTCTTTGGTGATTGGGCACAATCCTGGACTGGTCACCACTCCGACACAGGATACCAGCAACCTGACTGCTTGGCACTCATTTTGCCAGCCTCAGAAGGATGTCAGGCAGAGTCAACCCCACCTGGTATTAATTCAACAACCAAGCAGGATTTGAACTCAGGACCCTGGGATCCCAAACCAACCACCCTAACCATTAAGCCAACACCAGGCATAATGGATGGCGTGGGCCCAGCAATATACCAAAACTACTGAAAATGGCCAAAAATGTTGCTCGATTTTATTTTTGTGCAAATTTCAGGAATGAGACGATGGTGGATAGAGTGATCGTTTTTTGTTAATACCTACAGGTCCATATAACATATCGTCTTCAAACTTGGCACCACTTGATAGATGACGAGCATGTAGAAGGGCCTCTAATTGCATCAACATGGATTGGAATCAAGATAGCAGCTGATGAGTGATTATTTAAATATCTTAGTATGGTGGTAGAAGATGCTGGTGTTTTTATTCATTTTTTTTTGCTGAGGATGGGATTGGATTTTCCAAAACTCATCACATACTTGTTGAACAGTTCGACGATGTTGTGCTATCATCAAAAACTGTGTACACCTCCTGGGTATTTGTATTTAATAGCCCTGTTTAGGGCCGAGGTGAGTGAGCATGCCCAAAGCAAGAAGGGCTTACATCATAGGACTTATTGGCAATGTGGTTATTGGCAAATATACGTTCTGTGTCTAGAAGTTTGGCCGTTCGATTCTGACCTTGGCCGAGTTACACACAAAAAAAATTTAAATGGCATGTGTCGTTTCCTGTCTTGATGCTCAGCATTTAGAGAGGAGAGCACGGATGACCCCTGTGGGTTAGCCCCTGTGGGTTAGCATTGTACAAGATGGGTGGTCGTGAGGGTTGTTACGGGGATATTTATCTTTATAGTTACACCGTTCACTGCAGAGAGTGGATTGCACCAGGAAGTTGCTTCACTTCCCCCAAGACCACTGGCTATGTTTGTGTGAAATCAATTTTGGTGGTGGTGGTGTGTGTGTGTGTGTGTGTGTGTGTGTGTGTGTGTGTGTGTGATGTGTTTAGCCACTCTTCCAAAAGCCTTCTCTCTTTCTCTAGCTCTCTCTGACTTCTTCTCATGCCATCAAGTGCATGCAGGGCTGATGAGGCAATCTCATTGGCTAAGGAGCACAATCCTGGTCAGACGCAGGAAGTCATCACTGGAATTATGCCAGGGTGACACTGATAGCTCGCCTACTCTTCATGAAGGACACTGTGGGATCTTTCACGTTCACCAACTAATGCTGGCAGTCTGGACACCCAGCTTAACATGCATCCAATGGATGGCACACACATTGGTGAAACACCAGGATGAGTGCTTATCGCTGGGTCGAGATTTAAATCCAGGATAGACAGCTCAGAGACGAGTGTGTGTACCTCAAGGCCATCCTGCCAGCCCCCATAAGACTTAGATCCTGTTAAAAAAAAAAGAACTAATGAGACCCAGCAGTAATAAAATGTGCGACCTCTCAGTCCTCTCGAAAGGCAGGAGAGCAAACAGACCGTTATATGTGTTTGAAGCTTTGAAACTGCATAAACACAGCATTATAAAACTACACAGAGCATTACAATGTAAAAATACATATACAAATCAAAAAGTGAAGCATGACAATTTAAAAGCTGGTTTATATTGTAAGATGGTCGACATTAAACAGGCTTTTAACTCGGCGCATGCTCAGAAAATGGCCCGCTGACCCGAAAAAGAAACCTCTGGTGCATGTTTTTTGTTTTAGAGCAGATGGAAAACGCATTATGTCATTTGCTTTTTATGAACCCTTTCACCCAACTGGGTTGTGACATGATTGTGAATGTTAACAAACATCCTTGTGCCAGAGAAATCAGGATCACACCTCCAGACATCAAGAAGCAATGAACATGTGTCATGTCCCTCCTGATGAATCCATCTTTGCTCTTTACTTCTTCGGGTTCCTTCTTGGTCTTCTGTTTCGTTATGTTTGTACCATATCTTGATGCTGTGTGGACTGTGCTTCCCCGCTGACGGACCTCTGGAAGCTTGTACATGTTGCTACGTTTGAGCCTGAGGAGTAACTGATGAAATCTATCTGTCCGGGTTTGTCCCAACATCTTTGTTCCTTTCACATTTTTTTTCATAATTCTCTTTATTCATTCCAATTCTTTCTTTTTCTTCTCTTTCATCTCATTTACTCTCTAGTCCTCCCTCTCTGTCCAAGAATAAGTGAATTATTGCAGATTTTTTTCCTGTAAGGCTCATTGGCTGTGCCTGGATGGGTTTGAGGGTTGTGGAGTTGCGGCTCTGTCTGGTGTTGGCTTAATGGTTCAGGTGGTGGGTTTGGCATCCTAGGATCCTGAGTTCAAATCCCACTCGGCTGTTGAATTAATACCAGGTGGGGGTGACTTTGCCTTTCATCCTTCCGAGGTCGGCAAAATGAGTGCCAGCTTGCTGGTATCCTGTGCCGGAGTGGCGGCCCGTCCAGGATTGTGCCCAATAGCCAAGGAGACTGCTTAGGCAGCACCAACGCTCTGCACAGAGTATGGTCCCAGTTGATGGATAGATGGAGTGGCAGCTGAAACTCAAATCCGATCTAGGTTCCTCCTGATGACTCCATCTTTGCTCTTTACTTCTTCGAGTTTCTTCTTGGTCTTCCGTTTCATCAGGGAGGGCTGTTACCTGCGAGTGACAAATCTTACTGAAGACTGTTCTTTCATGTACTGCACAACCTACTCCCCTCCCTGCTCAGTGCCAAATAAAGCCAAAGTATTCGAGAGTTATCACTTGTGATTTTCCTATGAGTATCATGGCAAGGTGTGAAGGCTTGAGGTGAAGGCAGATAGGCCCGGTCATTAAATTCATCCACTGCCAAAGCAAGAGTAATGGATTATGTGTAAAATTCGTTTCAAGTCTTTTGTTCATTTCTTTCACAGCAAATCTTCTCACTGTGCAACATCATGGGCAATATTCTTCATGTGCCACGATCTACCATCCTTGATCGTTTGGCCACTTTGAAGCAAAAATGCAATTCTTTGAATTTGTCTCTTGTTTTCTCAAAGAGGAAGAAATGCATACACTTTGCATTCATTTTTGTACATGAATCGATGTTCATGGGCTCTGCACTTGAGATTCACTTATCTTTGTCGAAATTTTATCATATCTAATTTTCAAAATATTTACCGAATTTGAACTTTCAGGTTAAGTCAGGTGACATCTCCAACAGGGAGGCTGGCTACCGTTGATCCCCAAGCCATTCATCACACTGCTTTGGCTTCGAACATTCCGCACAGTCCAATCTACTGTTTCATATTGGCCATCCAAGTGATTATTGGTCTAGCTAAAGCTGTCTTGCCTTCAAACGTGCTGTAAACAGTCATGGTGAAGGATATGACCAAGATAAACCACCTCATGTTTTTTGATGGTACCTACCAAGCTTCTCTTCTATGTGAACTGTCCTTCAGATTTCTTACATGGCCTTTTTTCTGTGTCTTGGACATTCTGAGCATCAGTTTATACACCGAAATCTCAAAAGCCTCCAGCCTGCTTTCCCTTGTGCTGCTCAGATGCCTGCAATGTCTACACCATACTTCCTCTTCTTTCGTATGTAGCACAAGGCCTAGCCAACGTAACATCGTTGGCTCAGGGTGTGGATGTGCCATTGATGCTGTACCACCTGTTGGTGAGGGCAGGAATTTGAACTTTGCTCATGGTGCCGGCGATAGCTCGACTACTCTTTGTGTAGGACACCGTGTGATCTTTAACATCCACAAACGAATTCCAGCAGATGGGACACTCAGTTTAACGTCCACACGAGGGATGGCACACACATTGAATCATCCTTCCTGTGAAAAACTGGGATGACAGTTTATCGTTGAGTCGGGATTCCAACCCAAGCTAGACAGCTTTGATGCGAGTCTGTGTAACTATAGGCCATCCTGCCAGCCTCTACAGTCTACTCCATAGAGCAGTGTTAACCACACGTGGCTTTTACCTTTTCTTACCACAAAATATAACTTTAAAGTGAGGTTAAAACATCACTGTCCACGTGCACCAATTTCAATCGTAAGGTGCTCAAGTCTGGAAGTGTGATTTATTTATTCATGATGAGCTTGTATGAAGTGTATTGCTTAATATAACCTTCTTCCCTCTCATCCTTACTCCCTAATGGTACTTTCTCCGGACGTGACTTGCACGAGCAGAGATTAATCTCACCTCGTGTGTAATATCACACGTTGTTCTGAAGTTTTATTTCACATATCTTGGAATGTTCTCACTTAACTCTTTCGACTTCTCCATTAGATGTTCTATCTTAACCAAAAACATTCGATTTATGGTGCAAAATACAATTTTCTGCTGATTTATCAACCTCCTCGGTTGTTCCGTGCATTAGTATAAAAGGCGGGCTTCCCGTATTATAGATTTATGAAGCCTCCCCCTATAGACTCGGGGAAGGCTAATAGCTATTGTAGTGTTTGTTTCTACAATTAGTGCCCCCAATTTTTAATGGGACGTAAGAGTTTCTTCGACCCCCTAATCGTAAGAGTACGAACCCACAATTTAGGTTGTTTTTTTCTTCACATTTTCATCCACCAATGTATCTCGGAGCCAGCATGGACTTTCAAAAATATGTTTTGCAGCAATAATGGTAATACAAAGTATGTGGGGGTGACATATTTTTGACCTTGACCTCGTTTTAAGGTCATGACCCAATTATAGGCATTTCATGACCCAATTATAATTATAGTAAAAAAGAATTTTTCACCATAACTCGACCAAGGTTTGTCCAATCACAACAAAATTGCACTGCTAGATAGCCTAGAGCAAGCAGCATTTACATTTAATTTGCATCATAACCTTCTGGGTTAAAGGTCAAGGTGAAATGGCCATCTGACAAATAATGCAGTCAAGGTCAAATGGCGGTCTGGAAAAAAAAAACGTATTTTTTGTCCGTTCAATTTTGCTGATGCACAATCTCAATGACCACTTGGCCTTCCAATATGTTCTTACATCTTCATTGTGGACCTCAACTGAAGTTGTAAATCTGACAGTTGATTAGTTTCCTTGACCTACCTTTTTCAGATTGTGACAGAATTAACAAAAACATATTTTTGAATACAACTTGAATAATTTTCCTCCGACTTTAATGATGTTAGGTTTTATGGATAGATTGTAGATGGGGACATATTTTCTTAATTTACGAGAGGAAGCGGAAGTTTCGCCACGAGAGGAAGCACTCGAGTTCCTTCCCAAAACCCGGTCATGAGACCACCGAGCATGAATAACTCCATGCTCCGGTGGGTTGTTAAGCAACCAAAAATGCCGGTTGGTACTGCCATTCCTGATAGAGTTTCACTGCTTCACGTGGTACCTTACCTGTGGACAGCCACACGAAAGAGTGGGGGGAGGGGGGCTCGTGCCCTTGATGTATACTTACGTTAACTTACCTGATCAGGTGCAGCCGACCAGAGCTGCCAAGTACGCATCGGCTAACAAGAGCCATTCAGTGGGGTAAAACTTCCAGGTTACAGTACATGTGGACTATGCTGGATCAATAGAGAAAAGTACGCTACAAACTGAGAACATTTATATTATAAGCAATTTATTCCAACTGAGGGCAAGGAAAAGCATGTGGCACAATAATCACAGTTTTTATTACAAAAACAATATGTACAACAGGGGACAGCAAGGATTGGTGTGGTGCGGAAAAATAAATGCAAGTATTTACAGGACAAAGACACAGGGCAGAGCTAATCTGACACTAAACTACAATCTTAGCTTGTACTAACATGACATGCGCCATCAGAAACATACCCAGAGGAAGGTAAGAAAGCAAGAGAGATGAGAAAAGAACGAGAAGTTTACAAGCTCTCTGTTAGATTGCGCAGTTTAGGAACCCATGATTCCCAGTCACTTAAGAGGGGGAGGGAAGAACGAGAAAACCTGAGGGTGCCTAAGGTGCATGGTTGGAGATAAGTGCAAAATGAGAGGTGCAGTGATTGCAGTTGAGGGGCAAAGAGGAAGCTTTACATATGTAGGTCAGGGGGGTTTTGGAAACAAAGCAAAGAAAGTGTTTTATCCTATCAATCCTATCTATCCTGTTTTATCCTATACAAAGCAAAGAAAAGAGAGGACAGACTACCATGAGTGTAAAGAGGTCTGTACGTGTAAATGCTAATGGGCAAAAGTGCTTGGTCTGTTGTCTCCCGCTCGCAGGTGGACTCTGTTCCGTGACCCCAGAAACAAGAAAGGGTGGGCCAGATGCGAGAGAAGAGCTTCAGGCCAGAACAAAGAGGGTGGGCAGGCCAGATCAGAGAGAGAACCAGAGAACGGAGCCGGTTTTGAGAATCCCCTGGCGGGGGCAGCGCTTGAGAGCAGAACAGGTGGAATGATGGGTGGGTGTTTCCTTGCACCCTCATTGATGTACAGACCATTGTGCCAGTACTAGCTCGGCCCAGGAAATGATTTTTTTTGTTACCAGAAATGGCCTCCTTTGCTCTACACGGGGCATGCAATGGAGCTCCGAGAATAACATGGGGCGAGATACTCAATCGCATGCCCTGACCATGAGCGCACCCCCGCGTCCCCACTTGTCCCAAAAGGTGGTAGTTGCCGTTAATGGTGATGGTGGTTGAGCAATGGTAGTGGTGGTGTAACATAGTGGTTGTAGTGGGGCGACTTTATGATTAAGGCGGTTGTGGTCGAGATTGTGGTGTCAATGGTGTTTGGAGGCGAGTTTGAGCTGTGGTCCTATGATGTGGAGATTTTTAGGAAGGCGTTGTGGTGGTTGTACAAATGTTGTAGTGTTGGGGTTCGAGTGTGGCAAAGGTCTGATGAGAGTGTCGTTTGGGTAATGGCACGAGGTTTGAACAGGAAATGGCATGTGTATGCAAATAAGCTGCCTGTTGCTGGGGTATGCACGCTGGCATGAGGTAAAGGAGGGTTCGTGTGTGAAGTAAAGTAAAATAGATAAAATAATAAAATGACCTATAAACCCACTAGACATAAGGGAAGGGCTACATGTATGTGTGTATATGTATATACATTTACGTATATACGTATATACAGGGTGTCCCCAAAAAATGTACTCACTCTTTAAATGATAATAAATGCGTTGTT
>CM068953.1:153406789-153420771 GCA_035128595.1 Eptatretus atami
CTTTGAGAACAGAAAACTTCACAGCTTGGTTCATGAATCGTGACCCCTTTACCGAAATGAATGTGGATACTTTGAGCACACCCTGGGAGGACTCCATTCCACATTCTGAAACCCACATATGTAGATACCAATCAACGACACACAAACACACACACTTGGCGGATATCGGCAATTTTTCGGGAATCGGCAGGTTGGAGTCAGTGTGATTAATTACTGACTGCCGTACTTGCTGTATGCATCACACAAACCTTGAGTAGTTTTCACCGAAAAACAACATTACATTTATATTGACGTTTCAAGGAGATGTTCACAAACATTAGTCTTTATAAACAGCTGCGTGGGAAGGGTGGGAAAAAATTGGCTCGGTAATTTAGAAAATACGTTAATTCGGCAAACGGCCCGGAAATCGGGCGTTATCAAATATATTTTGCTTTGAAACTCACAAAGAGAAACATATAACCTTTGTGAAGCAAATCCGACAACCAAATGCTTTAGAAACAGGTGTGAGGACAAAGGAAAACCTGATAGAACCTCCATCAGATACAGCATGAAACTTTGCCACCATGGCACCCTAACGGGGCATGGCATGTCCACAACCCACGGAGAGTCCGTACAGATCCAAATCTACCCATATGTACCACGTCCGTGTGTGCTGTATACGTACCTTTACCTTGTAGTAACTGTCAACTGCACATCCCGAACAGGACACGAACTGCACTGTTCAGCTCGGTAAGTGGCTAAACCACTCCAACGGAACGCCTGGCTTGGCAAGCAATTACCAATTGCCGTCGATACAACAATACACCCGGAAACGCCCGTGCAATGTCCTAATTGAAGAAATCAACACTTTTTTGTCGGAGTCCGAACTGTTGATACTTTCAAATCTGGAACGTACATCGATTTATTGTTTCAGAAATCGTTGCGGCCTGTTCCAAATCAGAGCATGGTTGAGCAAACCAAAAATCATGGCGGCTTCAGACCCCAGAGAGGTAGGTGGCCGTGGATCGCCTGATGAAGGATATAATTATATAAGGCCGTTAATTTTCTTCAAAAGGGGTGTTTGAATTAATCCAAACACCCAATTTTCACTCCTGCACTTCCTTGGAGTTTTCTCAGTGTGCATGCAAAGTTTCACGCTGCTAGGTTTT
The DNA here is from genome assembly GCA_035128595.1 of Eptatretus atami. Lineage (NCBI taxonomy): Eukaryota > Metazoa > Chordata > Myxini > Myxiniformes > Myxinidae > Eptatretus > Eptatretus atami. The sequence goes on from CM068953.1 coordinate 153,407,938, forward strand.
ATAGTTTTGGAGTTATGGAGGAGACACACACACACTGACACACTGACACACATTGCCTTTTATTCGTATAGATTATTGGGGACGTGAGGGTGGTCGGGTGGTAGATAAACAAACATCAACAGCACATTCGCATTGTGATTAAACCTGCTCACAGACATCACAACCATAACAGAGGTGTGTAGTCATCCAGTCCTCTCAATATACGTACATGAACCACTCTATATCCAATGTTTAACTGTACCTATCGAATTGTAGTTTTAACCTATCTGCTATTTCTGCCTCAACTACCTTCCCAAGAAGACCATTCCATGCATTAACTCCTCTCTGAGTGAAAGACCCTTGCGTTAATGTCGTCCGAACTATCCTCTTATTCACTCTCAAGCAATGGCACTACTCCTGGGGAATACACTACTATTGGATCCTATCACTGTCTATTCTGCTGAAAATCTCTTCCACACTTATTCTGATTGTACATTTCATAATCTAAAACATCTCTGTCATATCCCCTCGTAACCACCTCCTTTCGAATGTCTAAAGTCCTGTCTTCTTCAGCCACGCTAGCTGGGCCTAGATCCAGTAATCAATCGAGTAGCCCTGCGTTGAACCCTCTTTATGGCACCCAGTCCTTCCTCAGATGTGGTGAACAAATCAGCACACAATATCAACATACAATATTCGAGATCAGGCTTTACCAAATTCCTGTACAGTGATAAAACTACCTCATTTGATTTATCATTGAATCCCCTACAAATATATCCTGAAACCCTAAAAGCTTAACCTATAGCTGCAGCTGTCACGAAATGCTTACCCTACTCATATATTTCCACTCCAGATCCATCTCTTGTGTCACAAGCTCCAACACTGTTCCTTGCATCAAGCAAAGTTCACTCATGTCTCCTAATCTCATTGTCCTACAGGTGAGTTTTAGATATGCTCTTCCACGAGCAGAAGACATACATTTACACAAGGTTGCAAACTACTCCTTGTAATGTACTTCCATCACAAATCAAACTAGGACACTCAGTAGAGCGCATACCTCCACCACGTAATGCCTGATCCACGAGAACATACCAGGCCCAATACATTTTTGAAATATCATGCTTTCCATCGTTTTTGGCCCTTTCTCTCAAAGGTGAATAATCACTTTAAAAATTATCAGATCCGGTTCTTCACCAAAATTGAGTCAATTCTTCCTTGTCACACCCCCAACGTGTCCACCAAGTTTTTGTCCGAATCCGTCCACAACTTTTTTGAGATATCGTGCTGTATATCATTTTTAGCACGATCTCTCAATGGTGAAGAATCACTTACAAAATTCTAGTAGTTGGATCCAGATCCAGATCTTAATCAAAATCTAATCCGTTCGTCCTTATCACACACCGAACATGTCCACAAAATTTCATCAGGATCCGTCTACAACTTTTTTGAGATATCCTGCACACATACAAACAGACAAACAAACATACAGATAGAAAGGAGTGAAAACATAACCTCCTTCACCTTCGGTGGCGGAGGTAAAAATTCAACGGATTCTTCAATAGTTTCGTTGGAGAGCTTGAGTGCTTAAGCCATTTGTCAAGCGCTCTACAAGCTTCGATCTCTCCTAGACGAGATCCCATGGCGATACCAGGGCTCGGTTCTCCGTGGGGACATTCCTGCAGTTAGGAAGGCAAAATAAATTAGAAGATTAGATTGAATAAAGCAACGGAACAAGTAAATTGCGAGTTTAAGAGAAAATTGAAAATTGTTTTCAGTGTCGACAAAGCAATGAATCCCCAAACCAAGGCAGGATAGCTGAGATGTACGCAAGCACACACGCTTGCTCTAAGCTATCTAGCCTGGGTTTGAATCTTGACCCAGCTATAAACTGTCACCCCATCATTTCACAGGCAGGGTGATTCATCAATGTGTGTGACATTCCTCAATCATTGGCGTAACTGGGAACACATCTGTGGAATCTCTCCCCCCAGACCATCTCCTCACTCTTCCCATTCTCCTGTCTCTGTCTCTGTCTCGTCTCTGTCTCTGTCTCTCTCTCTCTCTCTCCTCTCTCTCTCTCTCTCTCCTCTCTCTCTCTCTCTCTCTCTCTCTCTCTTCCTCTCTCTCTCTCTCTCTTCTCTTTCTTCTCTCTCCTCTCTCCTCTCTCTCTCTTCTCTCTCTCTTCCTCTCTCTCTCCCTCTCTTCTCTCTCTCTCTCTCTCTCTCTTCTCCTCTTCTCACCTCTCTCTCTCTTCCCCTCGTCTACCTCTCCTCTCTCTCTCTCTCTCTCTTCTCTCTCTCTCTCTCTCTTCTCTCTCTCTCTCTCTCCCTCTCTCTCCTCTCTCTCCCTCTCTCTCTCTATCCTCTCTTCCTCTCTCTCTCTTTCTCTCTCTCTTCTCTTTCTTCTCTTCCTTCCTCTTCTTCCTTCTCTCTCTCTCTCTCCTCTCTCTTCTCTCTCTCTCTCTGCTCTCTTCCTCTCTTCCTCTCTCTCTCTCTCTCGCTCTCTTCCTCTCTCTCTCTCTCTTCCTCTCCTCTCTCTCCTCCTCGATCTACCTCTCTCTTCCTCTCTCTCTCCTCTTCCTCTCTCTCTCTCCTCTTTCCTCTTCCTTCTCTTCTCTCTCTCTCTCTCTCTCTCTCTCCTCTCTCTCTCTCTCTCTCTCTCTCTCTCTTCCCTCTATCTACTTTTCTCTCTCTCTCCTCTTTCTATCTTTCTCTCTCTTCCTCTCTTCTTCCCTCTTTTCCTCTATTCTACCTCTCTCTTCTCTCTCTCTCTCTTCCCCTCTATTCTACTCTCTCTCTTCCCTCTATCTACCTCTCTCTCTCCCCTCTATCTACCTCTCTCTTCCTTCTCTCTCTCTCCCCTCTCTCTTCCCCTCTATCTACCTTTCTCTCTTCCCGTCTATCTACCTCTCCCTCTTCCCCTCCTTTCCCCTTCTTTCCCCCTCTCCTCTACCTCTCTCTTCCTCCCTTCTTCCCTCCTTTCCCCTCTCTCTCTTCCCTCTATCTACCCTCTCTCTCTTCCCTCTTCTCCTCTCTCTTCCTCTCTCTCTTCCCCTCTCTCTTCCCCTCTCTCTTCCCCTCTATCTACTCCTCTTCTCTCTTCCCCTCTATCTCCTTTTCCCTCTTCCCTCTATCTACCTCTCTCTTCCTCTCTCTCTTCCCCTCTCTCTTCCCCTCTCTCTTCCCTCTATCTTCTCTCTCCTTCCCTCTTCTTCTCCTCTCTCTTCTCTCTTCTCTCTTTCCCCTCTCTCTTCCCTCTCTCTTCCCCTTTTTCTCTCTCTCTCTCTCCCCCTCTCCTATTCCTCTCTTCCCCTCTCTCTCTCTTCCCTCTCTCTTCCCCTCTCTCTTCCTCTCTCTCTCTCCCCTCTCTCTTCTCTTCCTCTCCTCTCTCTCTCTCTCTCTCTCTTTCTCTTCTCTTCTCTTCTCTCTTCTTTCTCTCTCTCTTTCCTCTCCTTCCTTCTCTCTCTCTCTCTTCCCTCTCTCTCTCCTCTCTCTTCTCCTCTCTCTCTTCCTCTCTCTCCTTCCCCCTCTCTTCCTCTCTCTTCCCCTCTTCTTCTCTTCCCTCTTTCTTCCCTTCTTCCTCTCTCTCTTCCTCTCTCTTCCTCTCTCTCTTCTCCTCTCTCTCTCTTCCTCTCTCTCCTTCCCTCTATCTACCTCTCTCTCTTCCTCCTCTCTTCCCTCTCTCTTCCCCTCTCTCTTCCCCTCTCTCTTCCCCTCTCTCTTCCCCTCTATCTACTCTCTCTCTTCTCTCTCTCTCTCTCTCTCTCTTCTCTCTCTCTCTCTCTCTTCTCTCTCTCTCCTCTCTCTCTTCCTTCTCCTCTCTCTCTCTCTCTCTCTCTCCTTCTTCCTCTCTCTCTCTTCCTCTCTCTCTTCTTCCATCTTTCTCCCCCCCCGCCGCTCCCCCCTTTCTTTAATTATTCGTTCCGTCATTTAAAGGCGACGGGTTGTATTTGGTAGTTTTAATATAAGTTGATTCACTTTTTATTTGAACCTTTCACAATATCACATCATGAGGGAAAGAGATATATTTTATAAGAGCTGTATTGACAGCCCCATAAACCATTTGTTCACGATGTGTCATTTGCTTAATAACATAATCATATTTCCCGAAATGGGAAGAGCAAATCAAATTTAAAAAAAATGAAAAATATGAGAATTGTTTCACAGCCAATCATGGAACCGCAAATGCATATACTGTATGACATCACGTGCACGTCAGCTAATTTGTGGACACGGACAAGACATCTGTCTCCGCAGAACTTATTGGGGAATTCACTCAAGTTAACACATTAATGTATAAACAAGAGTGTATTTTCCGTTTGTAGATATGATCGGAAATATTAAATCATGATCAGATCTTTGAAATACTCAGTCTTGGAAATTTGACGCTTGCCTCCATTGGTGTTCATTGACTGCAGGCAAAGCTCTCCATGAAATCGGACAGTTTTGTGTCTGTAGACTGTAGAGGACACAGACATGGAAAAGCAGCCTCAGAACTGGTAACTGAAGATTTATTCTTTTTTTAAACCAGGCCAGCAAGACCACAATACTTAAATCAGGACAAAAATTTATTTACATTTCCGGTTAGTTAACAAACCCAAAGCTCCACAGTAAGAACTGATTGAGCATCTGCAGAGCTGTACCATCAGGATTCATTTAAACAACTCGATGGTAGTCATAGAATACTTACCCTGTGCAGTCTTGAGAAGGACTTGGTGCAAGCCAACTCTTGTTTTTTTAAGGTTTTATTTTCTTTTGTACCAATATGGTGCCAGACCAATGATGTCACTTTTATCAAACTATATTTCCCATGAGAAGTTGATCAATTAGTGAAGTTTTGCAGTTGATTGGTTAAGCATGAGTCACATTTGCTCTACGGCTAGGATACGGCGGCGTACCCCCCCTGAATTGACAGAAAACGTGCGGCGGCCGCAGAGTTTCTGAGGTGGCCTCAGGGTGGCCCTACGCTATATGGCTATCTTTTACAGGCCGTAGGGGTCTCCTGGAATTAAAGCGCGGAGTTATAACTTTTTTCATTTCTAGTTGGCCGTAGCAATTCGACAAGCGTAGCCATGACGTGATGGTTCCACGTCGACCGTACGTAGGGCGTAGGTGGGCTTGCGTTATTCGTGCGTTTTCCGTAGGCTCTTATCAATGAAAAATGAATTTTGCCAACCCCCAAAAAATTATGGCGGCGCACTATTTCCACGTTCGCCTTAGGGCCCCCCTGCGGTCGCCTTGCGGGCACCTTGAGGCTCCTTGCGTCTGCCTTGAAAATTATATGGCCACCGCGCAGGACGCCCCAAGGTCACCGTGCGACATCAAATCAAAGACCGTACGGCACCCCCACGTTTTCGGTCTCCACAATTTCTAAATACCCCGTGCAGCTACCCGAAAATAAAAACACATGTGACTGCACATTGTGTGACCGTGGAAATACTGCGGCCGCCTATAATTGCTAGTGGCCGTAGATTTTTTAGACCCTACGGCCGCCAGCCAAATGTGACTGAAGCATTAGCGGTTTCAACAATTCCAGATAAAAAAATTTCATACTGACCAGATCAAGCATTGGACTTGTTCAATTATGACGTCATAATGAAGGCACCAATGACATCAACATTAACATAATATCTTATTCCCCATGGGTAGTACTTGACAATGAGCCTTCTTTCAATTATTTCCATGAAGCAGTTTTGGAGATTATAGAGATGCAAATGTTTTGGTTTTTCCAAGATGGCACCTGTACCATGTGACCTACGAAGTCGTAATTATTATTATAAATTCCCACAGGAGGAGGCACACCTGTGTGAAAATTTCGTGTCAATCGGACCAACAATTTGAGAGAAAATGTTTTTCATACTGACCGGATCAAGCGCTGCACTTGTCGAATTATGACGTCATATGAAGAAAGCGATGACATCATCATGAACACATCTTATTTCCCATGGGGAGTACTTGACAATGAGCCATGTGTAAGTTTTTTTTCTATGGAGTGGTTTCAGAGATATGGAGGTGCAAAGTTTTTCGGTTTTCCCAAGGTGGTGCCTGTACCACGTGACCAATGACGTCATAAACATAAATACAAAATTCTGCAGGAGTCACACCGATTTGGAAAACTTTGTGTCAATCAGACTACCGGTTGCTGAGAAAATGGATTTTTGAAATGCAGACACGTACGCACGGACGTACGGCACACATACGCGACTGATCGCTTAACCCCGCTTTTCACTTCGCGAGCGCAAGGTAACAAGAGGAGATTGAACAAAGCACCAGAGAGCACATAATGAATCCACGAGCATCGCAAATCAACTGGCTAATCACAGTTTCACCTTTACCGGAGATCATAAGAACCAGAACAAAACCGTGACCCCCCTCTCAATCCCCCCTTCCACGTACCTTCCCGACTCCACAAAGCCAAAGGTGAAAGGTGTGCATTTTGTTGTCGGCTCATATGCAGCTTGTGGCAACTGGTTGCATAATTTCTGGAAGTGCAGCTGTGCCACTGATGTAGTGCCCCCGTTACCAGTAAGCTCTTACTCATTTTGGCGACCTCAGAAGGATGACATGCTGAGTCAACCCGCCTGGTGTTATTTCAACGCCACAACAGGGGCTCAAACTCAAGACCCAAAGATCTTAAGCCAGCCTCCTTTAACCGTTAAGCCAACATCAGGCTAGGTGTGCATTGATGCTATGAAGTATAAACAATCTCAGTAAAGAAGGTCCCTTCTTGCTTCTTAAGCTCTCTGTCCAACCAAGTCTCCCAGCCATGATACAAGGGGTAGCAAATAACTCTCACTTATTCACTGCAGCTATTTCCCACTGGGACTCAGTTTAACATGAAAGTCCTCAGGTTATTCGCGTCTTCACAGTAGTATTTCAGTAAAACTGCAATTGCTCATAGATCCAGCATGTGTTGACTGATGATAGTGCTTCGACCATCTCTGGATATCTTTGTTGTGGCTTGATTGCTTCATATTGGACGAGCTTCACTTTTTCTCGCGCCATGCATGGTGAGAAGGCCTCTATAGAGTTAAGAGGATTTATTATATAGCAACAAGGCATTTTTCATAGTGGAACACTGCAGGAAGATGGTACCCATTTGCCTGGAAGAGACTGAGTTGGCTGCAGCTTCTTGTTTGGGTACCAGGAGTCCTGAAATGAGTGCCATTTAACACGTCTGGGAACATATAGATGGGGAACTATGGAAAAGCCGACGAGACGGACAACCGGCTTTGTGTTCTCTCCGAGATGTGGTGTGCTTCACGATGCAGCACTTCACTTGCTATACTTTTTCATTGGCAGTAAAATGGGATCTTTTTTTGTTTCGTTTTGGATGGAATGTTTGGCCAGACAGGTCAGACGTGATCAATCTACTAATTAAGTTGTCCTGCCAACTCCTTTGAAGACTTCCACCCTGAGGTCTTTCCTGCTGGATATGGTTACAATCTGGTACTTCCTTGTCACAACTGTAAGCCGCCCAAGCCGCCCAGCAAATACTGGCCTTCGTTATCAAAATTATGCTGAACATCGTGAGATCATTTGCAAATAGCTCCACAACCGATCCGTTGTGGTGGAGCGAAGGTCATTCATAAAACAACTGTGGATCTTTTGGTGAAGGCCACTGCCCCGAGAAACAAAAACTCAATGTTTTCTGAATATTCCATTTTTATAATCCAGGTTATGTTTTGCCTATTTCCAGATACAGAGTGCCCTTTCTTACACTATTTCAAGTTTACTTTAGCTCCCCAGTATGCTTTTAACTCATTGACTATTGATTTATCACATTATAGCATCTCGATGTGGTCTGCACATGCATGAGGACACACACACACACACACACTCCTGCCCTCTACCTGCTGTCTAAAACTGCAGCTGTTTCACTGGATCTGGTTGTATTTCTGGAGGAAAAACAAATGCTGGTGCTTTAAGGGCATTGAACCATCATTGATTCGGATTGACCACAAATTAATAACGGATGTGCCATCGCACGCTCCAGTTGGCAGAGTTATCCTTTGCATCCTTTCAATTGCAAAAAGGAATTATCAGTACCTGTTTGGATAAACTACAGAATTCCTCAATTACATATTCCTATTACAGATCATGTCTCATTTTGCATTGTTATGGCTACCAGGCAGGTAATGTACCATTACAAATTCACTCCCCTATAAACATCCCTTTTTCAGGCTGCCTCCCTTTCCTGTTTTTTTTTTTCGCATTTTGCTACCATTTAAAGTGGCTGTCCTGTTTGGTGCTTACAAACTGTCTGTACACATTTATACTTGTCCTTTCTCTATTCTTCAGTTTCCTCTTCACATCCATTCCCTCAAGCCATAATAACGAAGGGTTGTACACAGGTCGTGGCAACTCTGTGCCGTGCCTTGCTTGTGCTGCTGTTCTTTTCCGTCGCTCTTTCTTTGCAAGAAGGAGGGTTTGAATGCTTTCGAATAAAAAAACCAAAAAAAATAAATAAATCTCTCATACTTATGATGTATGCATGCGGAATCTACATTGAGAAAAGAAGAGAATGAACGTTGGATGGTACGAGAAAGGAAGGTGTGGAAGTATGAGAAAGGTGCCAAGAGAAATAACTGATGTTTTTTGGAGGTGACAGGGAGGAGGGAGATACAGTCGTTGGGAATTGAGGCATGTTTGCGCACATCATCAATTGATGACGCCTTCGAAAATTTTGTTTAAGTTTGTAAAAATGAGGGAGTTACTTGATGGAAGAGCCAAATGGGAAGCGGTGGGGTGGATGGCAAACGTTTTCCGTTTTTTGCCTGCTGAACCCAATACATAGCCTGTTATCCAGGGCGTACCAAAAGTAACCAGACAGTCATTGTTCTAAAATAATGCAATGATAACAATATTTTGATTGTTTTGTCTCGCAAAGCATTACCAAACTAGAACGACACTCAGTAGAGCACGTACCTCCGCCAGGCTGAACAGTTTACATTTTGTATCTCACTGAAAGGTGAGATCTGGATGCAGACCTCCAAAATCGAATCGGCTTGCTCTTGTCACCTCGCCACCTAGTTTTGTCATCACTCGTCCACAACTTTTTGAAAAATCATGCTTTACATCGTTTTTGGCCCTATCTCTCAATGGTGAAGAGTCACTTATAAATTAAATCATTCTAGTTTTCGGATCCGGATTTTGATCTTCACCAAAATCGAATCAATTATTCCTCGTCGCACACTTAACCTGCCCATCAAGTTTCATCTGAATCTGTGCATAACTTTTTGAGATATCTTGCTCACAGATAAACAACCAGAGACAGACGGACAGTTTGTGACGTCCTTGGTGCCGCGTTACCGAGCATTGCAGGGAGAGGTGGAGGCTGTTGGGTGTAGGATTGTGTAAAATTACCAAATAGTATGTTATATAATCTATAGACAGGCTCTAGACTCCCTTCGATACTTAAGTTGGACGAATTCCTATTACCCGTTCAAAAGGTGAAAACCACTGCCATTGTATTTACATTGGTTATTCGTAGATGATGCTGTGCCTTACAAGAGGACACATACAAGTTTGTTGAATGCCTCTGAAATTAAAAATAAAGAATAACTTCCAGTTTTACAAGCAGGAAATTTGATCTACTATAATATATGTATCTGAGGAACAAAGCCTTTCCTTTTCCAAGTTTTAGCTCAGCAGGAATTCCCATTTAGAGTATATAACATGTGTAAAACAATTAAGGGATGTGCTACCGGCAGATATATTGGAGAATAACCAGACTAAATTGGTTCTTTCGCGTTTACCTGTTCTGTCTGCTGATGTAATTCACAAAAAGGCTTATTGGTAAGACCTGTCACATCAGGCCTTAAAATTCCCATAAACAACAACAAGCGTCACCACAGTGTTGGTGTTTTACTTGGTGTTGTTAAAATAATGTATGCACACACTTGGTACTTACAATAAACATCCATGTAAATAAAATTTACATTCGCAGTCTGTGTCGTGTGTAAGAATGCAAAGCTTTACCTTACACTGACAAGTACTGCAGCTGCTGCCATTGTGACTCCATAATGAGCAGGTGGAATCATAAATATCTCCTCGAAATCCCCCTTCATGTTTTTATTTCGCTTTTCTCCAAAGAAAAAAAAATAACACAATGCAATGACAGTGATACTTCATTCTTCACCCATACAACTGCAATGAATAGCAATAAGGAGGGAATATATATATATATGTATATATATATATATGTATATATATATATATATGTATATATATGTGTATATATTATGTATATATGTATATATATGTATATATATATATGTATATATATATATATATATATATGTCGATTTTTTTTAACAGGACTTGTAAAGTTCATCGTGGAGCTATCACAAACATCTCGCAAACATGGACATACAGACAAGACAGGATGTTTGGACAAGACAAATACAGCGACTGAGCTTGAAGTGGGCAACTTAGCATAACAATTGTGCATTTTGTGAGGAAAGCACCAAATTTGGCACACTAGTAGCCATCATATTATGAACAGTATTGGATATTGGGCCATCTCAAATTTTTTGATGGCAGTGGAAAATGGCTGCCACAGCCATCAGCGGCTGAATTTGAGATGGCCCAATATCCAATACTGTTCATAATATGATAGGCTACTCGTGTGCCAAATTTGGTGCTTTCCTCACAAAATGCACAATTGTTATGCTATATTTAGCTAAGTTGCCCCACTAGTGGGGGCAGTGCCATTTTAAAATTATTTGGTTGACTCTGCCGGAGTTTGAACCACCAACCTCACAGACTCAGAGAGAACACTCTAATCATTACACTACTGAGTTTGGTGAATTGTGCGATATCCAATTACTATAATTCACGGACCGGTGTATGTTTGTATGTGTTTGTTGCGCTCCTCCTCCTTCCATTCTGGGCTTATTACATCCACACTTGCTACATAGGATCAGCATAACTCTAATTAATGTATCGGGGTGTTTTTATCTTGGGGAGGGGGAGACGCAAATTCTTTATGTAAATGTGTATCGTGTAGCGCCGCCTCCAGGTGAGGTAGGGTATTCCAAGTCTCCACCATTTACAGTTCAGTATTCCTGTCCCCACGTTTTCCAGCACAGTGAGATGTTTTGAATTATATGCAGCAGGTATGTTTTTGCTTCAAGCATGTAACTTCATGGGTTATTTATTTTATTTTATTTTGGGAGCGATTGAGGCAGCTGTCAATTGCCTATACACCACCCAAATAAAGTTATGTGTCAGGAGAACGTGTTACATGCTTGGAACAAAATCGCCCGCTGGGCAGGTACTCTGCTGTTATTGTAAATTTCTCATTTGAAATTCCTCGCTATACCATCAGACCCTCTGAGAAGGATGTTCATGATAATGAACATGTAACCAGATCTACTTTAATGGATATACCCCAGAGATGCTCTGCATCATTAAATTATCAGCCATGTATGTCTGAGGAAATTTGAAGTGGTGCATTCAAAATAAAAAAAAATTAAAATAGTGCTGCTACTGAAATGACACACATGATCAAAATGATTTGAATTTTCAGTCATTCTGAGGTCAAGTTCAAAAAATCCTGTTAATCATTGTGATGGTTGAAATGTAAATGGAGACAATCACGCAACTTCACCGTCGTGACTTGCTGCCCACAATGCAGTCATGGTGGAGGAGCAAGCTCAGCATTATAACCACCACCGTCATACTGCTGTGTTTCTGACTCACCATTGTACTTCACTTAGCAGCTTTGTTATGGCATTAGGAAATCAGAGCACATATGGCCATGTGACATCCCACTCCTGGTACCAGTGCTATCACACCCACATTTGTTTACACACGCGATCGGAACATCTTGCTGTCTCAATTGGGCAACTCCGTTAATCAGGAAAAGTTAAGATCAACCTTGTAAAGATGTGGTTACAATCCAGATGAGCAGTAAATTTTTCAACTAGGTCAAGTACCAATCCATACATATAATCCATTATAACGGCAAAAAGAGAGTGCATATGATGTTGGGAATCTTTATCCACCATTTGAAAAGCTGGCTGCCCTTCCTGTATTTGATTCATTTATTCCATGTGTTTTGTTTCCAGTAGATTTAAGCTAATTGGACTTTATTCCTTACTTCATGCTTCTTTTCTGTTGAGAAGCCTTTCTTTCCCACAAGGGCTGCAAGTAACCAAAAGCCATCATCAGCCACTTGTCGCAGAGAAAAGTGTCAGCTTGAAATAAACGAAGGTTCATTTGAGAGGTAGTGAGAAGCAATTTGATTTTGTTTACATTAAGTCTGTATTGTGCATTGGACTTTTACCATAAGCAGAGTACAAGATTGCCCATAACAGGACTCTATTTAAGTGGTGGTCACATGAGTGTGGTGGGCCTTATGGAAAAGACACCATTTTGGTTCCCACGTCCTTCATGAGCCTTCATTATTGTCCAAAGGTCTTGCAGCCCCTTCCCTTTCCTTGCTATTTCCCCTCACCCTCCCCCACCCCTTTCATTCAGGTGTCTGCAATAATCACATGGTCTGTTAGTATCCCACATCTGGTGAAACTCCCAAAATCCAGGCTCACTGCTCGCCTCCACTCATTTATTCTTCTTTTGTCTCACCTGTGGGAACCAACTTCTTCTATTCATTCTCATTCTTCCCCCTAAGGATCAATATGGGAGTTCACATCCTCCTCAAGCCATCTTCAATCCATACTCATAATCCTTGCTCCCCTCAATAACCCTCCCCAAGCCCACCCCTTCCATTCCAGATTATATTTTCTCCCTTCTCCCTCCATACACCTTTCCGTTTTATGTATGTTCCATTCCTGTTTCATCCCCGGTTTTCCCTTCCTGTTCTTTCAGCCCCTTTCTTGCTGTGTTTGAG
>CM068953.1:153420796-153452778 GCA_035128595.1 Eptatretus atami
GTTGGAGCGTGTGACCAAATTGTTCACCCTTGTGTCATCCTCCCCCTGCCTTGATATCACCCCCCCCCTCCCTACGGCCATTCTTTCTTCAGTGATGCCTCTGTTGTGTCCCTCCACCCTGCTGTTGCTTTGTTTCTCCATTTTCAAATATGTTCTTGTTCTGTTAACTTCATCTCCGTTCTGTGTTCTCCGCCCTTCTAAGAGCCTCGACCTTGTTGAGAGAAAAAAAAATACTCTGGTAAGCTAAGAATTACGTCCAAGAAACTCCTAGACAGACATGCAGTTGTCATTCTGTAATCCATGGAGTGAATGTTCTGACCTGGATTAAATTATTAATTTGTTTTGCTGGTTGTTCTTAATACTGGTTTTCAGCTGTTGAGTTAATCAGGAGCACTCCTTTAGATTGTATTAGAACAGGAATTTGAGAATTCTGTCACAGTACCAACACACTCCACTCCCCTCCCATTTTGAAAGGTACTGGGTTGTTGTGGGTCCACAGATTTGTGGGTCACGTGTGCTTCAGCCAATCGTGAAGGAGACATTGATGTGCTTTCTACAACTGGATTACAATTTCCATCCAATTGAGACCTGCATTGTCAGAATAAAGATAAAGGGTATCATTAGATATCTTAATTGTTTAAGAGGGTAAATTCTTAGGGTAAAGCACTTGCCTCATTGTGGCCTCAAGTTTGTGATCCCATATGTTGTTTTGATTCGTCCATCCTTTCTTAATGCCATTGTTATGTAAACACAAGGAAATACAATTGCAAACCGGGACACAGGAAGGGGCCATTTGGTCCATCATGCCAGCGTTTTTCTACACCCATTAATTAATTGATCAGTTTATTCATCAACCATGATAGGAACCTTATCAATATATATATATATATATACTATATATATACCAATTACTATTTACTCAATTTCGCTAGGGAGGGGGAGGACAAGGAGAACGGTAAGTGGGGAGGAATGCATTGCAGCAGACACAGAGATGTTACCACAGTGTTTTCTTATTATTATTTTCAGCAAATATCACCCGTCGCTTCCTTGATGGGAAAACTAAGAGGGGGGAGAAAAGAGGTGGGATAGAGAGGGTGGGATAGAGAGGGGGGGATGGAGAGAGAGGAGGCAGGAGGGGTGGTGAGCAAGCAAGGAGGGAGGAAGAGTGATGAGGGGTGGGGGGGGAGGGAGCAGAGTGATGAGGGGGGGGAGGAAGGCAGCGTGAGGTGAGAGGAAGGGAAGGCAGTGGTTCGTTGAAGCATTAATTACGATTCATACTGTCTCAACAAAATTCTGCTGCATAGAATAACAGTGAAGATGGAAATTAAATAATGTATAAAATCCATTTTCTACTAGTCATACTATAAATACCGCCCAGAGATGAACACCAACCAGACAGGTCCGGACACAAAAAAACACCACCTGGACAGGTTCATTCATCCATTGGGACCATACTCTGTGCAGAGTGTCGATGCTGCCTAAGCAGTCTCCTTCGCTATTGGATACAATCCTGGACAGGTCGTGGACAGGTCGGAACAAAAGAGACAAGCAGAGAGACAGAGTCGAGACAGAGAGAGACAGAGAAAAAAGAGACAAAGAGCAGAGAGAGACAGAGAAACAGAGAAACAGAGAGAGAGAGAGAGAGAGAGAGAGAGAGAGAGAGAGAGAGAGAGAGAGAGAGAGAGAAAGAGAAGAGAGAGAGAGAGAATATGGGGTGGGGTGGAGGGGATTTAGCAGAGAGAAAATGTTCCACTTTATGAACAACACAAACACACACACACATACTTATATATATATACATTATAACACATATATTATACATATATATATATATATATATATATATATATATATATATATATACATATATATATATATGTATATGTTTATCTGTGAGCAGGATATCTCAAAATGTTTTTGTCAGATTCAGATGAAACTTGGTGGACAGGTTGAGTATTTGATGGACAAAAATGATTAGATTTTGGTGAAGATCCAAATCCGGATCCAGAAACTATAATTTTTTAATTCAAAGTGATTCTTCACCATTTAGAGATAGGGCCAAAAACGATGTGAAGCATGGTATTTCAAAAAGTTGTGGACGAGTTATGACAAAACTAGGTGGTGAGGTGACAAGAGCCAATCTCTTCTCTTTCTGTGAATCCATGGAGTGAATGTTCTGACCTGGATTAAATTATTAATTTGTTTTGCTGGTTGTTCTGTAATACTGGTTTTCAGCTGTATGAGTTAATCAGGAGCACTCCTTTAGATTGTATTAGAACAGGAATTTGAGAATTCTGTCACAGTACCAACACACTCCACTCCCCTCCCATTTTGAAAGGTACTGTGGGTTGTTTGTGGGTCCACAGATTTGTGGGTCACGTGTGCTTCAGCCAATCGTGAAGGAGACATTGATGTGCTTTCTACAACTGGATTACAATTTCCATCCAATTGAGACCTGCATTGTCAGAATAAAGATAAATGGGTATCATTAGATATCTTAATTGTTTAAGAGGGTAAATTCTTAGGGTAAAGCACTTGCCTCATTGTGGCCTCAAGTTTGTGATCCCATATGTTGTTTTGATTCGTCCATCCTTTCTTAATGCCATTGTTATGTAAACACAAGGAAATACAATTGCAAACCGGGACACAGGAAGGGGCCATTTGGTCCATCATGCCAGCGTCTTGTCTACACACCATTAATTTAATTGATCAGTTTATTCATCAACCATGATAGGAACCTTATCAATATATATATATATATACCAATCTACTATTTACTCAATTTCGCTAGGGAGGGGGAGGACAAGGAGAACCGTAAGTGGGAGGAATGCATTGCAGCAGAACAGAGATGTTACCACAGTGTTTTTCTTATTATTATTTCCAGCAAATATCACCCGTCGCTTCCTTGATGGGAAAACTAAGAGGGGGAGAAAAGAGAGATGGGTGGGATAGAGAGGGGTGGGATGGAGAGAGAGGCAGGCAGGAGGGTGGTGAGCAAGCAAGGAGGGAGGAAGAGTGATGAGGGGTGGGGGGGGAGGGAGGCAGAGTGATGAGGGGAGGGAAGCAGCGTGAGGTGAGAGGAAGGGAAGGCAGTGGTTCGTTGAAGCATTAATTACGATTCATACTGTCTCAACAAAATTCTGCTGCATAGAATAACAGTGAAGATGGAAATTAAATAATGTATAAAATCCATTTTCTACTAGTCATACTATAAATACCGCCCAGAGATGAACACCAACCAGACAGGTCCGGACACAAAAAAACACCACCTGGACAGGTTCATCCATTGGGACCATACTCTGTGCAGAGTGTTCATGCTGCCTAAGCAGTCTCCTTCGCTATTGGATACAATCCTGGACAGGTCGTGGACAGGTCCGGAGACAAACAAAGAAAAGAACAAGAAAAAAACCCAAAGGCCCAGAAAAAACGAAAGAAAAAAGACCCCCAGCAAGAAAAAAACAAAACAGACGCAAAAGAGAGAGAGAGAGAGAGAGAGAGAGGAGAGAGAGAGAGAGAGAGAGAGAGAGAGAGATATATGGGGTGGGGTGGGAGGGGATTTAGCAGAGAGAAAATGTTCCACTTTATGAACAACACAAAACACACACACACATACTTATATATATATACATATATACATATATATATATACATATATATCATATATATAATATATATACTATGCATCGCACACACTCATATATATACATATATATTATATGTATATGTTTATCTGTGAGCAGGATATCTCAAAATGTTTGACAGATTCAGATGAAACTTGGTGGACAGGTTGAGTATTTTGATGGACAAAAAATGATTAGATTTTGGTGAAGATCCAAATCCGGATCCAGAAACTATAATTTTTTAATTCACAAGTGATTCTTCACCATTTAGAGATAGGGCCAAAAACGATGTGAAGCATGGTATTTCAAAAAGTTGTGGACGAGTTATGACAAAACTAGGTGGTGAGGTGACAAGAGCAAGCCAATTCGATTTTGGAGGTCTGCATCCAGATCCGACCTATCGGTGAGATACAAAATGTAAACTGTTCAGCCTGGCGGAGGCTCGCTCTATCCCGAGTGTCGTTCTAGTTTGGTAATGCTTTGTGAGACAAAACCAATTGGTAATGTGAGACAATTGGTAATGCCAATTGCTTTAGAAACAGTCACGCAGACAAAGGAAAATGTGATTGCTCGTATGCTGCTGAGGTTAAAAGTTAAATCCTCACCACCCATCATCATCATACGATAGGGGATGAAACTTTTCTACCACGGTGCCCATAAGCATGCATGCAGGCATGCACACACAACTGCGGAGAGTCCCTTCACAGATCCAAATCTACCCATATGTACCTCTACCTTGTAGCAACTACTGCCAACTGTATATCCAGATCGGGACAAGAACTATACTGCTCTCGACTGCCGGGTGCTCGGCAAGTGGCTTAAGCACTCAAGCAAGCACTCCAATGAAATAGTTGATAAGGAATGGCTGGCTTGGCAAGAGATAGCAAGCTGATTTGTCATGCCACACACCCAAAAAACATCGCCAATTTCTTAACATTTTAAGATTTCACACCAGATTTTGAGTTTTATTTAATCCACATGATTCGATCCTTCAAACTCAAATTAAATATAACAGCTGGCTTGGAAAACGATTATGCAATCGCCGATCCATCATGTTAAACACAGAGCTCCCGAAGATGCCCAAAAGATCAAACTATATCTGAATTAGACAAATACACACTTTTTTGTAGCAGTTGGAACTGTTGCTGAGTTCAATTCTGGAGCTTCAATTTTGTAATTTGGCTTAGTTTAAGAGATTCTAGAGGTTATGGCATGTGCGGAAATTAAATAAAGTATGCATGCAAAGTTTCATGCCATTATAGGTTTCGTAGTTTTGGAGTTATGGAGGAGACATGATAGGATTTCGTTGCCATGATAACTTAAGAATGCCTGAAGGGATTTAAGTCAAACTTAATACAAGTATGAGCAATTATGCAATGATGAACTGAATAGATTTTGGAGTCAAGAGGTCAGGTCAAGACAGATTCGATCTGTGGCTTGCTACAGGTACCATGTAAACCTGTACTAACCTGTTTCATGGTCGGGTTGTCGGTGACTAAACCATCCCCCCCCTATTAGATTTTCTATTGAGGAGAGTGTATGGATATGGTCATCCAGCAGGATTAAAAACAAAACCTGTCAAAGAGCGGAGGAGCTCCTTGTGAGCCATTGGCCATCCATATCAAGTGCCGAACTGTGTCTGCGGATATCCTCCTGCAGTTGGATTTCTGTTTTTTAGGAGGTTGGTGGCAGGATTTGCACTCCTGACACCGTAAAACCCTTCACTCCACAAAACACACTAAAAATGCAAAGAAAACTGAAAACGCACTCCGTGGGAGTACCTCCTGTGCTGATACCCTCTGCAGGGCAGCTCACCGGATGACAGGGTTGGGGCAAAGTCTTCAGGACCCCCACTCTTTGATGATAGGAGAAAAAACACGGGGTAACCTTCCCAGGTTGGATTACAGTAGTGTGTGTAAGGGTGGTGCTGAGGTGTCGTCCACCAGACGGTAGTCCGTTTGGGTTAACCTGAGGTAGTCCCTTCGGGTGGGGGCTTGGAATTTCCTATCACTAAGAGAGGATGAGCACCTGTCTCTGTTTTCATCTGAGCTCAAGCATTTGTACATCAGTATTGCAGCACTCTCTGAGGTTCAGGGACCGGAATGCGGCGAGATCGTGGTGGGTGGTTACACCTACTATAGGTCTGGTCGCTCTGATGTTTAACATGCCCAAGGAGTTGCTGTAGCTGTGTCCAATATGGAGACTCCAATGATAATTGAGGTAACACCAGTCAACGAGGGTGTTATAAGACTAAGGATTCGTCAATCCTTGGGTGTCGTTTCCCTAGTCTCTGAATATGCTCCGACTGAGGCGAGTGATCTCACCATGAAGGTCGCCTTCTATGCAGCACTCGAGTCTGTGGTTGATCATTGCCCCAGGCAAGATATTCTTCCAGTCTTGGGGGATATCGCTGCATCGACTGGAACTGATAGGGATGGTGATGAGACGTGTGTTGATCCCCTTGGGTCTGGAACTGTGACCCTGAATAGCACTAAGTTCCTTGACTTTACAAGAAGCCATGGACTTAGGTGGCTGGTTCATCGTTTCAGTGCCCATATTCTCATCGCTGGACTTGGTATTCCAATGCTGGTGGTGTGGCAGAGGAGATTGACCATGTCCTCGTTGATGGTCGCTGGAGGATGGTCCAGAACTGTCGGGTCTAGTGGAGTGCTCAGTTCCTCAATACTGAACAAAAGCTTGTTGTAGCAACTCTGAAGTTGGAGCTTAAATCCAGGAGACTGGTGCCATCTCAGCCTTGGCTGGATGTTGGCATGCTCAAGGATGAGAGAGTATGTGAAGAGTTTGCACAGAGGCTGTGGGGATTTGGGGGGTCTGAGTGCTTTGGGGAATCCTGAAGAGTTGTGGAGTGCCTTCAAGTCCACCATCCTTGAAGTTGCCAGTGGATGTCTTCGAACTCACTGAAGAGCAAAGAAGAATTTTGTCTCTCAAGGGACACTGGATACCATTGACCAGAGTCGCAGGGCCAGGCTTAAGGGCAGAGCTGAGCTGTTCACGGAGTTGAGGCATAAAACTGTACGTGTGCTGAGGGTGGACAAGGAGGCCTTAGTGCAAGGAATCTGTGAGCGGGTAGAGCATCACCTGTGGTCAATTGATTCTCGTCCTGCTTACAGGTGAATTCACGCATTGCTTTCCTCCAACCCTGACCCTCGGTGTACTGCAGTTAGAGCGGATGGTTGTGGGCTCTTGACAGAGGAGTCCAAAGTGAAAGCCCGCTGGCCCGGTTATTTTGAGAGGCTGTACCAGGCTAATCCACTAGCTCTTGAGTTTGATGTCAGGATGTTACTATCCTGATTGCTGATCCTGACCAAAGCGGTCAATGATTGACCGTATCCTTGCTCTTTGGGTCCTCACGGAATGCAGACGACAGTTTTGGCAGGGCTGCTTGCAGCCAATGTTGATCTCTGCAAAGCATTTGATTCAGTCAATCGTGATGCCCTCTGGAGGATTCCTGGTCTTTGTGGGGTGCCACCAAAACTGATTGATATGATGTCTGAACGAAACTCTGGTACTGAGAGTGCTGTGAGATGTGGTGAGACCATCTGACTTATATGCAGTTGTTACTGGAGTTAGTCAGGGGTGTGTTCTGGCCCCCACACTTTTCAGTGCTTGTACAGACTGGATTCTGGGGAGAATGTCGGAGAGATCAAGCTATGGAGCATCATTTGGGAATGTCAAGATCTCTGAGCTTGATTTTGCAGATGATGCAGTCATCTTTGCAGAGACTCTGGATATCCTATCGTGGGCCCTCGAGGTACTGAATGAGGAGTCGGCGCAATGGGGATTATGTGTTTCCTGGGTCAAAACTAAGATCCAGGCTTTCAATGACATCTTGAATGCTGCTATCTTGTCTGTACCTGTGTGCAGTAAGGATGCTGAGGTCACGGAGAGATTCACTTACCTTGGACGTGACATTCATGACTCTGGTGGCTGTGAGCCAGAGGTCAATCAATATCTGGTTCGGGCCTGGGGAGTCATGGATTCCCTGGACCATGGGGTATGGCACTGTCGGTACCTGTGCAGGAGGACGAAAGTCCGGGGTCTTCAGGTCCTTGATGCATCCTGTCTTGCTCTATGGATGTGAGACTTGAACTCTGACCAGGGATCTGAGATGAAGTCTTAATTCCTTTGGTAGCAGGTCTCTTCGGAGGATCCTTGGCTATCGCTGGTCAGACTTTATGTCCAATGAGCAGTTTACTGAGAGAGACTCAATTGAGTTTTATTACCTGCATATTCCGTGAGCGTCAGTTGCGGCTGTATGGGCATGTGGCTCGTTTTCCTGAAGCTGATCCTGCTCACCTGATTTTCTCAGCGAGGGGGCCTCGTGAGTGGAGGAGGCCAATGGGCCGATCACAGGCCTCTTGGTTGCAGCAGGTTGATCAGCATCTCAAGAAGATGGGGATGGGCCAGGCATCTGCCTGGGAGATGGCCAGATTGAGATCCCTGAAGTACCATTGAAAAGTGGACACAGCATCCCGCTGCTCCGGCGTATGCTCCCATTCCTGACCTGACCTGAGGTCAGATGTCATGATAGGTAAAAATGCTGTTTCCATGCTAACTTGTGAACCAGTGATGGGATTTTGACCAATCTCAGTACATGTATATGTAATGATGAAAAAATGAACTGATTAGATTTTGGAGGCAAGAGGTCAGACGTCATGTTCGGTAAAAATGCTCTTACCAGTTTAACGTGTGAGCCATTGATGGGATTTTGACCAAACTTGGTATAAATATACAGTTTGATGGAAAGATGAACAGATTATATATCGGTCAAAGGTCAGAGCATGCTAGGTTTTCATTACCACGATAACTTAAGAATGGCTGAAGGGATCTTAGTCAAATTTGGTACAGCATGCATAATGATGTTCACATAAACTGATGAGATTATGGGCTAAAGAGGTCAAAGGTCAGAGGACATGTCAGGTAAAAAATTGACATTTGAGAACAGCTGAAGGGATTTAAATCAAACTTGGTGCAAGTATGTATGATGATGCAATAATATATGGAAAGGGGCATATCTGTCGACGTCGCGAAGTAGAAGAGTGCCATTCTCGTTAATTTCTGTTTTGAAGTCGGGCGTTTTAACATGGTGGGAAAGGTGCGACTAGGGCAGGCATTTGGAATTTGTTCAGGGTGCCGGCGAAAGCTCGCCTACTCTTCGTGAAGGACACTGTGGGATTTTTCTGTCAGTAGACAGGTTAAAGTCCATATGATAGGTGAAACACCCATAGGTGAATCACCTTGCCTGCGAAACAACAAGATGACAGTTTATAGTTGGTTAGGATTCAAATCCAGGCCAAACAGCTTAGAGACAGTGTGCCTACCTCGAGGCCGTCCTGCCAACCACTCTTTCCTGTTCATCCATCACATAATTCTCATTTTTGCATCCATGTGTTATCCCACGGTTTCTGCATCCATGTTTCATCCCATGGTTGCTGCATCGATGTGTCATCCCATGGTTGCTGCATCCATGTGTTATCCCACGGTTTCTGCATCCATGTGTCATCCCATAGTTGCTGCATCCATGTGTTATCCCACGGTTTATGCATCCATGTGTCATCCCATGGTTGCTGCATTGATGTGTCATGCCACAGTTTCTGCATCCATGTGTCATCACATGGTTGCCTCATCCAAGTGTTATCCCACGGTTTCGGCATCCATGTGTCATACCATGGTTTCTGCATCCATGTGGTATCCCACGTTTGCTCAATCCATGGGTTATCGCATGGTTCCTCCATCCAGGTGTTATACCAAGGTTGCCCCTTCCATGTGTTATACCACGGTTGCCCCATCCATGTGTCATCCCACGTTTGCTCGATCCATGGGTTATCGCATGGTTCCTCCATCCAGGTGTTATACCAAGGTTGCCCCATCCATGTGTTATCCCATGGGTTGCCCCCAATCCATGTGTTATTCCACGGTTTCCCCGCCCAATCCCTGTGTTATCTCACGTTGCCTACTCCCACTGTGTTATCCATGGTTGCCCAATCCATGTGTTATCCCACGGTTGCCCCATCCATGTGTTAGTCCAAGGTTTGCCCCATCCATGTGTTATCCCACGGTTGGCCCATCCATGAGACAGTGTTGTTCCACAGATTGCGCCATCCATTGTGTTATCCCAACGAGTTGCCCCATCCATTGTGTTTATCAGCCCGACGGGTTGCCAACCATCCACTGGATGTTTGTTCCGCAAGGTTGCCCCATCCATGTGTTATCCCACAGTTTCCACATCCATGTGTTATTCCATGGTTGCCCTAACGATGTGTTTTCCCATGGTTGCTCCATCCATGTGTTATCCCATGGTTTGTGCATCCATGTGTCATCCTAAGCTTGCTCCATCCAGGTGTAAAACCATGCTTTCTGCATCCATGTGTTATCCAACAGTTGCCCTATCCATGTGTTATCCCATGGTTGCCCCATCCATGTGTTATTCCAATAGTTGCCATCCATGTGTTATCCAAACGGTTTCCCCTATCCATGTGTTATTCCACAGTTTCCCAGCCCTGTGTTATCCCACATTGCCCTACCCAGTGTTTATCCCACGGTTGCCTGATCCATGTGTTATTCCATGGTTGCCCCATCCATGTGTTATTCCACGGTTTCCCCCTCCATGTGTTATGCAACAGTTGCCCCATCCACTGTGTTATTCCACAGTTGCCCCATCCATGTGTTTATCCCACAGTTGCCCCACCCCTTTGTTATCCATGGTTGCCCCATCATGTGTTATTCCACGGTTGCCCCATCCATTTGTTTCCCACAGTTGCCCCATCCATATGTTATCCCACGGTTGCCCCATCCATGTGTTATTTCACAGTTGCCCCCATCCATGTGTTTATCCCACGGTTGCCCCATCTATATTTTATCCCACTGTTGCCCCCATCATTGTGTTATCCCAAGTTGCCCCATCTATATGTTATCCCACGGTTGCCCCATCCATGTGTTATCCCACGGTGCCCCATCCATGTGTTATCCCACGTTGCCCCATCCATTGTTATCCCACGGTTGCCCCATCTATATTTATCCCACTGTTGCCCCATCATTGTGTTATCCCAAGGTTGCCCCATCTCTATGTTATCCCACGGTTGCCCCATCCATGTGTTATCCCACGGTTGCCCCATCCATGTGTTATCCCACAGTTGCTTCGTCAATGTGTTATCTATCTATCCCACGGCCTTACTTTCCCTCGACCCTCGGTCATCTCACTTTTCCATGAGCCGAGACTTTGTACACAAAAGAAACGACATTGCTATACAACGGATAAAACAGCATTGTAAACGTGTCATAACACAACGGTTGAGAAAAAAACACAAGCTGCACATCATTTTTATCTTCAGAGATCAACCAAGCTAAATACTCTGTCACTTTCCTCCAATCAGGTGTCAAGTCATTCATGGGAAGTCACTCTTTGCAGAGGAAAAGGTACATTGGCTCTCTCAGTGGGCTTATAGTCAGCACGATTGTTAGCCTGGACACAAGGCAATAAATAGAAATACAATCTAAACAGCCATAAAATACCAATAATGTTTTGTCCCATATTGTTATAAAACAGCTGTTAGTTGCTAATCACAGTGTTTGGATCAGAGAAATAAACATGGAATTTACAAATGAACAATAGTAATGACCATTGAAGCGATGGCAGATAGGTATGTGGAAGAAGAGGACATTTATTTATTACATACAGATGGGAGGATTAGGGGTGGGGTGTGGGTAAGCTAAACTACAACTACTTTATTGACCCTAATTATTCCAACCTTATTGTGGGGTCAGCTGTGGAAGCTGTCTGACACAGTCTCTCAGGAACCAGCAAGCCACCAGGCCTGATATTCGACTGAAGTTGGCAAAAAATTTGACTGAAGTTGGCAGAGAAAAATGGCCTAAAAATGTGCGTGCATGCGTGTGTGAGCGTACTTTATCGATGTGCTCACTTTCTCAATAGTACATCTTATATAGACGTGCTCACATTGTAATAGTACATACTTTATAAATGTGCTTACATTCCAATGGTACGTAATTAATAGACATACTCACATTCCAATAGTACGTAATAAATAGATATACTCACATTCCAATAGCACGTAATAAATAGATATACTCACATTTCAAGAGTTCAAAATTCGCCTGGTGTCAGCTTAATGGTTAGGGTGGTGGCTTGGGTTATTAGTGTCCTGAGTTCAAATCCCGCTCGGCTATTGAATTAATATCAGGTGGGGTTAACTCAGCCTGTCATCCTTCCGAGGTCGGCAAAATGAGTGCCAGCTTGCTGGTATCCTGTGTCGGAGTGGCGACCCATCCAGGATTGTGCCCAATAGCCAAGGAGACTGCTTAGGCAGCACCAACGCTCTGCACAGAGTATGTTCTCGATGGATGGATGGCTTAATGATTAAGGTGGCTGGCTTTAGATCTTGGGTCTTGAGTTTGAGTCCCTGTCAAGCCATTTATATCACATCAGGTGGGTTGACTCAGCCTGCCATCCTTCTGAGGTCGGCAAAATGAACACCAGCTTACTGGTACCAGGAGCACTGCATCAGCAGCACAGCCGTGTTTCCTGAAAATGATGCAACCAGCAACCACAGGCTGCATATGAAGCAACAAGAAGTATATAATTAATAGACACCGTCACATTTCAATGGTACGTAATTAGTAGACGTACTCACATTTCAATAGTATGTAATTAGTACACGTACTGACATTTCAATAGTACGTAATTCATAGACGTACTCACGTTCTGTGCCGACAGACAAACAAACAAGAAGACGACGTCATGCAGAGCACGATACTTGCAAAACTCGCGAAACAAATTTGACCTCAAAAATAATTGGTGGTTGAATTCCGTGACCTGATATGCAAATCCTCTTTCAATCAAGTCAATCAGATGAAAATTTAGGATCTTAGAAATGCCACCTTAGTTGTTGACCTTGGGACTATGTTGACCTTTTCATCAATGTTGACCCTAAAAATAATTGGTTGGTTGAATTAATTGACCTGAAATATAACTTTTTCCCAAATTTCAAGTCAATCGGATGAATGTTTTTTTTAGAAATACCACCAATTTAGAAATAGAAATAAATTTTTAGAGAGGATTTTAGAAATGCCACCTTAGTTGTTGACCTTGGGACTATGTTGACCTTTTCCTCAATGTTGACCCTAAAAACAATTGGTTGGTTGAATTAATTGACCTGAAATACAACTTTTTTTTCAAATTTCAAGTCAATCGGATGAATTTTTTTTAGAAATACCACCAATTTAGAAATAGAAATAAATTTTTAGAGAGGATTTTAGAAATACCACCTTAGTTGTTGACCTTTGCCCTATGTTGACCTTTTAACCTCAAAAAACAATACGCTTCTTCATTATGACAAACTCTACCATGTGGTGAAGTTTCGTGAAGATCGGTTTAAAATTGTGACCTGCAGGGAACAAACAGACAGATAGACAGATAAACAAGAAGAAGACGTCGTGCAGAGCATGATACTTGCAAAATCCATAAAACAAATTTGACCTCAAAAATAATTCACTGGTATAATTCAGTGACCTGAAAAATATAAATCCTCTTCAAATTTCAAGTCAATCGGATGAAAATTGAGGATTTTATAAATCTCACCTAAGTTGTTGACCTTTGGCCTATGTTAACCTTTTGATCTTAAAACCATAGGTTTCTTCCTTATGCCAAACTCTACCATGTGGTGACGTTTCGTGAAGATCGGTTTAAAATTGTGACCTGTAGGTGACAAACACAGGCAGACAGACAGACAGACAGAATAACAATATCGACTAACCAATATCCTTGAAAAATCTTCGATTTTGCAAGTAACAAAAGGTTTCAAATGCAAAACCCCTCTCCTCTGGCAAGGGTAATAAATGCAAACCTGAAAAACGTAGTACATGCTGTCTGTACTACATTAACAAAAATCATTAAAACAGGTTTATGGTACAGTATGTGACAAGGGAGGCCAAAGTACAAGTGTGCCATGCCTCTGTCCTTGTCTGCATGTTAAAGAGAGTTATGCAATCAATACAGAGGAAGCAGCGGGTCCGGAACGGCCATAACTGTCAATTTGCAGAGAGGAAGAGTGTCATCAAAGGTTACGTCATCACTCACAGTTACAACCGTCAAGTCACCGTACCCTGAGCTTTCGCAAAACTTGTGAATCAATGGTTTGCGAGAAGCGTTTCTCGTTTACCCCGAGGAAACGACAGAATGCATGTTTGTACACCGGTCTTTTCACATTCCACAAATGTGCATAAATTATTCATCTTTTCACCGCTTGCTGCAAACACCCGACGTGAATGCTAATTTCAGATGAAACGAAATCCAAAAACGCTGAAAGCGAATAAAGCACCAAACAGGTAATCACCTGGCGTGGTTAACTGAGTCGGTGTTTCTCGAGGCCATTCCGGTGACAACGGAATTGTTGTTATGACTTATGACACGTTTTTGTGGATTTACCTTCAACAAACTGATGTAAACAGATGGGATCACCTGTCTTATTACCCGGAGGTTCCTTTTCCCGTACACCTGCCGTGGTCTGACCAATCACAACATGTGTCGGTCATGCCCGCTATCATCTCCAAGTGCTGCCAATGCTCGTGGCACAGATTGGAAAAGTGCCACATCTTTCAGCTCTGCCTTCCAAGAACCTTATTATTCCGATCCTCATCCTATAAACACACCTTTCGGCATCTCATTTGCGCTACACACAATGAAAACAAGTGTGTAGCTCTTATTATGCTTAGTTTATAACCTCTCACCATCACGCAACATCACAATTTAAGGGCTATCAATTTTATTGCATGGAAATTTGGGATATTATCCTACCTCTCCTTCCCCTCTCCCTCACCTCTCCCTTACCAACCCTCCTTCCCCAAGCCAAGTATGCTCGAGACATACCTCATATGTTCCCTCCCTTTACACCTTTTCCTTGCCAAACCCCTTTCCCCTCTCCTTGTAAATGGACGTACTCCTTTCTATCATCATCATCATTATCATCATACACTTTCTCTCTCTCCTCTCATTATCATATCCTTTCTCTCTCCGATCATCATCATCATTTTCATCATATCCTTTCTCTCTCCGATCATCATCATCATTTTCATCATCATCATACCCTTTCTCTCTCCTATCGCTTGCTGCAAACACCTCTCATTATCATTATCATATCCATTCTCTCTCCTCTCATCATCATCATCACCATCATCATATCATCACATCATATCTTTCTTCTCTTCCTTTCGTCGAGTCATCATCATCTCATCACATATCCATCATCATACATATCCTTTGTCATTTCTCTCTCCTTTCATCATCATCTCATCTATCATCATATCCTTTATCCTTTCTCTCTCCTATCAACAATCTATCATCATCATCATCATCACCATCATATCCTTTATCCTTTCTCTCTCCTATCAACTATCATCATCATCAACATCACCATATATCCTTTTTCCTTTCTCTCTCCTATCAACACTCATCATCATCATCATCATCATCATCATCATCATCGTCATATCCTTTCTCTCTCCTATCATCATTATCATCATCATTTCTCTTTCTTCTTCCTCTTATCATTTTCATCATCTCTCATCATCATCTCATCTCATCATACCTTTCTATCTCTACATCATATTCTTTATCCTTTTCTCTCCTATCATCATCATTTCCTTAATCCATTATCTCTCCTCTCATCATCATCATCATCTTATCTAATCATCATTCCTTCGCTCTCTATCAACATCATCATCATCATTTCCTTTATCCTTTCTCTTCCTCATCATTTCATCATCTCATCACAATCATCATCATCATCATCATCATCATACCCTTTCTATCTCCTATCGTCATCATCATATCCTTTTATCCTTTCTCTCTCCTATCATCATCATCATCATTTCCTTTATCCATTCTCTCTCCGATCATCATCATCATGTCCTTTATCCTTTCTTCTCCTATCATCATCATCATGTCCTTTATCCTTTCTCTCTCCTCATCATCATCATTCTCTTAAATTCATTCTCTCTCCTATCATCATCATCATCATCATCATTATCATCATCATACCTTTCTCTCTCCTATCATCATCATCATCATCATCATCATCATCATCTCCATTATCCTTTATCCTCTCTCTCCTCTTATCATTTCATCATCATCATCATCCCTTTCTATCTCATATCATCATATTCTTTATCCTTTATCTCTCCTATCATCATCATCATTTCCTTAATCCATTATCTCTCCTCTCATCATCATCATCCTCATTCATCATCATCATCCCTTTTTTCTCTCCTTTCATCATCATCATTCTTATCCTTTTTCTCTCCTATCATCATCATCATTTCCTTTTCCATCTCTCTCCTCTATCATCATCATCATCATCATCATATCATCATTTCATCTTACCTTTCTCTCTTCTATCATCATCAATCATCATCATCATCATACCCTTTTCTTCTTTTCATCATCTATCATCGCATCATCATCATCATCAAATATCCTTTATCCTTTCTCTCTCATATCATTATCATCATCATCCATCATCATCTCATCTATCATATACCCTTTCTCTCTCCTATCATCATCATCATTTCCTTTATCCTTTCTCTCTCCTCTTATCATTTTCATCACATCCACATATCATCATCATCATCATCATCATACCCTTTCTCTCTCCTATCATCATCATCATTCCTTTATCCATTCTCTCTCCTCTTCATATCATCAGCATCTCAATTATCATCATCACATATCTTTCTCTCTCCTTCATCATCATCATCAATCATCATTCATATACCCTTTCTCTCTCCTTTCATCATCATCATCATCATCATCATCATCATCATCATCATATCCTTTATCCTTTCTCTCTCATATCATCAACATCATCATCGTCATATCCTTTCTCTCTCCTATCATCTTTGTACCCTTTTTCTTCGTTTTCTCTTTCTGTTGATTTTTCTCAACATCATGAAGCACCAACAAAAGAAGTAGATGATCCCTTATTCCTATTTTTCAAGGAATTTCATCATGGGATCCGATGATTTGAAGGTTGTGTTAAGTCGTATTAGAACTCGGTTATGCTCTGCTGAGATTCCAAATTGTACATAAAGAAGCTATCATCAGGCAGCCTTGTTACGTATTAACTGGAGGCTGGATTGTTTCCACGGAATAATTGCACTCCAAAAATGAGTTACAGAACCAGAAACTCCCGTGCTACATGTGGCCATCGTTTATGAAGCATGAAGTTGAATTGGAATGACTATCAATCTGGTATGGACTATTAAGTCCATTAGCAGTGAGAATGCCAAGGTGGACTGGGTTACATGATGAAGCCAGCAGTTAGAAAGTCGAGTGAAGACATTCGAGGCCGGAGTACATCCCGACCAAGCGAGTCTGTTACTGAAACTGGAAGCGACGTGAGATATCCATAGACATGCGGAAAAATTATCGTGACTGTCAAGGCAGAGCTTTTTACATCAGAATTTATAGCACGTAGGCCGAAGGGTTTGGTGTTAATGGTGTGCAGGTGGGAAGCATAATAGCTAAATTGTGTTTAACCCAAAGCCCTCTGAAGATATCTGCAGCTTTGACCCGTCGTGACCCAACCTTGGAACCGTGCAGCAGCAAATTGTCTCGCCTGTTATTTTCCTCTTATTTGGGAATACAGGAGTGAATATTTCCTGCCTAGCCTGCAGTCTGATGCAAATGGATCACAACAGGCCCTGCATCAATTCCTCCCATTCCCTACGGGGTTTCATGGGCTCATGATGTCTCCGGACGAACGTGGATGGTGCCACCAGGGGGATAATGAGAAGAGTCTGGAGATGTGGGTAGACTGCACCATGGGCCAAGGAAGATGGGATGACACTTGGGCTGTTACAACTTGCAAAGACAGAACGAATTGAACGGTTTGGTAGCAGCGGAGTCGTGCGAGGTAAAGGAAATTGTGTTACAGCTGGAGTGAGATGTAAAGTTAGTCTGAGTACAGTAGTTTGGCTCGTACTGGAATCATAACTTTCGTCGTAATCATAACCTCTGCCCTCGAAGGTGGGTGGAGGTTATGTTTTCACCCTGTCTGTCTGTCTGTCTGTCTGTAAGCAGGATATCTCAAAAAGGTACAGACGGATTTGGGCGAAATTTGATAGATGAGCAGGGTGTGTGACAAGAAAAAGCCGATCCGATTTTGTTTTCGGTCCGGATTCAGGTCTGACCTATCAGTGGATACAAAAGGTGAACTGTTCAGCCTGATGGAGGTGTGCGCTCTACTGAGTGCCGTTATAGTTCTGAGTGGTATTGCTCGATTAGGCCTCAATGAATTGATTGGTGTTCGTGTTGTGGTGAATTTTCGTTTTTAATTTGGACTTGTAGTCATTGCTAAGAATAAGGTGAGCATTCCTTTCAGATGTGATCATTGATATTTGTTTTGGTGTTAAAATTACAGCATTAGTTCTCTTACAACGTGTTATATATATAAAATTAGTGCTCGGGTAAAGGGAGTGCCCGGGTAAGGGTAGTGTTGTTGTTCAAGTAAATGCACTGATCAGTAATAGGATCAGTGCAAGTGAAAGTGATGACATTATTGCTCAGGTTAGAGTTAGTGTTGTGGTTAAGGTTAATGTTGATACAGAAGGTAATATTTTGCCTTAGTGCTGACATGAACACCAGCATTACTGATGTGATTCTTTTTCATCATCATCATCATCATCATCATCATCATCATCATCATCATCATCATCATCATGCTGTGCAGAGCGTTGCTGCTGCCATAACAGTTATGAAGCTACAATCGTGGTCGGATCGCCACTCTGACTCCGGCAATTAGGACAGGAATTTGTAATTTGTTCAGGGTGCCAGTGATAGCTTGCCCACTCTTGCGAAGGACACCATAGGCTCTTTTAACGTCCACTATCTATTGCCAGTAGATGGGTCGCCCAGTTTCACGTCCATCCGAGGAATGGCACGCACATTGATTAATCACTCTGCCTCAACTGTCGGCTTAATGTTTGGGATAACGCAGTCTTGTGGTTAGACCTTGGGTTTACAGTTAAGAGAATTCAAGCAATGTGTAAAAGGTTTTCAATGTGTGTTGTCATGGTAACAGACTTGAAAGAGGTTTAAAGCCACATCGCTTTGAAAATAACCCAGCAACCTTTAGTTATCGGACGCACTGACACTCCCAGCACACAAATGCACTTAAAGCACGCCTTGTAGTCGAGGAGGAAAGCACGGTCCAAGGTGCCGCTGGCATGCGGAGCCACTGTGGCTTGCAAACGGGCAGCAGGATAAATGAATGGGCAAGCTCGGGCAAGATCAATGGCAGGCCAGCGAGCCGGAGGACCAGGACATGTTGGCAACTAAAATAAATATTTGGGAAAATTGATTCCAAACGAGAAGGCTCTTTTAATGTTTTTTTTAATTTCAAAAATAATAATTGTACATGTGTGTACATATATATATATATATATATATATATATATATATATATTATATCTGTGTGTGACATATACTGTATTATATATTTAATTTTTTTATTTATTATTTTATATATATATATATACATATGCCTGGTGTTGGCGCAGTGGTTAGGGCAGTGGCTTGGGATCCAAAAGGTCCTGAGTTCAAGCCCGTTGGGCCGCTGAATTAATACACCAGGGGGTTGACTCAGCCTGTCATCCTTCCGAGGTCGGCGAAATGAGTACCAGTATACTGGGCCGGTGTATACCCCGGTTAAAATAGTGTACCATATCCCTGTGTCGTAAGAGCGACCAGGGTGCGTCAGGAAGGGCATCCGGCGTAAAACATGTGCCATCATATGCGGATCATACGAATGATCCGCTGTGGCGACCCCTAACGGGAGCAGCCGAAAGAAGAAGAAGAAGATATATATATATATATATACATTTTTCAATATCTTTTCTGGCACTCCACTGCTCCACGGCGTCCTCCCCACAGACTACCTCCAAGCCTTTCACTCCCCAATCGCTTTTGGTTTTGAGATTCAAAAACTCAAACCTGATTATTTCTCCGGCAAAGCATTTTTAGTAGGCATGAGGTTGTGCTCTTGTTTACACCAACACTCGAGCAGCCGGCTCGGCCTGGCGCCTGTGGTTGCAAACCGCGGTCAGGGCCCCCCGTGGACGCTGGCTGGTGTGATAAGCCAGACCCTTTTGTGAGTCTCACAGCCAATCGCACCGAGTCTACGCAGCATGGATGGTTGTGCCAGCACTGGGTATGCTCGGGTACAAAACAGCAGCTGGGGAGCATAATAGTGACGGGCTCTGGTCCAGCCACTTCGTCTCCCCGCCGGTGAATGGATGGAGGTGGCTTCTTGCTTTGTTTGACTGCATCGCTGAGCCTTTTTGTTGGCAATAGGGAATTTATTCAGCTCTTGTTTTAAAATCCTGCAAGGAAAACATCTTAAACTGTTAATGGATAAAACGAGTTGCACAATCACTTTTCAGCATATCGGTGAACGAGATGCACTCCCTACTTGTGATGCATTGTGGCAACATCAGAAAGCTCTTGGACGTTGCTGCAAGTGATGCCTGTCGTGTTGATGCTTCAAGGAAAATCACCTTCCACAACTCTCGGTGATCTAAACAGATGCAAAGTCTTCCCTCGATAATCCTTAAAGCAGATGATGTCCATGACAACAAACTCTGCACAGACAACTGTATGTTTTTTTTGTTGTTGTTGTTGTTGTTGTGGATGTTGTGCACATTTGATGGGGCCACAAACGATGTATGATGTCTCAAAAAAGTTGTGCACAAGTTACAACGAAACTTGGTGGATGAGTTTGGTGGGTGACAAGAAGAAGCCGATTCGAATTTGTTTCAGGTTCGGATTCAGATCCGCCCTGTCAGTGGGATACCAGGTTAAACCTGGTGGAGGTATGCGCTCTACTGAGTGCTGTTGTAGATATTCCAGTGCAGGTATGATACACGTGTGTGCAGACATGCTTCATGATACACAACTTGGTTTTACTCTCTTTTTTTTGTTTGGTTGTTTGTTCAACAGTCATGTGTACATCAACCATTGTCCTGTTGTAGTAATCCCATATGAACCCATGACCCATGACAAGAGGCAATCTGTGGTTAAAAATCCCATAAATCACGGGTGTTTTGGTTTCTCTATAATGTTCTTGTAAATCGAGTGGAAGTTCAGTGATGGCTCCTCGTGGCTTTTTTCCCTCTTCATAAAGCGGGTTTATCATTGCACCGGATACTCATGTCTATGGAAAGTCGTGTAAGGAAAAACAGTGCCTCCTGACATCCTTCTCCTACATGTGATAAATGCACAAGCTTCACGATGAGCCTTAAATTGATGTGAACAAAAATATAACACAAGGAACTTGTACATGTATCATGTGTCGGAAAATATTTACTGAGATGATCAAGCCAAGGTGTGTGACGTCCGTGTTGTGTGAATGTGTGTAAGTGAAATGTCAGCTGAATGTCAGTGTGTTAGTCCGATCCGTGTGCTGTGTGTAGATGATGTGTAGGAATGTGATGCTGAATGCTAAGATGGCGAATCAAATGACGGCGCCAATGATCCATCCAAAAGATTGACGGAGGTTATGTTTTCACCCTTGTCTGTGTGTAGGTCTGTGAGCACGATATCTCAAACAAAAAGTTGTGGAAGGATTCTGACAAAACTCAGTGGATGAGCTGGTTAGGTGACAAGAACAAGCCAATTCGATTTGGGTCATGTCCGGATTCAGATCCGACCTCTCGGTGGGATACAAAACATAAAATGTTCAACCTGGTGGAGGTATGTGCTCCACTGAGTGAAATGATCCAAAACGTGAAATGTTCAACTGGTGAGGTATGTGCTCCACTGAGTGAAATGATCCAAAACATGAAATGTCAACCTGGTGGAGTTGTGCTCCACTGAGTGAAATGATCAAAACGTGAAATGTTCAACCTGGTGGAGGTATGTGCTCCACTGAGTGAAATGATACAAAACGTGAAATGTCAACCTGGTGGAGGTATGTCTCACTGGATGAAATTACAAAACGTGAAATGTCACCTGGTGAGGTATGTGCTCCAGAGTGAAATGATCCAAAACTGAAATGTTCAACCTGGTGGAGGTATGTGCTCCACGGAGGAAATGATCAAAACGTGAAATGTTCAACCTGGTGAGGTATGGCTCCACTGAGTGAAATGATACAAAACTGGAAATGTCCAACCTGGTGGAGGTATGTGCTCCACTGTGAAATGATCAAAACGGAAATGTCAACTGGTGGAGGATGTGCTCCACTGAGTGAAATGACAAAACGTGAATGTTCAACCCTGGTGGAGGTATGTGCTCCACTGAGTGAAATGATCCAAAACGTGAAATGTTCAACTGGTGAGGTATGTCCTCACTGAGTGAAATGATCAAAACGGAAATGGTCCCTGGTTGGAGGTATGTGCTCCACTGAGTGAAATGATCCAAAACGTGAAATGTTCAACCTGGTGGAGGCATTCGCTCTACCGAGTGCCATTCTAGTTTTTTGCTCACCTTGATTTTAGACATTTGAGCTTATGCGATCAATTAGATTGTGAGAGGTGAGTCAGTCAGTCAATCAGTCAGTCCGTAAACACTTCAGTCATTATCGGTTGAACCAAACACACTATTTTGATGAAACTTGGCCACAACGTGTATCTGATGCCTACGGAGGTGTATTAACCACTTCAAAATCTGCACTCATTGAGAGGGTTTTCGGGGGGAGTGACCCCCCTCCAAGAATAGGTATTTGCCCTCGCCTCCGAATGTCCACACACGATTTTCATGAAACTTGACCACAATCTTCACCACCTTTTGATAAAACTTGACCACAATCTTCACCACCTTTTCATGAAACTTGACAACAATATTCACCACCTTTTGATGAAACTTGACCACAATCTTCACCACCTTTTGATGAAACGACCACAATCTTCACCACCTTTTGATGAAACTTGAGAAAACAAATCAGGGTCTAGGGGGGTCTGTGAGGGTTTGTTTGACTGCTTGTTTCTCCTGATCCAGGTGAGATTCAGGACCCGCGGTCCTATTTTTGTTTTTTTAATGTGTTCGCGTGTTTAAGCTGTGTTTTTCAGAATGTCTCACTCACTCTACTTGTCCATGAGTGTTTTTTCTGTGGTTGACTGCCTGGGGGAATGGATCCAATTACAATCTGCCACCCTGGTGCTAATTCACAGAAATGGCGGTGTATTACAGAGTGCACAATATTTCGCAAGGACGTTAAGCCAGGCAAAAACCAGGCAGTTTATTCTCCATGTACAAGTTTCTGCATGTATCATTTGTGTACGCACATGCCAAGTGATATATGTAAAGTGAATGGTGCCACACTTACCACCATTGGATGTAGATATTTAAAGTACGAATCCTGATTTAATTTATCCATGGTACATACAATGCAAGGTCACAAATGTCTCCAATTGAACAACACTGCTTCGTGAGCATCAATGCTGCATCTAAATCAGGTCGATGGAGAATCATACCCGGTGTTTCATCCAAGCATTTCAAATACCCGACTATCTTCATGCCAACTCTGAAATCTCAGGCCATGCCTGCAATTCATAAATTAATCATCCAACCAGATAAAAAATAAAGTAGCATCAAGAACCTGCATCGTCAGCTCTGCCACCGAAGGTGGGCAGAGGTGATGTTTTGACTCCTGTCTGGTCTGTCTGTTTGTCTGTCTGTCTCTCTGTGAACAGGATATTTCAACAAGGTATCTACGGATTCGGATGAAACTTGGTGGACAAGTTGGGTATGGGACAAGAGCAAGACGATTCGATTTTGGTTCAGGTACAGATGCAGATCCGGACTAACAGTGAGATACAAAACGTGAACTGTTCAGCCTGGCGGAGGTTTATGCTCTACCGAGTGGCGTTCTAGTTTTTTTTTTCATGAGATCACAGCTTATCTCAAATCAACAGCAGCTGTGTGGGAAAGAAAATCACGCAGAATTTCATTTGAATGGAATTCAAGGTAGGGTAGAAATCTTTCACTTTTGTGCTTTCTACTTGCACCACAAAATCGAGGTCCCATCTTCGACAAAATGCTCACTCACTAGGTGTGAGTAATTTCACTGTCAGTGCCAAGCTGAATCAACAGAAAGGGAGCAGCTCGCCAAAAGGATGGCACTCATCTTGGGGATGGGTGGAATGAAGTGTCCCTGTGGACTCCAGTTGCGTCATACAGATATCCCGATGGAATGGAATGACTGTTGCAGAGCATTGAACCAGTACACCAATGGGGATGTTGCAGAGTTGGTGCACTTGTCTTTGAGCTCTCCGGTCTGGATTTGATTCCCGACCCAGTTATAAACTGTCATCCCGGTGTTTCACAGGCAGGGTGATTCATCAATGTGTGTGCCGTCCCTCGCATGGACGTTAAACTGGGCGTCTTATCTGACGACATTAGTTGTTGGATGTTGAAGATCTCACGGTGTCCTTTGTGAAGAGTAGGCAAATGCTATCGCTGGCAGCCTGAACAAATTACAAATTCCCACTCTAACCTTCAGAGGGCACTGCATCAGAGGTACAGCTGTGCCCCGAGAAAATGATCCAAACCGCCGCCCTTGCTGCACACCAAACGAAGAAGCAGCATTAGTTTTTGGATGTGAGAGATCCCATAGAGTCATTAGTGAAGAGTAGACGAGGTATCACTGGCACTGTGAAACAAATTGCGAGTTCCTATCACCTCCAGTTGTTGAACATCAGGCCTGGCCAACTGGAAATTGGCCAAAAACCTCCCTAGCAAAAAACCTATCAAAATACTAATTTTGTCTCACTATCAGCCATGATCTTTCTTGGGCAAACCACATTTCAAAGTTGGCCTCCAAAGCCAGCCGGCGACTGGGCATCCTCAGTTGTACAAAGTTCTTTCTTGGCACACCTGAACTTCTATCCACCTGCAAGGCCTTCAACCACAGCTTGATGGAGTACTGCTCTCCCCTCTAGGCTCACTCTCCTGCCTTACATCTTGCTCAGCTGGCTGCAGTCCTGGCTGTAGGGCAACAGAATGACGTTTCATACAGTGTGATCTGATTCCACCAAAATTCGAACCCAAAACATGTAACATAAGGGTAAATATACCAACTAAGCTATAACGTCAATCTCAATGGTACTAATACTATTCCACATCGTTCTGGGTTTGGCCCGTGAACGCTTTCAGCCCAAATCTTTCACTGGCCTGCTCTGTTGTTCAACTTAAGGTTGCAAGAATTTGGAGGTTGTTCAGGTTGACGGCGATAGCTCACCTCCTCTTCACAAGGGACACTGTGAACTTTTAACTTCCACCAACTAATGCTCATACTAGCAGATGCACATCAAGCTTCCTGCCTATCCGAGGTATGACACACACATGGGCATATCACCGTGCCTTCGAAACACCAGGGTGACAGTTTAAAGCTGGGCCAAGATTCAAATCCAAGCTAGACAGCTCAGAGGCGAGTGTGCATACCTCGAGGCTGTCCTGCCAGCCCCTACTTGTCAATCTCAATAGCAGTTCATAACACTATCTGAAAAAGTGGAGCCATATTATCTCAATAAGCAACATCACCTCAAAATGCAGAGTGATGTATGAAACCCATACTTCACTCCACATTTTGAGATGATATTGCTTCAAGAATGAAGAATTAGAGTACATGTCTCCTAAAGCCTTGAGGATTTGAGACCGAGGCATATTGAAGCACGCATCAAAGCTTATGGTTGCACAGCATATTATTAAGTGGAGAGAAAGGAGAAGGCTTGCAAAAAATTTTGGCCAGACAATGTATATCTTTGTGTGAGTAAATGATGTAAGGGCAGATTGATATACATCCTGGTGTATAAATTTACTGATACTGTATTCTGCACCTTGCACCAGGAATTATTTGTCCAGTGAATCTTAGCTGCTGAAAATCGAAACGTTGAGGCCGATAAAGCACCATCCTGTTTAATATGTAATCCTGACATAATGATTCCAGAAGCGTAATGCCATTACGTGGGTGAGCCGACCAAGGAGTGGGGAAGGGTGATGATGTCATGCAGTCAGCAGCTTTACTGGGGACTGCATCGATGGCATTGATGGGTGGCGCGAGAGCGACCAAATCAGTGGGAACTCCAAAGTGGGACTTTCATGTTGCTTCAGCAACAGAATTGAAAGGCAGAGAGCCCTGCTGCCATAAAGGCTTCTAAGAACATTGTGAAGAGAAACTGTGGACATATCCTGAGCACCGAGCCTGAATCTGCCATTTGGCAGCAACTGTTCCGTGGAGTCTTTGGAAAGACTGCATCTCAAACCTCATTTGGAATACACGCGTAATGCCACGTAATGGTGCAGAGTCGCAACTTAGGATCCGCGTCTCCAATTAAGTCTCTCCCTTTGCCATGAAAAAAAAAGGAAGTAAAATATTGAAACTAATGAATACACTGTGATAAGGCTTTTGAAAAAGCCTAATTTTTTGAACCATGAGAGGATTTCCTGTGGCCTTTTCGGTGGTGTTTTTTTTATTAGTTGGGCACTGCTGGGACAGGCCTACACTCCAACTTGCACCATGCTGATCGGAAGCTAAAACAGGCCGACGCTGTAACCAGCACCATGCTGATAGGAAGGTAGGAAAGGTCTACACTGTAACTATCCCTCAGCTGTTAATGAAGATGGGAAAGGCCTAACTTGCACCATGCTGATGGGAAGCTAAGAAAGGCCAACATTGAAACGAGCACCATACTGATGGGAAGGTTGTGAAATACTCCGAAGGCCAGGCTTTTGATGTCTAATCATATATAAGACCCAATCTTGTCTCTCACTTGTGATGCGCGACATTCAAACCGATGTGTTCATGCTAAATGAAGCGGTTTTTCACATGTGCTGTGTGGATGTTTTCAGCTATTCGGTTCTGCCTGCTGGAGACTTTTAACCTGCAAAGGTTAAAGCGCAAAATCGCAAAAATCTGTCATTTAAATCATCTTTTTAAACATAATTTTCAGTGTTTAGATGAAAGAGTGGCGATTGCAGAATATTTAACCATAATTGTTGTGTTCCTGAATGCAAATCAGACTCACAGAAATTTTGGAATGCGAGAAATATACTTGATTGAGAGGTGTCGGGTTCGTAGCGTTCACTGTTAGAACATTCTCGTGACATGTCATGGAAATAACACACACACACACACACACACACACACACACACACACGTTTCAACTTTTAGCAATAGATGCAAAAATCTAGTGTAATTTCTCTTGTTGCCTCACACCCCTTCCCAAGATGATTAATAGTAAATACCATCATTTTAAAACTTACCCTGAACAGGCACAAGCCCCATACATGTCCTTCCCATGAGTGTTCAGAATAACCTAATCCAGTTTTACAAAGTCCATTCGATGGTCGTGATCCGGAGAGGGGTTGTGTAACACTCATCCCTCCACTCAGGTATTGCACCACATGGTCGGTAGTTTGCAGTACGAGCTGGTGCCCGTTCGGTGAGCTGAGAAACTTTACCAAGTCGTTTGTTGCACAGAAGAACCAACCCTTTCTCTCAGGTATTTTTCCAAATATGTTTGGCTTCTTTCGGAAGCTTGATGAGCCGTTCCAAGTTACAGTCCTCATCCCAGACTCATCATACATTTTAATTTGGCCCAAACTCTTCAGCTTCTAGGGGTATCTGCACATGCGCAATGAGCATTTTGATGTGGATTACATAATTTTGAAAGTGCCGTATTGGAAGGAACAACCAATCAGAACAACCAACAACCAATCAGCTCTCACATCATCAAATATCCCCAGGTGGCTAGGATTCCTGTAATTGAAAAAAGCAATCCAAATGCTAGGGTGGCATGCAGCATTGGGGAATGTGATGGGCGTGTGGGGGGCATGTACCATTGGGATTGGCATGCATGTGTCAGTTGTAAATGTCTGCAGCTGTTGAGTAACCCAGGTAGGATTTGAAACAGTAAAGGGCTTTCCCTGTCTTGCTTTAATTGGTTGCTTTTGACATTTATTTCTTGAAAAGAGCAAGGGGATTGATTAGATAAAGATCCTAGCCATCTGGGGATAATTGATAGAAAATTGATTGATAATGCCTAGCCATCGTGCCCCCGATACGTACTTGCCCTCGATGTACACCGATTTATCCCACCTCATCTTCAGTTGTCCTACCCTTCCTCCCACCCCATGGTATACTGAAGCTTGTGGCTTGGCAGTTGTCCTGAAACAACTTGCCTTCGCCTCATGGAAGGCTAATCCAACTGAAGGCAATCTCAGTTCCTTCCACAAATCTCGGAACAGGTGTGTCTCTATCCTCAGGAGAGCCAGAAAATATCATCTTTCTAATCTCAAGTCTGAACTATCAAACCTGTCTCCATCCTCCAAATCCTGGTGGTATCAAGTTAAGTCTGTTTCTTGTGTATGTTCCCCCTCCATCCCCTCCCTTCCCTCAAATGGCCGCACAGCTAACACAGCACGTGAAAAGGCTGAATGCCTAAACTCCATGTTGGCTTCTAAATATTGTGTCGCAAACCCATCGCTTTCTGTACCCACCTTAGCCACTCACACCCAGCTGTTCCTGGGCTCTGTGTCCTTTTCTTCTGACAAAGTGGAGAGTTTGCTGTCAAACCTCACCTCAGATCCTGCGACCGGTTCAGACGGCATCAGCCCACGTGTCCTAAAAACCTGCTCCTCTGCTCTTGCTCACTCTCTCTCTGTTATATTCACCCTCCCATATGCTCAAGGTCATCTGCCATATGCTTGGAAATCAGCAAACATTACCGCTCTGCATAAAAATGGTGCAAAAACAGATCCTTGCAATGACAGACCAATCAGCCTTCTCCCAATCATCAGCAAGGTTATGAAATCCATCATCGCTTCTGACATTAAATCCTTCCTCTTCTCCAATGGCTCAATTTCCGAACATCAATTTGGATTCACACCAGGTCACTCTACCTTGGATATGCTGCTTCTGTTCTCCCAACAATGGATGGAGATCCTCAATGCAAGACGTGAAATCAGAGCCAACTCCCTAGACATATTGCGTGCTTTCGATACGATCTGGTCCCTGCCCTGCTCTCCAAACTCTCATCCCATGGTATCCAAGGACATCTCCACTCATGGCTCACAGACTTCCTCTCCTGTTGCAGCCAATATGTGACCCTTAATGGAGTTCTCTCATCCCCTCTTCCTGTCCAAGCTGGAGTTCCATAAGACAGTGTTCTGGGCCCTGTTCTTTTTCTGGTTTTCATCAATGATCTCCCTGACTCTCTGGAAAATCCTCTTTATCTCTTTGCTGATGACTCCACCCTCTGCCGTACATTATGTCATCCCTCAGATCAGCAAGCAGCAGCCTCATCACTCTCTGCAGATGTGGATAAAATCACAAGCTGGTCCAACATGTGGAACACGTCTTTCAATCCTGACAAATCTCACACTCTCACGGTTATAAGCGAACAGCTGTTTTTGAAGGCCTGGAGAGGACAGAGGGGATTGAAGAGGTGTGGGAGTTTATTCCAAAGGTTGGGAAAAGGGAATAAAAGGTAAGCAGGTGAGGAGTGATTCGTGATTTGGTGGTTTTACCAGACATTTTGTGTGAAGTCCGAATCCGGATCTGGATACAAGGAGATTATTTAATTTGTCGCTTGTTTCTTCGCCTCGGAGAGTAGGGCCAAAAAACGATAGAGGACTGTACAGCTATCTTAAAAATTAATCGGTCCGATATGTTCTGTCGTCAGGATTACTGGTGGAGTATGCTACTTCCAGCCGAGCTGCCCTTCTGTTTCATTGTTTCGTTTAACATAGCGCTTCCTTTATGTCTGGTGGGGTTTGAGGTACAGTAGTGTGGTGCGGCTTTTAGGCACGGTCTTTATTCGCATCTTTTATTTATTTACTCTCACCACACCCCTTTATCACACAGCAATGCACACATAGCACAGGCAGCTACATTTACATTGGCGCCCAATTTCGATTCAAACTCGTCATACCAACGGACACCTACTTCCAACCTTTTCCAGACTCGAAGCACACCATGCTACAACATTTCTCGCAACCAACACAAGCTGTCCTAAAATCCCCATCATCATCGGTACAGCTCAAAACTCACTCACTTGCATCAACATCAATCTCGCTACCGCACCACCAATTACATTGCAACACCATGCCCTCGCTCACCCACCATCACCATCAATGCCAAACCATTTTCGGCACCAACGCGAACAGGATCGCCCGTACCATTATAGCAGCATGGGGCTCTTCGAGTCTGAGCTGTTGGAGCAGTCCATGTTGCACACAAGACAGTGTAGCCATGGCTTCCCATGTCCCCCATTGCCTCTGCAAGTTGGGCATCGTATTGCCTCCCTCCTGCCCATTGCCGGTTGTCCGGCGCATGTTCGTGGCTAACGATGGTACTCTGCCACCACATTATTTTAGGCTTTCATTGCGTGGCAAGTTCAGAGCGACTGAGGGTCATTTCAGCACCAATCCTCACCTGGCAGTCCAAAGCCATGGAAGCGTCCCTGCAACCGATGGGGTGGAATGCCCAAAATCCACCTGGTCCACCTCCAACCTGCCCATGGGGATATAACGAGAGCCCTTTTCTCTGGTTTCTCTCTCCTCGTCTCTCTCTACTCTCTTCTCTCTCTCTCTCCTTCTCTCTTCCCTCCTCTCTCCACTTCTCTCTTCATTGGCTCCATCCTCTCTTCTTTGTAGCTTTGCGGGTCATGGAATGCATGGAATGAGCAGGGACAACAGACGGATGGACCGAAAGGCAGGCACCAGCAGCATGCAGTTTACCCTATTCGTAATAACATGAACAGACCTCTTACACTCATGATTGGACAATCTTCTTACATGTTCTTTGCTTCTTTTCCAACACCCCCCCTCCACCCTTGACCAACATCTTTCATTTCCTCTTCAACATCACTGCACTCCACCATATGGCATCAAATCCCCTCTCACATCTCTTCCAACCACGCACCTTAGACATCCTCAGTTTTCCTCCCCATTACCCTTCCTCAGCACTGGGTTGCATTGTTCCGTCGACTGTGCCTGGTAAATAGAGGTCGCAAACACCACACCTCATCTCTCTCTCTCTCTCTCTCTCTCTCTCTCTCTCTCTCTCTCTCTCTCTCTCTCTCTCTCTCTCTCTCTCTCTCTCTCTCTCTCCTCTCTCTCTTCTCTCTCTCGCTCTCTCCTCTCTCTCTCTTGCTTCTTTCTCAGGTATGTGTCTGATGCACCTGTTCATGTCAGTGTAATAGAATGTGTAAGTTCTTAATAATGGTGTTAATTCTGCCTGTTTGTTTTGCAATATTTGCATGTCCTTTTGCTCAACCATATAATAACTTGTATTATATAATGTACCAGTTCATCACTCTTTTCCTCCATTGGTCGTATAAGTCCGCATGTGTGCTAGCTGGGAATTCTACCCACATGATTTGCTCTTGTTCACCGGTGTGAACTTGGCAGCTCGCTCAGCTGTACATGATGAGGTAAGTTTCTTTTCTTTTTTAAACAATGTCTAGGCTCTATGAGGGTAACACACAGAATGTACAGGGAGCAGGAGACAGAGGG
The DNA here is from genome assembly GCA_035128595.1 of Eptatretus atami. Taxonomy (NCBI): domain Eukaryota; kingdom Metazoa; phylum Chordata; class Myxini; order Myxiniformes; family Myxinidae; genus Eptatretus; species Eptatretus atami. The sequence continues at coordinate 153,451,964 of CM068953.1, forward strand.
GTGAGAGGGAAGGAAAATCAGTGGGGAACAGAGACATGAGGAGATCTGTAGAAGGAGAGGATGAGGCAGGGTACACAGGGTAACAAGTGGCCACAGACTTTCAGGTCCTCAACGACAGGACTTCAGGAAGGAAAGCAGGGCATTTGAGGGTGTTGGGGTGGATTAACGGGGTAGAAAGATCATTGGTTTTGGATGGGGGAGATAAGAATGGTGATGAGAGGTGTTTTGAAGACTGGAGGAAGAGTGGGATTGAAGAGGTGTGTAAGTTTGTTCCAAAGGTGGGAAAAGAGGGAATGAAAGGGTGAAGGTGAGCAGTGATTCTTTATTTTGTAGTTTTACCAGAAGGGGTGCTGGCGGATATTGAGCGCCTGCAGAATATGGGGGCTATCACAGATAGAGCGGGTGGGGGATGCCAGAGAGAAGACAATAGAAGACAGAAAGACCCACCGACCTGCCGACATGGAAGTGTGAGATGCAATGACCAACCTCATCGTGGAGAAACCAATTTCCAACATCGTGAAACTGAGGAAAGGTAAGGTGGGAGCTCCAGCCCAGAGAGGGAGAGCATACTCCATCAGGCTGCGACAAAGCTTTGTATGTGGTCCGGAGCTCAGGTGTGTCAAGGAAGGACTTTGTACGATGGAGGATGCCCAGATTATGGCGACTGGCTTGGAGGCCAGCTTGGAAATGTGGCTTTCCAGAAATATCATGGCAGATCGTGAGACCAAGCTTTGAATGAAAGGACTTCTTCAAGAGGACTATGAGAAGTAGATGTGGGTGGGGGGGGGGTTTCCAGATGGTCCTTTCGAGAGACA
>CM068953.1:153456705-153504620 GCA_035128595.1 Eptatretus atami
GAGAGTAGATCATCATCATCATTAAAATCATCATACATCATCATATCTTTTATCTCCTATCGTCATGCATACATATCCTTGTATCTTCTCTCCCATCTATCTATCTATCTATCTATCTTATCCATTGCTCTCGCCGATCATCATCATCATGTCTTTATCCTTCTCCTCCTATCATCATCATCATGTCCTTTATCCTTTCTCTCTCCTCTCATCATCAAATCATCATCATCATTATCAATCATCATACCCTTTCTATCTCCTATCAATCATCCACATCATCATCATCATCATTCCTATTTTTTTTTTTTATTCATTCTCTCTCCTCTCATCATCATCATCCACATCATCATCATTATATCATCATACCTTTCCATCTTCCTATCATCATCATAATCATCATATCATCATTTCCTTTATCATTTCTCTCTCCTCTTATATTTTCATCATCATCATCATACCTTTCTATCTCATATCAATCATCATATTCTTTATGTCCTTTATCTTCCTATGCATCATCATCATTTCCTTAAATCATTATCTCTCCTCTCATCATCATCATCATCATATCCTTTTCTCTCTCCTATCCATCATCATCCTGCTTTATCCTTTTCTCTCCTATCATCATCATCATTTCCTTTATCCTTCCTCGTCCTCTCATCATCATCAAATCATCATCATTATCATCATATAGCCTTTCTCTCTCCTTTCATCATAATCATCACAACATGCAATCATCATCATGATCATCATCAGCATACCCTTTCTCTCTACTTCATCATCATCATCATGCATCATCATCATATGCATCATCATCACATATCCTTTATCCTTTTCTCTCTATGGATCATACATCATCAATCATATCATCATTATCATCATGCAACCCTTTCTCTCTCCTATATCATCATCTCAGTCCTTATCCTTTCTCTCTCTCTTATGCATTTTCATCGCACATCCACATCATCTCATCAATCATCCACACATCAATACCCTTTCTCTCTCTATGCATCATCATCATTTCCTTTATCCATTCTCTCTGCCTCTCATCATCATCAGCATTCATCATTATCATCATCATCATATCTTTCTCATCTCCTTTCATATCATGATCATCATCAGTACATCATCATCATCATCATCATTTACCCTTTCTCTCTCCTTTCATCATCATCACAATCATCATCATCATCATCATCATCACTATCCTTTATATCCTTTCTGCTTACATATCATCATCATTCATCGTCGTCATATCCTTTCTCCTCCTATCATCTTGTAACGCTTTCTTCGTTTTCTCTTTCTGTTGATTTTTCTCAACATCATGAAGCACCAACAAAAGAAGTAGATGATCCTTATTCCTATTTTTTCAAGAATTTCAATCAATGGGATCCGATTGATTTGAAGGTTGTGTTAAAGTCGTATTAGAACTCGGTTAGCTCTGCTGAGATTCCAAATTTACATAAAGAAGCTATCATACATGCAGCCCTTGTTACGTATTACTGGAGGCTGGATTGTTTCCACGGAATAATTGCAACTCCAAAAATGAGTTACAGAACAGAAACTCCCGTGCAATGTTGGCCATCGTTTAGAAGCATAAGTTGAATTGGAATTGACTACAATCTGGTAATGGACTGTATTTAAGTCCATTAGCAGTGAAAATGCCAGTGGACTGGGTACATGATGAAGCAGCAGTTAGAAAGTCGATGAAGACATTCGAGGGCCGGAGTACATCCCCGACCAAGCGAAGTTCTGGTACTGATAATGAGAGCGAGACGTGAGATATCCAGAGACATCGGAAAATTATCAGTGAGCGTCAAGGCAGAGGCTTCTTACAAATCAGAATTTAATAGCACGTAGGCCGAAGGGGTTTTGGTGTTTTAATGGGTGTGCAGGTTGGAAGCATAATGAGCTAAATGTGTTTAACCAAAGCCTTGAGATATCCCAGCTTTGAACCGTCGTGACCCCAACCTTGGAACCGTGCAGTGCAGCCACAAAATTTTTGTCTCGCCTGTTATTTTCCTCTTAATTTGGGAAACGGAGTGAATATTCCTGCCTAGCCTGAGTCTGATTGCCAATGGAGTCACAACAGGCCCTGCATCAATTCCCCCCATTTTCCTAACGGGGTTTCATGGGTCATGATGTCTCCGGACGAACGTGGATGGTGCCACCAGGGGGATAATGAGAGAGTCGGAGATGTGGGTAGACTGCACCATGGGCCAAGGAAAGATGGATGACACTATTGGGCTGTTCAACTTGCAAAGACAGAACGAATTGAACGGTTGGTAGCAGCGGAGTCGTGCGAGGTAAGGAAATTGTGTTACAGCTGGAGTGAGATGTAAAAGTTCGTCTGAGTACAGTAGTTTGGCTCGTACTGGAATCATTAACTTTCGTCGTAATCATAACCTCTGCCTCGAATGGTGGGTGAGGTTATGTTTTCACCCTGTCTTGTCTGTTGTGTCCTGTAAGCAGATACTCAAAAAGGTACAGACGGATTTGGGGAAATTTGATAGATGAGCAGGGGTGTGTGACAAGAAAAAGCCGATCCGATTTTGTTTTCGGTCCATTCAGGTCTGACCTATCAGTGGATACAAAAGGTGAACTGTTCAGCCGATGGGTGTGCGCTCCTACTGAGTGCCGTTATAGTTTCTGAGTGGTATTGCTTGCCGATTAGGCTCAATGAAATTGATTGGTGGATCGTAGTTGTGGTGAAATTTTCGTTTTTAATTTGGGACTTGTAGTCATTGCTAAGAATAAGGTGAGCATTCCTTTCAGTTGTGATCATTGATATTTGTTTTGGTGTTAAAATTACAGCATGTTCTCTTACAACGTGTTATAGTATATTAAATAGTGCTCGGTAAAGGGAGTGCACCGGGTAAGGGTAGTGTTGTTGTTCAAGGTAAATGCCACTGACAAGTAATAGGATATGCAGTGAAATGATGACTTAATGCTCGGTTAGAAGTTAGTTGTTGTGGTTAGGTTCAATGTTATGACAGAAGGTAATATTTTTGCCTCTAGGTGCTGACATGACACCAGCATTACTGATGTGATTCTTTTTTCATCATCATCATCATCATCATCATCATCACATCATCAATCATCATCAATCATCATGCTGTGGCAGAGCGTTTGCTGCTGCCATTTAGACAGTTATGAAGCCTACAATCGGTGGGCCGGATCGCGCACTTCTGACTCCGGCAATTAGGACGGAATTTTGGTAATTTGTTCAGGGTGCTCCAGTGAAGCTTGCCACTCTGGAAGGACACCTAGGCTCTTTTAACGTGCCACTATCTATTGCCAGAGAGGGTCGCCTCAGTTTTCACGTCCATCCGAGGAAATGGCACGCAGCATTGATTAATCACTTCTGCTCAACTGTCGGCTTAATGTTTGGGATAACGCAGTCTTGTTGGTTAGACCTTGGGTTTAACAGTAAAGAGAATTCAAGCAATGTGTAAAAGGTTTTCCAATGTGTTTGTTGTCATGTAACAGACTTAAAGAGGTTTAAAGCCACATCGGGCTTTGAAAATACCCAGCAACCTTTAGTTATCGACGGCACTGACACTGTCCCAGCACACAAAGGCACTTAAAGCACGCCCTTGTAGTCGAGGAGGAAAGCACGGTCGCAAGGTGCCGCTGGCAATCGGCACTGTGGCTGTGCAAACGGCAGCAGGATAAAGAATGGGCAAGCTACGGGCAAGATGCAATGGCAGGCCAGCGAGCCGGGGACCAGGACATGTTGGCACTAAATAAGATATTTGGGAAATTGATTCCAAACGAGAAGGCTCTTTTTAATGTTTTTTTTTAATTTCAAAAATAATAATTGTAGCAGTGTGTGTACATATATATATATATATATATATATATATATATTATATATATATATATATATATATATATATAACTGTGTGTGTACATATACTGTATAATATATATTTAAAATTTTTTTTATTTATTATTTTTATATATATATATATACATATGCTGGTGTTTGGCGCAGTGGTTAGGGCAGTGGCTGGGATCCAAAAGGTCCTAGAAGTTCAAGCCTCCGTTGGGCGCTGAATTAATACCAGGGGTTGACTAGCCTGTCATCCTCCCGAGGTGCGGCGAAATGAGTACCAGTATACGGGGCCGGTGTATACCCCGGTTAAAATAGGTGTACGCATATTCCTGTGTCGTAAGAAGGCGACCAGGTTGCGTCCGGAAGGGCATCCGGCGTAAACATGTGCAATGCACTATGGCGGAATCATAACGAATGATCCGCTGGTGGGCGACCCCTAACGGGAAGCAGCCGAAAGAAGAAGGAAGAAGATGATATATAATATATATACATTTTTCAATATCTTTTCCTGGCACTCACTGCTCACCCGTCCTCCCACAGACTACCATCCAAGCCTTTCACTCCCCAATGCTTTTTTGGTTTTGAGATTCAAAACCTCAAACCTGATTATTTCTCGCGGCAAAGCATTTTTAGTAGGCATGAGGTTGTGCTCTTTTTACACCAAACACTCGAGGCAGCCGGCTCGGCTGGCGCCTGTGGTTGCAAACCGCGGTCAGGGCCCCCCCGTGGACGCTTGGCGGGTGTGAAAGCCAGACCCTTTTGTGAGTCTCACAGCCAATCGCACGAAGTCTACGCAGCCCATGGGATGGGTTGTGCCAGCACTGGTATGCTCAGGGTACAAAAACAGGCAGCTGGGGAGCAAATAGTGACGGGCTCTGGTCAGCACTCGTCTCCACCCGCCGGTGAATGGATGAGGTGCTTTTCTTGCTTTGTTTGCACTGCATCGCTGAGCCCGTTTTTGTTGGTCATAGGGAATTTAATTCAGGCTCTTTGTTTTAAAATCCCTGCCAAGAAACCTCTTAAACTGGTTAATGGATAAAACGGAGTTGCACAACACTTTTCAGCATATCGGTGAACGAGATGCACTCCCTACTTGGTGATGCATTGTGGGCAACATCAAAAGCTCTTGACGTTTGCTGGCAAGTGATGCCTGTCGTGTTGATGCGTTCAAAAATCACCTTCCACACTCTCGGTGATCTAAACAGATGCAAAGTCTTCCCTCGATAATCCCTTAAAGCAGATGATGTCCATGAACAACAAAACTCTGCACAGACAACTGTAATGTTTTTTTGTTGTTGTTGTTGTTGTTGTGGAATGTTGTGCACATTTGATGGGGCCACAAACATGTATGAGTCTAAAAAAAGTGTGCAGCAAGTTACCACGAAACTTGGTGGTGAGTTTGGTGGGTGACAAGAAGAAGCGATTCGAATTTGTTTCAGGTTCGGATTCAGATCCGCCTGTCAGTGGGATACGCAGGTTAAACCTGGTGGAGTATGCGCTCTACTGAGTGCTGTTGTACGATATTCATGAGTAGATCACACGTGTGTGCAGACATGCTTCATGATACACACTTGGTTTTTACTCTCTTTTTTTTGTTTGGTTGTTTGTTCAACAGTCATGTGTACATCAACATTGTTCCTGTTGTAGTGAACTCATATGAAACCATGACCAGACAAGAGGCAATCTGTGGTTTAAATCCATAATCACGGGTGTTTTGGTTTCTCTCTATAATGTTCTTGTAATCGAGTGGAAGTTCAGTGATGGCTCCTCAGTGGCTTTTTTCCCTCTTCAATAAAGAGGGTTTATCATTGGCACCGGATACTATGTCTATGGAAAGTCGTGTAAGGAAAAACAGTGCCTCTGACATCTTCTCCTACATGTGAATAAATGCACAAGCTTCCAGCGATGAGCTTAATTGATGTGAACAAATATAACACAGGAACTTGTACATGTATCATGTGCGGAAAATATTTACTGAGAAATCAGCCAAGGTGTGTGTGATGTGTGTGTGTGTGTGTGTGTGTGTGTGTGTGGTGTGTGTGTGTGTGTGTGTGAGCGTATGCACACCTATGCCACAAGTTTGACGAGGTATGTTTTCACCCTTTGTCTGTGTGTAGGTCTGTGAGCACGATATCTCAACAAAAAGTGTGGAAGGATTCTGACAAAACTCATGGATGAGCTGGTTAGGTGACAAGAACAAGCCAATTCGATTTGGGTCATGTCGGATTCAAGATTCCGACTCTCGTGATACAAAACATAAAAATGTTCAAGCCTGGTGGAGGTAGTGTGCTCCACTGAGTGAAATGATCCCTAAAACGTGAATGTTCAACCTGGTGGAAGCATGTGCTGCCACTGAGTTGAAATATCCAAAACATAAAAGTTTCAACCTGGTGGAGGTATGGTGCTCCACTGAAGTGAAATGATACAAAACGTGAAATGTTCAACCTGGTGGAGGTTATGTGCTCCAGCTGAGTGAAATATAAACGTGAAAGTTCAAACCTGGTGAGGTATGGTGCTCCACTGAGTGAAATGATCCAAACGTGAAATTGTTCAACCTGGTGGGAGGTATGTGCTCCACTGAGTGAAATGATCCAAAACGTGAAATGTCAACCTGGTGGAGGTATGTGCTCCATGAGTGAAATGCATCCAAAGACGTGAAATGTTTCAACTGGGGAGGTATGTGCCTCCAACTGAGTGAAATGAATACAAACGTGAAATTGTTCACCTGGTGAAGGTATGTGCTCCACTGAGTGAAAAGATAACAAAACAATGAAATGTCACCTGGTGAGGTATGTGCTCCACTGAAAGAAATTATTCAAAACGTGAATGTCACTGGTGGAAAGTCATGTGCTGCCACTGAGTGAAATGATCCAAAACGTGAATGTTCAACCTGGTGGAGGTATGTGCCCACTGAGTGAAATGATCCAAACGTGAAAATGTTCAATCCTGGGTGGAGGTAATGTGCTCCAACTGAGTGAAATGATCCAAACGTAAATGTTCAACTGGTGGAGGTATGTGCGTCCACTGAGTTGAAAATTATCGCAAAACGTGAAATGTTCAACTCTGGTGGAGGTAATTGCTCGCACTGAATGACTGATACAAAACGTAAAATTGTTCAACCTGGTGGAGGTTGTGCTCCACTGAGTGAAATGATACAAAACGTGAAATGTTCACACGGTGGAGGATGTGCTCCACTGAGTGAAATGATCCAAAACGTGAATGTTCACCTGGTGGAGGTTAATGTGGCTCCACTGAGTGAAATGATCCAAAACGTGAAATGTTCAACCTGGTGTGAGGTAATGTGCTCCAGCTGAGTGAAAATGATGACAAAACGGTGAAATGTTCAACCTGGTGGAGGTATGTGCTCCACTGAGTGAATGATACAAACATGAAAGTCCAATCCTGGTGGAGGTATGTGCCCACTGAATGAAATTTATACAAAACGTGAAATGTTCAACCTGGTGGAGGTTGTGCTCCAAGCGTGGAAATTATACAAAACCGTGAAATGTTCAACTCTGGTGGAGGTAATGTGCTCCAATTGAGTGAAATGATCCAAAATCGTGAATGTTCAACCTGGTGGAGGTATGTGCTCCACTGAATGAAAATGATACAAAACGTAAATGTTAAACCTGGTGGAGGTAATGTGCTCCACTGAGTGAAATGATACAAAACGTGAAATGTTCAATCTGGTGGAGGTATGTGCTCCACTGAGTGAAATGATCCAAACACGTGAAATGTTCACCCTGGGGAGGTATGTGCTCCTGGAGTGAAAGATCCCAAACGTGAAATGTCAACCTGGTGGAGGTATGTGCCCACTGAATGAATGATACAAAACGTGGAAATGTTCAAGCCTGGTGGAGGTATGTCTCGCACATGAGTGAAATGATCCAAAAACGTGAAATGTTTCACCTGGTGGGAGGGTATGTGCTCGCACTGAGTGAAATGATCCAAAACGTGAAATGTTCAACCTGGTGGAAGGTATGTGCTCCACTGAGTGAAATGATCCCAAAACGTGAAATGTTCACCTGGTGAGGTATGCTGCTGCCACTGAATGAATGATGACAAAACGTGGGAAATGTTTCAAAACCTGGTGAGGTATGTGCTCCACTGAGTGAAATGATCAAAACGTGAAATGTTCAACCTGGTGGAGGTAATGTGCTCCACTGAATGAAATGATACAAAACGTAAATGTTCAACCTGGGAGGTATGGCTTTGCCCACTGAGTGAAATGGATCCAAAACGTGAAATGTTCAACTGGTGGAGGCATTCCGCTCTACCGAGTGCCCATTCTAGTTTTTTTGCTCACCTTGATTTAGACCATTTGAGCTTATGCGACAATTAGTTGTCGAGAGGTGAGTCAGTCAGTCAATCGTCCAGTCCGTAAACACTTCAGTCATTTCGTTTGAAACCAACACACTATTTTGATGAAACTTGGCCACAACGTGTATCTGATGCCTTAACGGAGGTGTATTAACCTTCAAAATTGTACCACTATTGCAGAGGGTTTCGGGAGGAGTGACCCCCCTCCAAGAATAGGTATTTGCCCCCGCCTCCGAAATGTCGCACAACACGATTTTTCTGAAACTTGACCAACAATCTTCAACCACCTTTTGATAAATATCTTGACCAACAAATCTTCACACCACCTTTTCATGAAACTTGACAACAATATTCACCACCTTTTGATGAAACTTGAACCAACAAATCTTCACACACCTTTTGATGAAACGACCAAAATCTTCACCACTTTTGATGAACTTGAGAAACAATCAGGGGTCTAGGGGGGTCTGTGAAGGGTTGTTTGACTGCTTGTTTCTCCTGATCGCAGGTGAGATATTCAGACCGCCGGGTCCTATTTTGTTTTTTTTAATGGTGTTCGCGTGTTTAAGCTGTGTTTTTCAGAATGTCTCACGTCTTTTTTTTTCCACTTCTAACTTGGTCCATGAGTGTTTTTTTGTGGTTGACTGCCTGGGGAATGGATCCAAACATCTGCCACCGCTGGTGCTAAATCACAGAAATGGCGGTGATTACAGAGTGCACAATATTTCCGCAAGGAGCGTTAAGCCGCAGGCAAAAAGCAGGACAGTTTTATTCTCCAGTACAAGTTTCTGCATGTATCATTTGTGTACGCACAATGCGCCAAGTGATATATGTAAAGTGAATGGTGCCAACACTTACCACCATTTGGATGTAAAGATATTTAAAGTACGAAATCCTGATTTAATTTATCATGGTACACTACAATGCCAAGGTCACAAATGTTCTCAATTGAACCACACTGCTTCGTGAGCTCATTGCTGCATCTAAATGCAGGTCGATGGAGAATCAAGTACCCGGTGTTTGCATACCAAGCGATTTCAAATACCGACATATCTTCTGCCAACTCTGAACATCTTCAGGCCATGCCTGCAATTCATAAATTAATCATCCAACCAGAATAAAAAAATAAAGTAGCATCAAGAACCTGCATCGTCAGCTGCTGCCACCGAAGGTGGGCAGAGAGTGTGTTTGGACTCCTGTCTGGTCTGTCGTTTGTCTGTCTGTCTCTCTGTGAACAGGATATTTCAACAAGGTATCTACGGATTCGGATGAAACTTTGGTGGACAAGTTGGGTATGGGACAAGCAAGACGATTCGATTTTGGTTTCAGGTACGATGCAGATCCGGACATAAGTGAGAATCAAAACGTGAACTGTTTTCAGCTGGCGGAGTTTATGCTCTAACGAGTGCGTTCTAGTTTTTTTTTTCATGAGATCACAGCTTAATCTTCAATACAACAGCAGCTTGTGGGAAAGAAAATCACGCAGAAATTTCATTTGAATGGAATTCAAGGTAGGGTAAGAAATCTTTGCACTTTTGGGCTTTCTAACTTGCCCACAAATCGAGGTCCGCATTTCGACAAAATGCTCACTCAGCCTAGGTGTGAGTAATTTCACTGTCAGTGCCAGCTGATAACAGAAAGGGAGCAGCTCGCCAAAAGGATGGCACTCATTTGGGATGGGTGGAATGAAGTGTCCCTGTGGAACCCAGTTGCGTCATACAGATATCCCGATGGATGGAATGATGTTGCAGAGCATTGACCAGTTACATCGCAATGGGATGTATGCAGAGTTGGTGCACTTGTCTTTGAGCTCTCCGGTCTGGTTTGATTCCCGACCCAGTTATAAACTGTCCATCGTCCGGGTGTTTCACAGGCAGGGTGATTCAATCAATGTGTGTGCCGTCCCTCCATGGACGTTAAACTGGGCGTCGCTTATCTGACGACAGATTAGTTGTTGGATGTTGAAGATCTCACGGTGTCCTTTGTGAAGAGTAGGCAAATGCTATCGCTGGCAGCCTGAAACAAATTACAAATTCCCACTCTAACCTTCAGGGGCACTGCATCAGAGGTAACAAGCTGTGCCCCGAGAAAATGATCCCAACGCGCCCCTTGCTGCACACCAAACGAAGAAGCAGCATTAGTTTTTTGGATGTGAGAGAGATCCCATTAGAGTCATTATGTGAAGAGTAGACGAGGTATCACGGCCTGTGAAACATTGCGAGTTCCTATCACTCCAGTTGTTTGAAGCATCAGGCCTGGCCAACTGGAAATTGGCCAAAAACCTCCCTAGCAAAAAACCTATCAAAATACTAATTTTGGTATCACTATGCAGCCATGATCTTTCTTTGGGCACCACATTTCAAAGTTTGGCCTCCAAAGCAGCCGGCGACTGGGCATCCTCAGTTTGTTACAAAGTTCTTTCTTGGCTACACCTGAACTTCTATCACGCTGCAAGGCCTTGCAAAACCACAGCTTGATGCGTACTGCTCTCCCTCTAGGCTACCTGCCTGCCTTACATCTTGCTCAGCTGGCTGCAGTCCCTGGCTGTAGGCAACAGAATGACGTTCATACAGTGTGTTCTGATTCCAACCAAAATTCGAAACCCAAAAAAAACAATGTTTAACCCATAAAGGGTAAATATACCACTAAGGCTATAAGTCAATCTCAAATGGTACTAATACTATTCCACATCGTTCTGGTTGGCCCGTGAACGCTTCAGCCAAAATCTTTCACTGGCCTGTCTGGTTGTTCCAACTTAAGGTTGCAAGAATTTTGGAGGTTGTTTCAGGTTGACGGCGTAGCTCACCTCACTCTTCAAAACGGACAACTGTGAACTTTTAACCTTCCACCAACTAATGCTCATACTAGCAGATGCAACATCAAGCTTCGCCTATCCGAGGTATGACACACACATGGGCATACACCGTGCCTTCGAAACACCAGGCGTGACGAGTTTAAAGCTGGGCCAAGATTCCAAATCCAAGCTAGACAGCTCAGAGGCGAGTGTGCATACGCTCGAGGCTGTCCTGCCAGCCCCTACTTGTCAATCTCAGTAGCAGTTCAATAACACTATCTGAAAAAGTGGAGCCATATTATCTCAATAAGCTAACATCACCTCAAAATGCAGAGTGATGTAGAAACCCACATAACTTCACTCCCACATTTTGAGATGATATTGCTTCAAGAATGAAGAATTAGAAGTACATGTCTCCTAAAAGCCTTGAGGATTGAGACCGAAGGCATATTGAAAGCACGCATACAACGCTTATGGTTGCACAGCATATTATTAATGGAGAGAAAGGAGAAGGCTGCAAAAAATTTTTGGCCAGACCAATGTATATTCTTTGTGTGAGTAAATGATGTAAGGGCAGATTGATATACATCCTGGTGTTATAAATCTTAACTGATACTGTATTCTGCACCTTGCACCAGGAATTATTGTCAGTGAATCTAGCTGCTTGATAACGAAACGTCGAGCCGATAAAAGCACCAATCCTGTTAATATGTAATCCTGACATAATGATTCCAGAAGCGTAATGCCATTACTGGTGAGACCGACCAGGAGTGGGGAAAGGGTGATGATGTCATGCTGTCAGCAAGCTTTACTGGGGACTTGCATCGATGGCATTGATGGGTGGCGAGGACGCGACCAAATCATGGGAACTCCCAAGTGGGACTTTCATGTTGCTTCAGCAACAGAATTGAAAGGCAGAGAGCCCTGCTGCATAAGGCTTCTAAGAACATTGTGAAGAGAAACTGGGACAATGATCCTGAGCACCGAGCCTGAATGCTCATTATGGCAGCAACTGTTCCGTGGAGTCTTGAAGACTGCATCTCAAACACTCATGTGAATACAGCGCGTAATGCCACGTAATGGTGCAGAGTCGCAACTTAGTGATCCCGTCTACAATTAAGTCTTCCCTTGCATGAAAAAAAAAGGAAGTAAAATATTGAAACAAATGAATACAACTGTGAGTAAGCCTTTGAAAAAAGCGCTAATTTTTTGAACGCATGAGAGGATTTCCTGTGGCCGTTTTCGGTGGTGTTTTTTTTTATTAGTTGGGCACTGCTGGACAGGCCTACACTCCAACTTGCCCATGCTGATCGGAAAGCTAAAAACAGCCGACGCTGTAAACCAGCAAGCATGCTGATTAGGAAGGTAGGAAAGGTCTACACTGTAACTATCCCTCAGCTGTTTAAGAAGATGGGAAAGGCCTAACCTTGGCACGCATGTCTGATGGGAAGCTAAGAAAGGCCAACCATTGAAACGAGCAACATACTGAATGGGAAGGTTGTGAATACTCCGAAGGCAGGCTTTTGATTTGTCTAATCATATTAGGACCTCAATCTTGTCTCTCACTTGTGATGCGCGACAATTCAAACCGATGTGTTCATGCTAAATGAAAGGGTTTTTCACATGTGCTGTGGTGGATGTTTTCAGCTATTCGGTTTCTGCCCTGCTGGAACTTTTAACCTGCAAAGGTAAAGCGCAAATCGCAAAATCTGTCATTTAAATGCATCTTTTTAAACATAATTTTTCAGTGTTTAGATGAAAGAGTGGCGATTGGCAGAAAATTTAACCATAATTGTTGTGTTTCCTGATGGCAAATCAGATCTCACAGAAATTTTTGGAATGCGAGAAAATATACTTGATTGAGAGGTGTCGGGTTGTCGTACGTTCACTGTTAGAACATTCTCGGACATGTCGATGGAAATAACAACACACACACACACACACACACACACACACACACCGTTTCAAACTTTTAGCAATATGATGCAAAAATCTAGGTGTAATTTCTCTTGTTGCCTCACACCCCTTCCCCAAGATGATTATAGTAAAGTACCATCTTTTAAAACTTACCTGAACAGCACAAGCCCATACATGTCCTTCCCATGAGTGTTTCATAGAATAACCTAATCCAGTTTACAAAGTCCATTCCGATGGTCCGTGACTCCGGAGAGGGGTTGTGTACACTCATCCCTCCACGTCAGTACTTGCACCACATTGGTCCGGTAGTTGGCAGTACGAGCAATGGTGCCGCGTTCGGTGAGCTGAGAAACTTTACCAAGTCCTTGTTGCACAGAAGAACAACCCTTCTCTCAGGTCTTTTTCCAAATATGTTTGGCTTCTTTTCGGAGCTTGATGAGCGCGTTCCAAGTTACAGTCCTCATCCAGACTCATCATACATTTTAATTTTGGCCCAAACCTTCAGCTTCTAGGGGTATCTGCACATCGCAATGAGCATTTTGATGGTGGATTACAAATTTTGGAAAGTGCCGTAATTGGGAGGAACAACCAATCCAGAACAAACCAACAACGCAATCAGCTCTGCACATCAATCAATATCCCAGGTGCTAGGATCTGTAATTGAAAAAAGCAAAATCCACAATGCTAGGGTGGCATGCAGGCGATTGGGGAATGTGATGGCGTGTGGGGGGCATCGTTACCATTGGGATTGGCAATGCATTGTGTCAGTTGTAAAATGTCCTGCAGCTGTTGAAGTAACGCCAGTAGGATTTGAAACAGTAAAGGGGCTTTCCCTGTCTTGCTTTAATTGGTTGCCTTTGGAACATTTATTTTCTTGAAAAGAGGCAAGGGGATTGATTAGATAAGATCCTAGCCATTGGGAGGTAATTGATAGAAAATTGATTGAATAATGCGCTAGGCCAATCGTGCCCCGATACGTACTTGCCCTCGATTGTCACCGATTTATCCCACCCAATCTTCAGCTTGTCCTACCTTCCCCACACCCCATGGTATACTGAAAGCTTGTGGCTTGGCGTTGTCCTGAAACAACTTGGCCTTCGCCTCATGGAAGGGCTAATCCAACTGAGGCACATGTCAGTTTCCTTCACAAATCTCGGAAACGGGTGTGTCTCTATCCTCAGGAGAGCCCAGAAAAAATCATCTTTCTAATCTCAAGTCTGAACGATCAAACCTGTCTCCATCCTCCAAATCGCTGGTGGTATCAAGTTAAGTCTTTGTTTCTTGTGTATGTTCCCCTTCCCATCCCCTCCCTTCCCTCAAAATGGCCGCACAGCTAACACAGCACGTGAAAAGGCTGAATGCCTAAACTCCATGTTGGCTTCTAAATATTGTGTCGGCAACCATTCGCTTTCTGTACCACCTTAGCCACCAACCCAGCTGTTCCTGGGCTCTGTTGTCCTTTTCTTCTGACAAAGTGGAGAGTTGTGCTGTCAAACCTCAAACCTCAATCCTGCGACCGGTTCAGACGGGCATCAGCCCACGTGTCCTAAAAACCTGCTCCCTCTGCTTCTTGCTCACTCTCTCTCTTTGTTATATTCACACTCCCATATGCTCAAGGTCATCTTGCATATGCCTTGGTAAATCAGCAAACATTACGCTCTGCATAAAATGGTGGCAAAAACAGATCCTTGCAATGACCAGACCAATCAGCCTTCTCCTACAATCAATCAGCAGGTTATGAAATCCATCATCGCTTCTGACATATCAAATCCTTCCTCTTCTCAAATGGCTCAATTTCCGAATCAATTGGATCAACGACAAGGTCACTCTAACCTGGATATGCCTGCTTCTTCTCGCCAACAATGGCTGGAGATCCTCAATGCAAGACGTGAAATCAGAGCCAACTCCCTAGACATATTTGCGTGCTTATCGATACGATCGGTCCTGCCCCTGCTCTCCAAACTCTCATCCCATGGTATCCAAGGACATCTCCACTCATGGCTCACAGACTTCCTCTCTGTTGCAGCCAATATGTGGACCCTTAATGGAGTTCTCTCATCCCCTCTTCTGTCCAAGCTGGAGTTCCATAAAGAAGTTGTTCTGGGCCCTGGTTCTTTTTCCTGGTTTTCATCAATGATCTCCCTGACTCTCTGGAAAATCCTCTTTATCTCTTTGGCTGATGAAGCCCACCCTCTGCCGTACATTTGTCATCCTCAGGATCAGCAAGCAGCAGCCTCATCGCTCTCTGCAGATGTGGAATAAAATCACAAGCTGGTCCAACATGTGGAACACGTCTTTCATCCTGACAAATCTCAACACTCTCACTGTCTCTCCGAAAGGACCGATCTGGAACCCCCACCCCACCAACATCTACTTTCCTCATAGTTCGCTCTTGAAGAAGTCCTTTCAATTCAAGCTTCTGGTCTCACGATCTGCCATGTTATTCTGGGAAAGCACATTTCCCAAGCTGGCCTCAAAAGCCAGTTCGCCATAATACTGGGCATCCTCCATCAGTACAAAGTCCTTCCTTGACACACTGAGTCCGGACCAACATACAAAGCTTTGTCTGCGCCTGAATGGAGTATCTGCTCTCTCTCTGGGCTGGAGCTACCAGCACCTTTCACCTTTCTCGTTCACGATGTGGGAACCAGGCCATTGAGATCATTGGTTTCTCCACACGATGAGGTTGATGTCATGCATCTCACACTCTCTCATGGTCGGCAGGTCGGTGGTTCTTTCTGTCTTCTATTGTCCTCTCTGGCAATCCCCCACCCCGCCTTCTGTGATATGCCCCCGCCCCCCCATATTTCTTCTCAGGGCGCTCAAATATCCGGCCAGCACCCCCTTCTGGTAAAACTACCAAAATAAAGAATCACTGCTCACTTCACCCTTTCATTCCTATTTTTTCCCCACCTTTGGAAGCAAACTTACACACCTCTTAAATCCCACTCTTCCTCCAGGTCTTAAAAAAACAGCTCTCATCACCATCTCTTATCTTCCCCATCCAAAACCATGATCTTTCTACACCCGTTTAATCACACCACACACCCTCCTTCAAATGCCTGCTTTCCTTCCTGAAAGTCCCTGTCGTGTGAGGACCTGAAAGTCCCTGTAGTGCCCAATCTTGTTACCCTGTGTACCGCTGCCCATTCCCTCTCCCTCTACAGATTCTCCTCAAATGCTCTGGTTCCCACACTGATTTTCTCCTTCCCTCTCCCACGCCCTCTTGTCTCCTGCTCCCTGTACATTCTGTGTGTTAGCTCTCATATGAGCCTAGACATTTGGTATTAAAAAAAAAGAAAAACTTACCTGCATCATGTACAGCTGAAGCAGAGCTGTCCCAAGTCATCACCGGTGAACAACAGATCATGTGGGGTAGAATTCCAGCTAGCAACTAATGCGGACTATACTCGACCAAATGGAGGAAAAGATGTGATGAACTGGGTACATTTATAATACAAGCAAGTTTATTATTAGTGTTGAAGGCAAAAAGGACATGCATAAATTTGCAAAACAAACAGTGGCAGCATTAACCCATTATTAGAACTTACACATTTTATTTACACTGACATGACAGGTTGCCATCAAGACACCATAATACCTTGAGGATCAGAAAGCAAGAGAGAGAGAGCGAGAGAAGAGCGAGGAGAGCGAGAGAGAGAGAGAGAGAGAGAGAGAGAGAGAGAGAGAGAGAGAGAGAGAGAGAGAGAGAGAGAGAGAGAGAGGAGAGAGAGAGAGAGAGAGATGAGAAATGAGTTGTGGTGTTTTGCGACCGTTATATTACCAGGCTATTCCAGTCGCAACAGTCGACGGAACATGCACCGAGTTGCTGAAGGAAGGGTTAATGGGGGAGGAAAATGAGGATGTCCTAAGGTGCGTGGTTGAGAAGAGTGTGATGAGGGGATTTGTGCCATGTGGTGGAGTGCAGTGATGTGTGGAAGAGGAAAATGTAAAAGATGTTTGGTCAAGGGTGGGAGGGGGGGGGTTGGAATAGAAGCAAAGAACATGTAAGAAGATGTCCCATCATGAGTGTAAGAGGTCTGTTCATGTTATTGACGAATAGGGTAACTGGCATGCTGGGTCTGGTGCCTGGCTCTACTTCTGGTCCATCAGTCTGCTTTGTCCCTGCTCATTCCAATGCATTCCAAGTGACCAAGCCAAGCAAGAGAAAGAGGATGGGCCCAGATGAGAGAGAAGAGTGAAGAGAGGGGGAAGAGAGAGAGAGCGAGAGAGAGAGAGAGAGAGAGAGATGAGGAGAGAGAGAGAAGAGAGAGAGAGAGAGAAGAAACCAGAGAAAAGGGCTCTCTTTTATATAATCCCAGTGCGGCGCAGAGTTTGGGAAGGTGGACAGGTGGATTTTGGGCATTCCGCACACATCCCATTGGTGCAGTGAGCGCTTTCCATGGCTTTGGACTGCCCAGGTGAGGATTTGGGCTGGAATGACTCAAGTCGCTCTGTACCTTGCCCACGCAATGAAGCTCTGAAATAATGTGGGCGAGGTACCTCGTTAGCCCACGGAAACATGCCCCGGACCCAATGAGGGCCATAATTGAGAAACGCAAGAGCCCATCACACAAAGTTGAATGGAATTTAGCAACACGTCTTGTGCTCCAACCAAGATGCCAAGAACTCCAGAACTGAGCATCTAATAAGTGGTACGGGCAGCTCCCTTGTTCCGTTGGTCCGAAAATGTGGTGTGGCCATTGATGGTGTGGTGGGTGAGCGAGGGCAATGCGGTGTTGGCAATTGTAATTTGGTGATTGCGGTCATGAGATTTGTGATGTTTGATGGCAAGTGGAGGTGATTTTGAGCTGTGATCCGATGATGTGGGGATTTTAGGAAGCGTTTGTTGGTTGGAAGAAATGTTGTAAGCATTGTTGGTTTCAGTCTGGAAAAAGGTTGGAAGTAAGGGTCTCCGTTGGGTATGGAACGAGGTTTGATGCGAATGGTGCCCAAATGTAATGACTGCCTGTTGCTATTGGCTGCTGTGTTGATAAAAGGGGGTGTGTGTGCAGAGTAAATAATAAAAGATGCGAATAAAGAACCTGCCTAAAAGCCCAACGCAACACATTCTGACCCATAAACCCACCAGACATAAAGGAAGCGCTATGTAAACGAATACTATGAAACAAGAAGGGCACTCGGCTGAGCACATACCTCCAGCCCATGTAATTCCTGATCGACGAGAACATATCGGGACCATTATATTTTTTAATATATGCTCGTCAGTCCTCTATCGTTTTTTGGCCCTAATCTCTCGATGGCGAGAAAACAAAGGAAAATAAATATCTCCGTATCCAGATCCGGATTCTGGATCTTCAACCAAAATTCCGGTAAACCACAAATCACGAATCACTCCTCACTTCACTCTTTTTTATCTCCTCTTTTTTTCCCCACCTTTGGAATAAACTCCACAAACCTCTCCCAATCCCCTTCTCCGCTCCAGGCCTTCAAAACAGCTGTTCGCTAACCACATCTTATCTTCCCCACCAAAACCTCGATCTTTTCTCTACCCGTTAATCCACCCAAGCCCACCCCTTCAATTCCCTCTTTTCAGCCTGAAAAGTCCCTGTATGTCCATCTTGTATTCCCCATGTTACCCCACCCATCCCTCTCCCTTCCACAATCTCCTACTGTCTCTTGTTCCCCACTGTTTGTCCTTTGCTCTCCGCCCCTCTTGTTCATATGCACCCATTGCTGTGCGTTGTGTGTTAGCTTCAGCGAGCCTCGACAATGCAACAAAAAAAACAAAATCGAATCAATTCGTCCTTGTGAGCATACCCAATCCTGTCGACCATAGTTCATCCCAATCGTCCACACTTTTTGGATATCCTGTACACAAAGCAGACAATGAAATTGCTCGTTGAGGCAAAGGAATTGCCGGAATAACTTTGTCAATCTCCATGATCTCTGAAAAAAAAAAAACCTGGAAATCACATTGGTGTTCTTATAAGTCGATGTGCTACTGTTTATGAGTTATAAGCACTTGTTTGTCATGATCATAACTTGGAAGTCAATCGGCACTTGAAAATGGGCGTTTTTAAATCGCATTTGAATTTTTTGTGGGTGGGGGGTTAGGAGGGGGCCTGAACCCCCCCCCCCCCCGACATTCGACCCCCGACGCTAAGAAGGGTGTTGGTGTGACACCCCAATGAGACAATATGGTTGATGCAGAATTGAAGATGCACATTTTGGATTTAGATTAAGTCGATACGACCATTTTCAGCGGACAGTTATTGCGAAATAAGATTCGGTTTTTTCGGTTGACCTTAGACCTTGACCTTATGACCTACCATTCACCAAAAACGACCAAAGTGTTTCCTAAGTTGGACCATTGGCCGACGTCCTTTACCCAGTTTGGTCATGATCGCTGAAACGTGTGGCTGCTACAGGGTAACAAACACACACAAACAAACAGACAGACAGAGAGACGCAACAGAATGACACACACAACCGACCAACTATTATTGCCCGAAATCCGAAGGAATTCCGGCAATTAGCAAACCAGAGAAAAAAGGGGTGAAAACCGGCAACTATATGTCTATATGTCCATATATATAATACTATATATAAGCTGACCCTACTGGATCCAGACTCGAACCTGCTGCTTGGAATTAGTACTCCACAAGACAAGTCTGAATATGAGGCTTGGGTTCAAAGGGAACACAACATCCCAAGATGGCTTGGATATTTATATTTTCAATTTGGTTGCACTCAGCAAGAAAACACACCGTGGCAAGATTGCTCATAATATTTCCCGCACAGAGAAGAGATCGATCCCACAACCACCTACAATAAAAAATTCGAATGGATGCAGAAAAGGCACTTAAGAATCGTGGAGCGCATACCTCACTGCTAAACGGTTTACGTTTTTGTATTCCAACTGACAGGTCAGATCTGCATCCAGCTTTCACCAAACTAATTCGGTCTTCTATGTTGGGACGTTCGCAACTTATACCACAAGTTTTGTCGTATCCGTCCACAACTGAATGAAATATCATACTCCTTAATTGTTTTTTGCCACTGTATCTCAATGGTGAAGAATCACTGAATAATAATAAAATTATCGTATCTGTCATCCACAATCCAGATATTCACCAAATCTAACCGGCTTGTTATTGTCCTACCCACTCACCCACCAAGTCCAAGTTTTGTCATGATTCATCCACAACTTTTTGAAGATGTTTATCTTAATATTATTTTTGGCGCCGTCTCTCGTGGGTGAAGAATCACTTTGAAAAATCTTAGTGTCTGGATCCGGATCCGATCGACCTCCAACTAATGGGATTCTTCCTTGTCACAGCACCCTACCTGTCCACGAAATTTCGGGGCCGCCGAATCATTTGTCAACTTTTTCAAGATACCTGCCTCACAGACAAATAAACACATAGGAGTGCAAAACAATAACCCTCCACCGTCAACTTCAGTGGCAGATATAATAGAAGGGATAAAATGAAACGGGCGGAAGAACATAGAACAACATCAGAAATGAATGAGAAACGAAGAAGAAGAAGAAGAAGAAGAGAAAAAGAAGAGGGAGCTGAGGAGAAGAAGAAGAAGAAAAAAAAAAGAGGGAAGCTGAAGAAGAAGAAGAAGAAAAGCAATTCCCATTGCAAAAATTAAATTCCTGCCTTTTCAACTCGAAAGATTCCTGGTCCCATCTTAAGTTGTACTCGATTATTATTGGGCATGCATTCACTACAATTTCCTATGGCCACAAGGTAGTCAAACAACTCGAAGGAAAAAATATAAGAAGATTCATGAAAGATAAAAAAAAAAAAAAATTGGGGGAAGTTCAGGCTGGTTGAGGCCGCAGCGAATTACTCCTCTGTGCCGAGTTTGGTGGGCAAGCAGGAAACAATTTTCCCGCCCACATCTTGCTATGAGGTTGGTCTCCAGCTGGTCTGGGTGAACTTTCCCCAAGCATCTGCAGGATTATGGGACTCGTTCTTCGTTCGCTGGTATGTCCCAAAAAACCCTGGTTCATACTCCAGAATGGAGTCGTACTGAGGACTTCTGTGGAGAGGCGAAGAGAACCCACACATACTCACCCAGAGAAGGTCCTCGCTCAACTGCCGTGATACGGACCTCACTCTGAGGATTCCTAGTTCAACTGCTCTGATGCAGACCTCGCTCTTGGGATTACCGGCTGAACTACTGATTCTCCCCCAAAATCTGGCTCTAAACCATCCTTCTCGTGATGCCATAAGGCATACTCATTGGTTGACTAGCTTGAGAATACCGTTGAATTGGCCAAATCAAAAGAAGACATCCTCCATTTGGTTTTAGAGCCGTTAGTCGTGAAGTTGGTAAGGAGGATGCGGAAAAACAAATTGACGTATTTTCTAAATTACCGAGCCAAACTTTTTTTTCCACCCATCACATGCAGCTGTTTATAAAGAATAATGTTTGTGAACATATCCCTAAAACGTCTCTGTAAATGCAACATTGCTTTTCGGTGAAACCTATAATCACACTGACTCCAACCTGAACCAATTCCAAAAATATTGCCGATATCGGCCAAGCACGTGTTGTGTGTGTGTGTGTGTGTGTGTGTGTGTGTGTTGTGTGTGTGTGTGTGTGTGTGTGCTGGTTGTGTTCATTAGTATACATATTCTTTCTGATAACTCCCCTACCCATCCTCTCTCTATCCAGCTTGCTCTACACTCCCATATCTCCTCTCTCACCCCCCCCCTTCTCTCTCTCTCTCTCTCTCTTCTCTCTACTCTTCTTCTCTCTCTCTCTCTCTCCATCTCTCTCTCTTTCTCTCCGTTCTCTCTCTCTGTCTCGTCTCCGGGCATGTGTCTGAGTGTTGTCAACTCCACACGAATTCTGGGCGGTGTTCTCTGCCGCCGCATCCGAGCGTGTTCGTCTGCCGCCGCATCCGGTGGTATCTCTCCAATGCGTCCCGGTGCGTGTTCTTTCTGCACTGCATCTGGGCCAGTGTCATCTCTGGACGTGTTCCGGTGTGTAGTCTCTGACGTCTGGGCGGTGTCGTCTCCGCGATGCGTCCGCGGTGTTTATTCTCTGGATGTTTGGGTTCCAACGGTGTTCGACTCCAGACGCTCGGGCATGTTTATCCGATGTGTCCGGCGTTGTTCATCGTCCAGACGCTGTCTGGGCTGTGTTCGACTCCAGATGCATATGGTGATACTTAAATTTAGATTGTGTTTGTCTCCGAGCCGTTATGTGATGACCAGTAGAAAATGGATTTCAGACTATTTGTTTCCATCTTCACTTGTTACTATGCAGAATCATTTGATGCAGACGCGTATGAATCGTAATAACGCTCCACTACACGCTGCGCTTCCCTTCCCTCACTTCATACTGCTCTTCCCTTCCCACCCCCTCCTTGCTCCCCCCCTCCTCTCTCCTTTCCCCTACACCTTTCACCTCCCCGCTCCCTATCCCCCAATCCTCTTTCCCTCTCCCTCTATCCCCCTCACCTCTCCCTTTCTTCCCTCACCCCTCCCACCCCCTTCCTCTCCGTCCTCTCTCTCTTTAACATGCCTCCTCTCTCGCGCTTCACATCATTACCCTGCGTGCCGCCGCGCCCCCTCAACATTACCGTTAGCGAAGTGACGGGTGATATTTGCTAGTATATTTTATTTCGATTTACCAGTCACAAGAGTACTGTACAGTATATGGGATTTGTAAGAATGTGTGCAACCTTTTTAAATTCTATGTTTACTCCTCCTTAATGGAATCATGATGCTTTGAGCTTATGGGAAATAAACCAACACTGGTATTTGTGGTTACTAAAACAAACATTTTATGTCAGCAATTTTTGAAAAATATTGGGGTTGGTATGTAGGAAACCAGTTGAAGGAAATTCTTCAAAAGGACAAATGTGATTTTCCAATTATTGTTACGAATCTGGAAGCCATTTGCACACAAACAAACAGCAGTCCCCGCAGTTCAGTTATGTCGTTAAGTATGTGTTATAGTTAGGGTTCCACCCCCTATGTCTAATGGGAATTACATGTGTGCGCTGCGAAGTTTCTTTGTAGTTCGTTTGTTACAACGAACTCCCTTCACCTCTCCGAACCACCGACTCCATTGCCCACGTATTTTTGACTGAAGGCGTGGGCGGAGCCTCCATTAGCTTCAGATCGAGGCTCCGCTCCGAGGAAGGGCATGGAGCCTTTCCTCCAGCCAATGGGCGAAGGGCGAACAGAGCCGAGGCGCTCCGGCCAATGGGAGGCGAGAGTGCCAGGAACTACTACGGAGCCTCTTTGGGGGCGGGCCTCCGAGACGCCCGACAACCCCTCATCCAATCAGGAGGCGAGTGGGAGGGGAAGAGATCCCTCAGACCTGGCAAGAAGAGGAGAGTGGTTGTCAGGACGAGTGTACGGGAGTCATCGTGGCGATTAGCTCGGTCTTGGTCGTGGTGGCTTTTCGTCTGCGGTCGTGGTGGCTTTTCGTCTGCGGTCCTTCGCGGTGGCTCATCGTGGTGGTGAAGGCCGAGCAGCCGGGGTCGCGGCCCCGTGGATTTTGGAGACGTGGGTTCGAGTCCCACCGTGGTGGTTGAAGTACAGTGTGACCGCACGAGGCGGAGAGGTACCCGACAAGGCCCTGGTCCCCAGCTCACTGTTCCCTCCTGGGCTGAGGGACCGAATAAAGACCCCACGGGGTCCATTTATTTTGTGTGTGTGTGTGTGTGTGTGTGTGTGTCCGTGGGCCCCGTCTGTAAGTAGAAATTGTTAGGTGTTTTTGTTCATTGTACATTTCTTTATTCGGATAACTCTGCTCTGTGTCTCCCTCCTTATTGTAAATAAACCCTCTTGTTACATGTTCCAGCTCGTTGTCTGTCACTTTCTTCCATTGATCCAGCACATTGCGTAGTGAGAAATAGTAAGGCCGTGTGCCGTAAGTTGTCATTGGGACCGGCGCGGCTCTGGTAACTCCCGCTCGGTACGCTGGACCCGAGTTGGTACATGCGACTCGGTTCGGACAGAGTCGGCCGAGGGTGTGGTTTCCCCGGTAGCTAGACGGCGTGAGGACTTAGGTAAATTGGAATTAGACAAGTGGACCCTACCTCACGCCGTCGAAATATTGGTGACCACGGTCCTTTAAGTGACCCATGACCTTTCGGAGTTGTCCGGAAGTCACGACCTAAATTCCGGGTGTTCGGTGGGAGACGGCTCCACTGCTCCACCTTGTGGTCGTTTATCACCACCGAACCCCGGCCTACAACAATATTACATTTTTGTGCAATATATACTTTCAGCGCAGCACACTATATTCTTCATGAAGACTAGCGATGGGATCGACATTTACTATACATGTGAGTTGCCTTTATAAAGACGATAGATTTATATAATTTATCTTCTTCATAAGACTATACGATACTTGGGAAGGACAGCATTTAACAATCCCATGCACATGTAAGGAATTGTTAAAACGAAGTGGAATTAAACATGTGGACAATCCATAACCGATCATAAGTGAACTCGCACGCATGCTTATTGATCCACATCGTGCCTTGAAATAATTTCATGCTTTTCCAAAGTGAAAGTAAAAGGTATTTTTTTCAAACAGGTGTTGCGCTGATAGGATCGCCTAGACCCTAGAGGTATGCACACACACACACACACACACACCTCTGAGCTGTCTTGCCTGGTTTTGAATCCCAACCCGGGTATAAACTGCCATCCCAGTGTTTCACAGGCAAGGAGATTCGTCAATGTGTGTGCCGTCCCTTGGATGGACGTTGAACGGGCGTCCCGTCTGCCAGTGTCAGTTGGTGACGTTAAATATCCTACTGTGTCCTTCACAAAGAGTAGGTGAGCTATCACCGGAAGGAGCGCTTTGTCCTGCATCTTCAGCGCACATGCAGTTTTACGCCTCAACTCTCTGAACAGCTCAGCTCTGCCATTAAGCCTGGCCCTGCAACTCTGGTCAATGTTATCCAGTGTCCTTTGAAAGACAAAATTCTTCTTCACCCTTCGGTGAGTTCCGAGACATCCACCGGCAACATCAAGGACGGTGGTCTTGAAGGCACTCCACAACTCTTCAGGATTCCCCGAAGCACCCAGACCCCTCAAATCCCCACTCAGCTTGTTCACAAACTCCTCAGATACTTTCTCCTCCTTGAGCTTGGCGACATTCAGGCTGGGATGGTACCATTCTCCCGGATTTAAGCTGCAACTTCAGAGTTGCTACAACAAGCCTGTGGTCGGTATTGGGGAACTAAGGCCTCCAGTGGACCCTGCAGTTCTGGATCATCCTCCAGCGACTATCAACAAGCACATGGTCAATCTCCTTTGCAACACCGCCAGGGGCTTCAAACAAACAGAGCACCGCCACCTCTTGTCATCCCCAATTCTGACCCATGATCTTTGTTACCCCAATTAACCTACTCAACCATTTTACTTTTCTTGCTAGTTTCAGTGTTTCCTCCCATCCTCACTCTCCTCTTATCCTATTCGTTCATTTCCTCAATGTTTGTCCCACTGTCATATCTACCTTGCTCTTCCATGAGCCTCGCTCCTGTGAAGAAAAATAAGTGACAGTAGTTTGACAGCTGTTTCTGGTCGTGGAATTATTTATTTGATGGTGACTGAGTTTCGAATTGGATCTTGAGATGTGAATGCAATTTCACCTAGATTACAAGGATATTAGGAGAAAATGGACCAATCGACATAAAATATGGGATTTGAACATGAGATCCCTTGCATTGGGGCCTTTGCATGCAAATGGGAACACAAGTCAGAACATACCAAAGCGGAATGAATAATCGGGCATCTTGCTGCTTTTGATTGCTCAAGGCATCAGTGCATGCTTTTGGTTCCGCAGGGGTCTGCTGCCAATAAACAGTGAAACCAGAGGGTTGCTTGATCTTGCAATCCATGAATGATCGCTGGTGTCTTCACTCATGTTTTCTACAATCTATATGGCTACTAAACCATATTTGAAGAGATGGAAGAGATGGCCCTGCAGCTGCTCTTTAAACCTAACGTATCTAACTATGTTGGACAACTTACTCTTTTGGATGAGGGTGGATCCCAAAGAGTCTAGGTGGCCATGGTAATTAGAATTTGGTTTTATACTCGCTCAGAGAGAGATACTAGAGAATGTGAAAGGTTTGCAAGAGTATTAACAAATGGGACAACCGGCCTACCATTCCCTTCAAGCGACACCCAGCCTGGTGTTGGCTTAGTGGTTAGGGTGGCGGCTTGGGATCCTAGGGTCCTAAGCTCAAGCCCAGTTGGGCCGCTGAATTAATACACCAGGAGGTTGACTCAGCCTGTCATCCTTCCGAGGTCGGCAAAATGAGGACCAGTGCACTGGTAAGGGGGACACTGCATCAGCGGCATAGCCGCGTCCCAACCAATGATGCAACAAGTGGCCACAGGCTGCACTCGATAGAGAGAGGGAAAGCGACAGCCTTCTCCACAAATGAGCAGTCTCTGGTGGCCCTGCAATATACATTAGGTTTCCAGGGATCGAAATGATGTGAATTGAAGGCAGAACTGGCCAACTGAAAGCAGAGTGCCCTGCAGATACAATGATCACCCAGATTATTGTTTTGCTTGTTATTTTCGTCGGTATGGTTGTTTTGGATTTTTTCTATCCATTAATTATAGCTCACTGTGATTGGGCGAGGAAATGATGTCATCACCACAGGGTGAAATATCCCGTGGATAGTTTCTTGCTAACCCGGGAGTGAAATTCAAACTCGCTAACTAGGGGGTGAAATTAAATTTTATGTCTTTCAACATGGGGCTGACAGGATGATGTAGATGTATGCACACTCACTTCGAAGCCGTCCAGCCTAGGTTTGCATCTTGATGCAGCTACAAACTGTCATCCCAGTGTTTCCCAGGTGGGATGATTCAACAATGTGTGTGCCATCCCTCGGATTGATGTTAAACTGGGTGTCTCGTCTGCCAACATAATTTGCTGGACTTAAAAAATCCCATGGTGTGCTTCACTAAGATTAGGTGAGCTATTGCCAGCACCATGACCAAATTACCTATTACTTCACTCACTAAAGCTGCGAGAAGGATGGCAAGCCACTCAGCATGACTGGTCTAGAACCTGCGTCGGCAGAACCAATGCTCTGTAAGGCTCATGGGTCTAGACTCATGGAGGAACAATATGATAAAGGGCAGCTGGTTCATAAACTACACCAAAGGGTGTTTGTGGGGGGGGGGGTAGTTGGGGAAATACGTAGATTTGAATTCTGCCAATCCATTATACTCATGGCAATACGAACTGGATTGGAATGTAAAAATAAATATATGATAGAATGAATATCACGTGTGACTCTTAACTCTTTGATTGTGCACTAGTGCATGAATTTTTGTCACCTTCTGGGAATTTGGAATCAGCTTATTGCAATCAAGTTTAAGTTGATCCATGCCTGTGAATTCTGAACCCTCAAGCTGGATAATTACACAGCCAATCAGCTGATTTCTACTGAACTCAAATTCCTCACAATCATTTTAGACTGCTTTGTGGAGAATACCATGAAAATATATTCAACCATGGAAAACACAGCATGCAAAACGATTTCTGATTAGAAATCAAAAGCCTGGCCCTTGGAGTGTTTCTCAAGCTTCCTATCAGCATGGTGCTAGTTGCTGCATTGTATAAGGCTGTCTTAATTTTCTATCAGCATCGTTATATTCGGCCTTTCCGAGCTTCCTTTGAGAATGGTGATAGTTAGGCCTTTCCCAGCTTCCTTTCAGAATGGTGAGAGTTCGGCCTTTCCAAGCTTCTGATCAACGAGGTACTAGTGACTGTCTCAGCCTTATCAAAATAGTGCAAGTTAATGTGTAGGCCTTCCTGGGTTCCTATTAGCATAGTACTAGTTACTGTGTAGACCTTCCTGTGTTCCTATCAGCATGGTGCTATTTACTGTGTAGGCCCTTCCTGGGTTCCTATTAGCATAGTACTAGTTACTGTGTAGGCCTTCCTGTGTTCCTATCAGCATGGTGCTATTTACTGTGTCGCCTTCTTGGGTTCCTATTAGCATAGTACTAGTTACTGTGTAGGCCTTCCTGTGTCTATTACATGGTGCTATTTACTATGTAGGCCCTTTCCTGGGTTGCTATTAGCATAGTACTAGTTACTGTGTAGGGCCTTCCTGGGTTCATATTAGCATAGTACGAGTTACTGTGTAGGCCCTTCCTGGGTTGCTATTAGCATAGTACTAGTTACTGTGTAGGCCTTCCTGGGTTCATATTAGCATAGTACTAGTTACTGTGCAGGCCTTCCTGGGTTCCTATTGGCATAGTACTAGTTACTGTGTCAGCCTTCCTGTGTTCCTACCAGCATGGTGCTCTTTACTGTGTAGGCCTTCCTGTGCTCCTATCAGCATGGTGCTCTTCACAAAAAGCCAGAATAGTTATTTTAACTGTAAATATATACAACAGCCAAACAATAAAAGTAATGAAACTCTCAAGATTTTGAGCCAAAACAGGAAAGATCAGTCAACCTCAAGCAGAAAGTGTTCGTTACTTTTGTTGGTTGGCTGTGCCTTTACTGCAACAAAATTGATAATCCAAGCTGCATCAACCTAATGGCAGTTAGGCCTTAGTTATTTTATAACTTGGTTTACGGATCCGCGATGGTATATTTGGCCCGAATAAATATAAATAATAAAACACATTTTTAGCCTTTTATATTTATACATTTTCCGCGAAGGTGCAAAAGTTTCAAAACCCGAAATGTAAACGTCGGCATTTATTTTCAAAATATAATTTCGTGCGCCCGCACCAAAATGCCGAGTCACCTTTAACCAAACTGCGCAGTAGTCTTCGGTCATGGCGTCTGAGCAGTGGCCAGCGTGGTTCAGATTGGCTGTGGTTTCTGGGGCGAAAGTCATTGTTAAGAAGTATGACAGCGGTATAAATTTGAGTGACTGTATTGGTGATTTAATCACGCAACATCTTGACGACGAATATTCTGGCCGAACTATGCATCAATTCAGTGCAGCAACAGGATGATTCGCAGGCTACTCTCGATCGTTGCCGATTTTGTTTCCGTCGAAGTTGGTCACCGCGTGTTCGTATTGAAAGATCTCGGCGCCAAGTACGTCAAAGTTTCCCTGCGAGATGCTGATATTCAGCCTCAACGGACCAGAAATCAGCCTTTGATGTGCTCATGAGGATGGGAGACGGTACGATCAGATGCCCGCTGAAAAGTAAGAGCTAGTTATGGCTCTGATTGACCGTTTTGAGCATGTTGAATCCTCGTAGAGACCTTTTTTAAATCATATCCAGCACTATGCACTGGTGTGCACGCACACATCTACGACTCGGACAGTAATTTTCTCAGCATTGTTTCCATTTGTTTGATGATCCAACAGGTTTCTATAAGAAAAACATGCCAGACTATTATTGTAAAAACAAGTTTTAATCCTTCTTATTGTTTTTTCACATCAGATATCAGTGAACATGGGCATCCTGCATTTGAATGGTCTTCCCTCTTCATGTTTTTTAGATTCCTCTGGTCGGGATTTATCTTTATTTTTCCCCCCAACCTACCCTTTCTTTTCCATGGAACATCCGAAAAAAAATCATAAAAATATGTAATTTCTAAAAATTGAAATTATATTTATATTTATATTTCGACCTACCAACCCTCCATTTTAGCTGAAGAACTGTGTAAACCAAGTTCTAAAATAACTAAGGCCTGACAACCATTAAAATTTCCTGTGACTTGTTCCACAGTCGACCTTCTGTCGATTCAGACCAGACAGGATAGCCTTCGTTGCCCTCGCTCATCGATGAGCCTTGGGCGCCCAACACCCTGTCACCGGTTTGTGGTTTGTCCCTCCTCGGACCACTGTCGGTAGGTACTCACCACTGCTGAACGGGAGCACCCCCACAAGCCTTGCCGTTTCAGAGATGCTCTGACCCAGTTGTCTCGCCATAACAATTTGGCCCTTGTCAAAGTCGCTCAGGTCTTTACTCCTGCCCATTTCTCCTGCATCCAACACATCAATTCAAAGAACTGACTGTTCACTTGCTGCATACTATATCCCACCCTTGATAGGTGCCATTGTAACAAGATAATCAATGTTATTCACTTCACCTGTCAGTGGTCATAATGTTTTGGCTCATCAGTCTATGTATGATATATATATATATATATATATTATAATATATATATATATATATATATATATACATATATATATATATATATATATATATATATATATATATATGTATATGAGTTCTGGCCAATAGGAAAGTCCTTCCTACATATGTGTGTGCATGTATAGATACAGAACACAAGAAAGGTAAATGAGGCACGTGTATAGATATATATATATATATATATATATATAATATATATATATATATATATATATCACACATGCCTCATTTTACCTTTCTTGTATCTTGGAATATTGCGATTATCTCATTCCATGAACTTTTCAAACTCCCCGCATAACTGCAAGGGAAACCAGAACAGTGACAAAATAAAGCTGTTGCAGTTACATCAACAGTGTCATTCAGGAGTTCATCAATGTATGCCATGGCTTCGAACAAAGCCTGGAAATTTAGTTTCAAATACAATAACACCGACTTGGTGAACTTTGTAGAAAGTTTTTGTGCTAAAGAGGTTCAAATAAAGAAATTTGCTTAAGGTTATAATAGTTTGTTCATTGAGAGTCGTACAGTGTCACTTTCTGAACAAGCTTGTTTAATATTACTGCTGCATATATTTTCAAGGTACTGGAAACAAAGTTCAAAATATCAGATGAAAAAAAAATGCTTCAGCACAGCATGCAAATACAGTTTCACAAACAATCTTCAAACATTTTTATGTCCTGAAATCCTCTTCCTTTTCTACATTTTACATTTCTTGCGATCACCACATGTAAGATCAGGCATTGGGGGAAAGAGGTCAAGGTGCATTTACATATATTACAAGGGCATCTGGAGACGATTGGCAAATGAACACACACATGTAGTTTATGGGTTTATATGTGTAGTATATGGAATGCTAAGCAAGTAAAACCTGAACCTGCACCTAAAGTTTTAGCCAAGTCAGCAAAACATTGCACTGCATTACATCTAAATATTTTTCAGTATTATTTTCTTCTTGCTACCACTACAATGATTACTACTTTAATGGCCAGAACTATCCCCACCTTTGATGGAGTTGGTTGGGGAATGTTTTTGGCCAAAGCCTTTTACAAACCACCTGGCTCGGCCTAACGTTTAACGGAAGATGGCAGCAACTTTGAATTAGTATTTTGCTATCATTTAGTGATTTAATTTTGAACATATTCCATCTTCTTTCTTTGCTTTTTCACCCGGGGGGCCCCTCCTAGTTTTGGGCTTGACCATTCCCTTGTGTTCCGAATAATTATTTTAAAAATGGTGCTGGTGATAACTCGCCCACTCCAACAGAAGACAGGATGTGATCTTTAACATCTACTCACAATTAGTGCTGGCAGAGGGGTCCTCTGATGGATGGCACATTTAAGTCTCGCCCTGCCAGCAAAACACCAGGATGACAGTTTATAGCTGGGCAAGATTCAAACCCAGCCAAGACAGCTCAGAGGTGAATGCTCATCCCACAAGCTATCCTGCCAGCACAATCTTCTTGACTATAAATTGCTGAGAAATGCTATATTTTGTTGTTGTTAACCTTTGAAGCCGCTTTTAATGTTTTTTGTAGTTGCGATACAATGAAACATTTCAAATGTCTCCATGTCCTTGAAGCCAAGCATTCGATCCCTTTACTCTAAACTTTTGAGTCAATTGTTAAAACCATAGTGATCCTTCACATGCCCTAAAGTGTTCGTTTCTTTGAGCACGTTTACTGCAATGCAGCCTTGAACTAGAACTCCAATTAGCGATTGCTAATGCCTCATAGGGGAAACAATTGCTGTGTTATTGACAGTTAACAAACACAATTTATTAATGCTTTGTATATCAATGATCAAAAAATATATAAAAAAAACAGACACACTCAAACAACATTTTCCTTTTTCAGGGGATTGGCAAATGATGGCATTCACATATCTCTCATCCATAAATAGAGGGAACAACCATTCAGCTCTGACCAAGTCAATTATTTCCAGATGGCTAGGATCTTCATATAATCAATCCCCTTGCTATTCTCGCCAAAGAAAGCTGTCTAAAGCAACCAAGAAAAGCAAGACAAGGTAAGCCCTTTTCTGTTTCGAATACTACATGGGTTCCTCTACAGCTGCAAACATTCACAAGTAAAACATACATGAGAATCCCAATGCAAATTTCAGGGCATAATTTCATAAATGTAAATGACAAAAAAGATGCAACAAGAGTGAAAATTGCTTTGCAATACATGTCCCCTACATATTTCATCGTTTCAAAGTCCAAAAAAGGGGAGAACGCTGTGAAAAATTGATGAAACGCCCTGAAATTTGAACTTTTCTGTAACTTATCAAAACAAAGCCATGCACCAAGTTTCAGATGAATATGTTAAAGGATATGGGGAAAAAGTCAGAAAAAACACAGGTGGGACAGATGGATAGATGGACGGACGTACAGATGGAGAGAAAAGCTATAAGCCCCTCCAGTGAAACTGGGAGGGGACTAATAAAAGTTGCAAATTAGTAAAGGTGTGAAATTAGTTTTCATCAACTTGTTCCCTTGCTTGAAACTCTATGAGTGGGTTCAGAATGGTGCCAAGGAAGTAACTTTCAACAAAACAGCATATGAAGATACAAACTCTGTGAGAAGAAGGGCACATGATGGAGAAAATAGCAGAAAAGCTGAAGATCTCCTACAATGGTGTGAGGTACACGTTGCAACGCCTGAAAGAAACTGAATCGGTACAAGACAAGAAAAGGTCAGGAAGAACAAAAAGAACCTCCCCAAGTAAAGACAAGCACTTGAAGTTGCTCACCTTACATGGTATAAGAAAATCAGGTCAGCAGCTGACAAATGAAATGGCTGATTACAGCAGATTGCCATGGCAGAATTACAGCAAATAAACCACTGCTTAGACCACAGAATAATATGAAAAGACTGAAAATTGCAAGGCAACACCAATATTAAGGTAACCGAATAATGGAATTGGGTACTCTCATCTTAAGAATCTAAATTTTAACTTTTTGGATCTGAGAGATGCCAGTTCATATGCTGAAGACCTGGAGAATGTTATGACATGCAATGTTTACATCCTGCTATTAAACATGGGAAGGTTCTGTGTCTCACTAGAGTTGTATCTTAGCTTTTGGTGTTGGAAATGTTGTTGAAATCAACAGGACGCCAACAAAAACGAGAAGTACAAGCAAATACTGCAGCACCATGCAGTTTCGAGTGGAAATAAATTAATCGGAATAGGAATCATTTTCCAACAAGATAATAATCCCAACACAACTCTGATATAGTAAAACACTATTTGGATAACAAGATTACAGCTGGTGTGCTCCAAGTGTTATCTCCCCAGAATCTGGACATGAGTCCCATCGAGGCCATATGAGTTTACCTGAAAACACAGAAGAATAAGAGAAACACAACTAACCTCACAGATCTGTGAAATGTACGACAGGATATTTGGCACAATATTCCTGTAACAGTGCTTCAGTCGTATTCAGCAAGCATGGGTAAAAGAGTGATGGCACCAATGAAGGCAAAGGAGGACACACAAAGCATTGACTGATACTACAAGATGAAAATGTTCTTGTTAATTACTGAAGCAGTTCATTTCACATGCATTTATAAAGGCTGTGGATTTACGATAATAAACACATATGACTGTTATCTCTGATAATTTGTTGAATTTACAGTAAGGTTATGATTATCAATGGAATTTCCCAAACTTTTTCACAATATCGTGTGCACGTGCACATATAAATATAATATATTATATATATATATATATATATATATATAATATATAATATATATGTATACGAGACGACCTGTGAACCCGTTGGGTTCCTGATGTGACAGGCGTTGATAAAGAAATCATTTCAAAAAAAAAGATAGCTCCAGCGAACTATCCCGCTGAGGTTGTTTGCATTGATCAAATACTTCCGAAGAGTACCTGACTGAATAGGGAATTGATTTTTTAATAATTTTTTTCGTTGCCCGATCTTAACGAAACTTGATACTGCACACTGTAGGCGAATGGTGAGTCAGGTGTGACCTAAATGTTGTGCTATCGTTGTACCGTTTTAGCTGTATTTCGGAACATACAAACATACATACATACATTCATACAAGATGAGAGTTTATATATATATATATATTATAATATATATATATATATTTATATATAATATATAGAAATACATATATATATATATTATATATAATATATATATATATAATAAGTAGTGTGTATGGATTTTTTGTTCTCTTGTAACCCGAGTACCACGCATCCCAGAGCAAAACTAAAGGCATATTCGGAATCAGCACGTCTCAGTGGTACTAATGCACTCCTTTAGTTTAACAAACCGAAAAAAAATTCGTCGATTTTTGGCCGTTTCCTTTCTGCCGCAATTGATTGATTTTCTGTGTCGTGACTTTTTTATTCACAACCTGATCAAATAGACAAAGACAGACCAGTGGATGGACAGACCAGTGAAGGTTTCAAAGTTTCTGATCAAAATTTGACTTTCTGATTTTAGATGCCCCGAAAAAGGAAGAGCTCCATTTGTCCCAAGTAGCTGCAGCTAAGCGAAAATACACTAAGAGACAACGGAGACTGAAAAGGAGCAAGATGCCAGGCTAAATGAACAGGCACAGCAGCAAGAGCAGCAGCGACAAAATGAGACTGAAGAGGAGCGATCAGCCAGGCTCATGAACAGGTTCATCGGCAACAACAGCAGCAACAAAATGAGACTGAAGAGGTGCGATGAGCCAGGCTCAATGAACAGGCTCATCGCAACAACAGCGCCGAGCAAATGAGACTTAGGAAGAGTGATGCAAGACTTGAGGCAATGCGTCACCGCACTGCAACAGCACGAGCACTGGCCCGGCACAAGAGCACAACAATGCCAACAGGTGGCATTCACGTATGACCAGCTGACCCAACAACTCATGCAGACATCGGCCAAATAGACCAAGTCTGCACCACTGCTCTGCTTACAAGTCAAGGAGAGACCAAGTGTGTGCTGCAGCGATGGCAAGGTTGTCTTTGCGCCTTTCCTGTCCTTCCTTCCTTGCTAAGGAACTTCTCTCATGCACAGGTCCCCTCAGCAAGCACTTCCTTGACACCATTCGGATGTATAATGGCAGCTTTGCGATGATGAGCTTTGGACACAAGGAAGCTGAAGTACAGGGCTGGAACCCAAGCTTTTGGATCAAAGGTCAAGTGTTCTACCGCATTGGCAGCTTGCTCCCGCTAAGAGGGCCAGCCAAAGTTCCTACAGGTCTACTTCCTGGACTCGCACGCCAAGGAGCTGGCTGCCAGGAACCACAGTGCCTCAAACCACACATCCTTGAGATGCTCACAAAGTGTTTCACGAGAATAACCATCTGGGCCATGAGCTCAAGACTCAAGAGAATGTACTTGCAGAAGGAGGCAACTCTGAAGAGCGCCTGATCATCATCAGAGAGAACAAGCGACCGCATGGAGAGCACACACGCCGCTACAATGCCCAGTCTGCACCAGAAGTCGCCATCATAATGGATAATGAGCCAACAGAACCCAGAGACATTGTCCTCAGACTTCGCGATGGGGCACTTAAAAGGATCCGTGAGCTGCATGCATCTTATGATGCACTCCAGTATCCCATAGTGTTCCCATATGGAACAGATGGCTCTAGCATCCATTTGGTGGCCAGGACTGCTACTGGACAGGATGGACGAAAACTCACACAGCTGCAGTACTACAGCGACCACATTCATGGTGAGAGAGGGCAACCACATACTGCAGATGCGAGACTCTTTCAGTAGTTTCTGGTCGATGTCTACTACAGATCGAGACAGAGCGACTGGCTTTATCTGGCGGGAGCAAAATAACTTGCTTGCTGATAACTACGACAACCTCCGTGACAAGCCTCATGAGCACTGATGACGAACGCTGACAACGACAAAGAAATGTGAAACGTGTCCAAATTAAATGTGATCTATAAATGTGATATATATTAAGCACCACAATTTACCCCTTTCTTATTCCTATTTTTTTCCCCGGGCAACGCCAGTCTCCAGCTCGTATATGTATATATATATATATATATATATATACATAAAACACACACACACACATATATATATATTATATATACATATATATATAATATATATATATATTATATATATATATGTACACAACATATAGGTGTTTCAACCAAGTCCTGACCTGAGGGGCTGAATACTTATACAACCAGTGATTTTTAATCTGTACATGTTTTTTGCAGGTATTCCTGACATATTTACCTTCTTTAACTATAACAGTGTTTTGTTTGTTCTCTGCAGTTATTAATAAAAAAAGTTTATTTGGAAAAATTGTTTCTCCATAATATCTTTTGTGAAACGTCTGGCCAGGCCTTATGTTCGGCTAAGGTGAGTGCAGGAATATGGAATTTGTTTCAGAGTGTCCGCAATAGCTCGCCTTCTCTTCATGAAGGACACCGTGGGATCTTTAGTGCACCAACGAACATCGGCAGACGGGCCATCCAGTTTAACATCCATTCGAGGGACGGGACACGCGTTGATGAATGACCCTCCAGGTGAAACACCGATAAGACACTTTGTAGCTGGGCCGAGATTCGAACCACCAGGTGGCTAAGAAACCCCACATGGAATATTGAAGATTATTGAGATTCCTCACCTTTACATTCCAAAAATGATTGGCATGGCCGTCCGTCTGGCATGCATTCCTGAAATTTACTTTTTCTTTTTCTTCCCAGGATTTGTCGACAGTGAAATCTGGCAAAGCCCCAGCCTGAGTTTGGTTTCTTCGGAAAGCTATCTCAGTTTCCTGAAAACCGTGTGTTGACTGGTTACGCAAGAGAGGGAAGACGCACGTTGAGATAGCAACCGTGGTGTGTTGTTCAAAATGTTCTCGGAACTCGGTACTCGCTTCCATTCCAAGAGATGTAAAAGCATGTAACGAAGGGCGTACCGTAAATAAATGAACATATTTGGCATATTTTAAAATCATCATACATGGTATACCTGTATCGTGAAGAGTGTGAAGGTCACTTACATCTTGGCACGACCGTGAGTATCTCATGCTGAAAACTTTTTGAACGCTTCTCGTGAGATACGCAAGTGCGGTACTCGTGCCTTCAGCAATTCTTCATATTCAGCATATCAAAAAAGGAAGAAAACCATGGAAACAATGCGTTTGTGTTTACTATAAGAAATCAACCTGGCAGGTTATTAATAACACACAATGATTGGTTTGCCCTCGGGTTGGCCCTGCCCGTGAATTTTGCGAAGCTGTTGAAGATATATCGAGCGCAGGAAAACAACCTTCCATGCATTATGAGTGTTCACAACCACAGGCAAGTGGTCGTGCAGACTGGGTCTCTGATCATTTATGTGTGACAGTGTGAGCTGAACACGCACGTTTCCACACCTCACATCATTAGGGCAACAAGCAGGAACTGGTTTGTTTCACTGTTAAGCAAAGCCCTGCAGTGACGACTGTCAGCAACACAAGCTGCAGTGGCTGCGCCCGGAGAGTGGAAATGACACTTTGTGAATGTGCAAATGAGAAAACTGGCACTTCCTCGGGTACTCCAGACTCGTGTCTGTGTGTCTCGCACTGCATATGTAATATGTATACGGCCGAATTCTCAACCTGATGATGGTCGTACGTGTGGACTATCTTTCTGTATAAATGGACATCCATTTATTACGTACGTGCGAGCCATGTGGCGGGCCATTTGGAATTGAATTAAAATTGAGAAGAGGAAGATGAGGAGGTGCAGGACTACTGCTTCTTGAACCTATTATTCTACTTTCTTTCTTGTGGTCCCAGCCGGGAGAAAAAGCTTTCGGATCAAGGCTTTCACGAACCGGGTGGCCAGGCCTGGCGGTCGAATTAAATTAATAACTCGCCTATTCTTCGCCGAAGACACCGTGGGATCTTTAACGTCTACCGGCATTTCTAAGAAACTGGACACCCAGCTTAACGTCCGTCCCGGTGAGTGACAGCACACTTTGTGATGTAATACAGTGCCTGCAAAACGCTGATCCCAAAGCTTATACTGGGGTCGGGTATCGAACCCATGTTAGGCAGCTGAAGATATATGCACTGTCTTTGCTCGGTCCTATGGGGCAGGAGGAGCGAGAGGGAAGAGATTAAAAAGTATGTTGGAAGGACAGGAATAAGCGAAGGCAAGGGAAGCATGCAGGGAATGGTGCGGGTATAACTATCATAATTTTTACAAACGCATTCAATAGTTGGCCCTGAAGCCAGCAGAAAACCAAACTGCCATCCCCAACTCCATGGCAAATGGTTCTTGACTCGTCGAGTGATGGCTCTGAAGAGGGAATATTTACCAGCACTCTGAGTGAATTATCCGGCAAGTCAATGCAAGGTTACCAGACTCGAGATGTAACTGTGGAATTGCTTTTTGTGTCAAATAACCAGGGTAAGGGAGGCCCCGAGGGTTTGCAAGCACTTCATAGCAAGAGTGATAAATATGGTTCGAGGGAACAAAATGCAAAATGCATTTTAAAAGTTCAGGACAAGTTCGCTTTACGTCG
The DNA here is from genome assembly GCA_035128595.1 of Eptatretus atami. Classification (NCBI taxonomy): domain Eukaryota; kingdom Metazoa; phylum Chordata; class Myxini; order Myxiniformes; family Myxinidae; genus Eptatretus; species Eptatretus atami. The sequence goes on from CM068953.1 coordinate 153,495,203, forward strand.
CTATATAAGGTCCCTTTTCCTCCAGAAAATGATTCCCTCGAAGCCGGTTTTGTGAATTTGCTTTGAAAACGTTTTTTCAAACTCCTTGGTTATCAAAAATAGGAGTAAATCCCCGGATAAGCTCTATAAAGGACTGTGTCATTATGAATGGGCTTGGAAGGATGCCAAAGCAGTAGATACCCTTGCTTTTGAGCTAACTAGCCTGTGTTAGAATCTTGACGCATTGATCAATTGTTTTTTTTTTCTGCCTGTACTTTCACTGCAGGGAAATGTTCAGGGTGTAAGGAGGAAGGATTTTCAGGTGCAAAAACAAAGCCAAATAGAAATCTCTGCAAATAATAATAATAATAATAAAAATAATAGTGGTCTTTACTCTTGGCAGAGCTTTGGGGTACATCACGACAGGATGAGAATCGTTTGCAGGATAGCACCAATCATGAACAAATCACCACTCTGTCTCAGGATACTTGACAGGATGTGATTTGGGCAGGTGTGTCATCCTAGTGTTTCACATTCAGGGTTAGCCCTCAATGTGGGCGCCGTCCATCAGACGGACGTTAAGCCTGAAGATCCGTTTGCTCGCACTGATCATTGGTGGACATAAAAAGAAAGATCCCCATGGATGTCACTCGAGAAGAGGAAGCGAGTTATCGACAGCACCATGGAACGAATTCCAAATTCCTGCCCAAATTACCTTCGGTAAAGTCTCTCGTGATGGTGGAGTGGCCACACCATCCACGACTAGTTTTACCCTCGAAACGTTTCTCGACTCATCATGAATGGCTCGGACCTCTGTGATGAGTATGCTTCTCCATTATTACCCTCCCGCGCAAGCGAAGTGAAAAGCGGGGTTAACCATTTGGCTCACTTGTCTGTATGTCCACTGTATGTATGACGAACATTTATTTAAATTGAATCTTATATGTTGAACACAAATCAGAACATGAATCGGAAAACAAGTTTGCCGTCTTACCGTACTTAGGCTCTGAATTTGTCCCAATTTCACATGCGCAGACAGGAGTGAGCTAATATTTTTTTATTGTGTCTGTCTGTCTGGGAATCAAACAAAATTGAAAATCATAACATACAGGAAACACTGTTTTTAAGGACGTTATAAAGGACACTAACAACAGGCAGGAATAAACAATGTAACGTGTTAAATAAGGTGGTGTAAAAGACGCAGCATCAATAGCGGCAAACTTACAAAAAACAAAATTCTACAACGTTCAAAATCTTTCTTTTATTTCAATCAAATTATGTACTTTTCAACACTGGAGAACACAAATCACCTTCTTGGCAATTTCAAAAACGCTTTTTTTTTTTAGCAATGCGGTACTTGGACAAAATATTATTGCATTTTACATCATCTCGACCAATCAAATTTGCTGCTCGCAGACCCTGCCCATGTCCTTTTTTTCTCAAGATTGCGCAGGGTAATGTGTTCTTTGAACACTCGTTATTAATGGCAGCGATTTCTGTTTACATTTGCTTTATTACCTCTGCCACCGAAGGTGGACGGAGGTGATATTTTCTTTCACCCCTGTCTGTCTGTCTGTCTATCTGTGAGCAGGATGAAACTTGGTGGGCAGGTTGGGTGTGTGACAAGGAAGAATTGATTCGATTTTGGTGAAGACCCGGATCCGGGTGGAGGTATGCACTCTACTAATTATTTTTATTTATGTTTCAGTAAAAAGTTACACAATAAGGCAAAGCTTGACCTCCCATTATCATACATTGAACTCCTGAAACCAGGATAGAGAGGGAGATAGGAAGGACAAGACCAACAACAGGGAGAGCTTGTTGATCCATACCTTCAACTACTGAAGGTTGAGAGTCATGGGGAAAGTATGAGGAGGCAACTGGTTCCAGAGTTGAGCAGTGTGAGGATAAAATAGGAAGTTGCTCATTTATTAATTCTCCATTTCTGAATAGATACACAGAAAGGGTGGCAATGATACATTCTCAGGACAGAAAATTTCACAACTTATCTTGGATTGGACCAGTGGGTTTATTCACCTCCGGCCTGTTCATCTTATTGTGGATGACAGGTTGTAGACGTTATCCACAACTGAACAATTCCTCGCTTTCTGTGCTAAGCACGTCTGTGCTTTCCCACAATGCATCCAATCTATCCACTTTCCGTCAGTGTTTCCCCTTTAGAACCCGGAGTTATTTTGTGAGTGGATGGATTTTCCGAGTTTTTCTATCACAGATAGACTCGAGAGACTGCCTTGATGAACTTTGAACAGTTGATCCGTTTCCTTGAGGGATGGACGACCTGCACCAGTTCCCACCATCATGCCATTTGTGACGTCACTCACATTGTTTTGCTTATACTGGTGCAATAAAGCTGATCATGTTCAGCGCAGCACCTTTACCTCTGCTTCAGGATGCAAACAACACGTTATTGTCATACAATTTGCAAACCGATTATTTGGAGAAGATCCTTGGAGTTTGGAGGATTTTGTTTTTTTTAGAGGAAAAATGATGCCAAATGCAGTACGATTGGTTTTACTAGTTGTACATTCTTGTTCTTCTTGTGAATGGCAGCTTGGCTGCTAGGTAGCTATCATTTTTCTGGGGCACAACTGTGCTGCTGATGCTGTACCTTGCCCCTATACCATTACACTGGTACTCATTTCGCCGACTTCAGAAGGATGACAAGCTGAGTCAACCCCACCTGGTGTTAACTCACAACTCAAAGATCCCAGGCCACTCACACTAACCATGAAGCCAACACCAGGCTTAGTTGTACATAATAAACATCTAGCATCATATTTATTCCATTTATCGGTACTAACAAACGTACCCGTACTTTGTCCATAAGATAGGCTATATGGACGAGATATACATGTGTTAAAGTATAATTCATGGTGTATATATTCTCAAAAAAGAAGTTTCACAAAGTAGTGTGTGACCCCCATTTTTCATCATTTTAAAACCTTGCTTTTACAGCAGCTTTGGGTCTTTTCGGAGATATGAGGCTTTCATCATTCGACACTCGATTCACACTTTTCATCCATTCTATGCTGTTTAATCTCCTTACTACTCAGAGAGTGTTTGTACAGCTGTGCATTACTCCCTCGTGACGTTTAATAAGAGATTGAAGCTTCATTGTGAACACCCCCTGATGATCGTAATGCTGACCCTTTTAGGACACCCCCACATATTGCGTTGAGGTTGCTGGCCTCCCTGTTTTCACCACCTCTCCTCCTGTATACAATATAGGTAGCTCCCTGTGCTCTCCCGCCCTCTGATCGTTCCCAGCTCCTTCCTCCAGGATGTACACTTTCTTCCGGTAACCCAGCTGCCCTTACTGGTTAAACTCCCAAAATACAAGCTTGCTACACACCTCAACAGTTGCTTGACAATTCTCCCAGCTGTGAACCCTCTTTCCTGAGGCTGTTCAGTGATTCAGTCCCACTCTTAACCCTCCAGGATTTCAACTTCCAAGCAGGTGGTGCACCACCATCTTATGTCATCCACAATCATGTCTACCTCCATGACCCTGTACAAATCTAACCAACCCTCTTACTTCTTGCAAGTTACTGTGCTTCCTCCCATCCAATTCCTCCCCTTTCCTGGTTCCTTAATTTCCTTGCTTGTTAGATCCAAATTAATATGTCCCACTGTCGATTCATTGCCTTTTTACCCTCCATCGCCAAGCTCTTCCATAAGCCTCGATCTTGTATCGAGAAAATAAATTCTGACAGTATTCCCAGGTTTCCACAGTGAACGTGGCACAAAAAGTCCGAGTCTGCATGGAATTTCTCACCACATGATGAAAGTAACTTTAATATATTCTTGACCTGAATATCCTGGTTTTCACGTTAAGCAGGAGGATTTTGTCTAAATCATTACTGCAGGCCCAAAGCATATGAAATGTCAATGTAATATAGCTTCACTCTCCAATAGCGTACGGAGTGCCAGGTTGTTTATATATCAGTTTAAATTTACGAATAGATTGCAGTCCCAAAAAGCAATAAACTCTTTGTGCTTTTGCTTGTAATGTAAGACAGCCGACAGGTTCTAAAAGACAAATAACACCTCTGCTATCGAGGCCCAAAAGGTCTCGCCACAAGGAAGAGCATCCCAAAGTAAAACAACATCCTGTTGAGCATTGTTCATTGTGAACCAAGGACTGCTCCAGACAAGGGTGGTGTATCAGTGTATGCTTTAGGTCAAGTTGGAAAATATAATGTCATGTAACGGTTATGTTTAAAAGAATCCTTTCGCTTACCTATTCAGTTATGCAATCTTTTTTTTTTGCCAAAACTGGCCTGGGGGAACGGCCATTTTGTTTTGGGCACTTGGTCTTCCACCTTTGATTGAACCATGGACGCCTTCTATTGGCTGAACGGTTGTGACCTCATTCCGGCTAAAGTGTTGGCAACATCAGAGCTTTGTACTGTAGAGTTTGATGAACTGTCTCTGTAAAAGGTGATCTATGTTATGTGAGGCATCATATTAGCATCATATATGAAGCTTGGAAATAGTTAATCTTTTTTCTTTTTAAATCTCCCCATTGCCAAGTAACCACCACTGTTGTTAAAGAGATTTATGCCAGCGCTGCAGCAATCAAGTGGACCTTTTGTGTGTGAGTGTTATTCCCGACTATCTATTTATTATGCATCCAAATATGGTGGGATTTTTGTTTATTACTCAGTACTAATTAGCCATTGGAATTTTATCTGGAGGATTTCATGCCACCTTACCAGCATTGACTCTGCAATTATGCCCCTCTTATACTAAACTATACTTATACTTAACTACTAAACTCTTATAATGCCCCCAAAAACTTTTCAAAATCACCAAATTAAGTTGTGTGGGGCTCTGGCAAGGTCAACTTTGATCAATTTTGTATTGACCACTACTACTACTACTGCTACTACTATTTCCATTACTTTGATGACACCATTATTCCTACAATCTTGTGAGGTCGGACAGGGAAGGTTTTTGCGCCAACGCTATCATGAACCACCGGACCAGGCCTGACATTTTCCTGTAGCTGATTTGGACAGGGATTTATCATTTATCCAGGGTGCTGATGTAACTCGCCTCATCTTTCCGAAAGGCAACGTTGGCTCTTTAACGTACGGTACACCAATTAATACTCCCAGATGGAATAAAACATTTGTGCAAATATGTTTAAGGCCCGTAATACAATTCTAAGGACAATATAAGCTATTCCTTTGGGGACATTATATATGTTCAATTCCCAAAATATAATTCTAGATTGAAGCTAATTCCTTTGTGTACATGAGACGTAAAAGACCCCTAATATTCTAGATTCAAGCTAACTCCTTTACGTACATAATGTTTAGTGTTTAGGTACAAGGCAGTTATGAAAGTGTAAGGCCTTAGCATGGACTGTGTTCTTGTGTTGGATTGTTCATATTTTGCCTGTGACAAGGAATTGACATTGAGGTTAAGTTGTCCTGTTTTTGTATGCCATAGGAAGTCAGTGTTGTGAGCTGTAGAGAAGTTATCTGGGTTAAGATGACACGTAAGTTGTACTCCCTGACTGAACTGGCAAGAGTTCAGACCCCAAGAGCGTCAATAATATGCAGCAACAAGATGAAGTTTGCTTCCTTCTCTCGTCCACCCCCCAATCCCTCCAGCATGCATCAGTTGGGCCCAGTCATGATGTTGTAATCTGTGTTTGAGCCCCCCCCCCCCGCAGGGAAGACCCTCCCAATGCTGTACAATAATGCAGTGTATTATTGGCCATACCTGCTGGCAGGGAGGAGAGCCATGATTGGACAAAGCTGCAGGCCATCCCTTAATTGTTCTGGCAGTATTGAGGCGCCATCTCAGGGGCCATGACACGTCACGAAAGGGGCAAGAGGAGTTGTCGGGCAGTGGGAGGACTATTTGAGCACCGAGAGAGTGCCATTTCCTTCTCCTTCATTGAGGAAGCCCATTGGAGTCATAACTCTTTTCACTTTGGAACGCCATGTTGTGGAGCTCTTCTCCTGTCTGAGCAGTTTTGCTGGGCTACAATCTCTGCGGTACTCTCCCGTGCTACCCTGCTCTGCACCTTTCTGCTTTGATCTCCAAACTATTCCCTCAAGGACAATGAGCTCCAAAATCCTTACCTGGTTATATCTGTATGTGCAAGTGAGTGTGTATCTGAGCCCATATAAGTCAAAGATTTGTTGTATTGTAAGGGATTTAAAAATATTAATGATTATCTGTATTCATTCCACTGGATCCGTCCATTTTCTTGTCTTGTGCTCGTGTCCAATATTTCGATAAATCCCTGTTTTTTTTTTTCTCAGTTGTGTGTCTGCTCTCCTTCATCACCGTGTGACTGCCATTTGTTTCTTCGTCATTGGCTTCTCCCTGGAGCATCCAATTTGGTTTAAAATCCTAATAACTGGTACGGGGTTCGCTCACACTCGGAATAGGATTGCGTGCCTCTGATCGGCCGAGCAAATGCCTTCTAATAGGCTTTGAGCCAGCCATCCTCGAAGTGATCACCTTGCCATTTTACAGCTTCTCACTTTATCAGTAATGGAGTGGGGCAGTCAACGTGACGATATGCAGAAGACCCCTCATACAATTCTAGGTTTAAGCTAATTCCTTTGTGCACATGTGTACTGTGTCAGAACCCTCGCACTAATTCTACATTTAAACTACTTTCTTTGTGCACATGATATGTACAATACCGCAAGTATAATTCCGGGATTCATCCAATTCATTTGTGTGCATTTGTCTTCGACCCTGAGTATAATTAGAGGCCGAACGTTGAGCCGAAAGAGCTTGACTGAGCATACTCATATCCTGATCACCCCAGATAGCCATTTGTACGTGATTAGACACACGCATGGGGAGTTCAATGAGGACACTGATGGATTGCCATTGATATAAATTGGGTACCGAGGATATTACCTCAAGTATAATGAACCTCTGGGCTAGTTCATTATACTTGATGTAATACAACCATGGTTCCTGGATTTCCATTTGATTTTTTTCTTTCTACGAGAAAACGAGAAAGTGATTCGCTGCCAAGGAAGAGCCATTGATGTGACACTCCAGCTGTGTTCAGCCATTCGCCAGATAGGCACAAAGCAAAGGAGGGAGATGAGTTGCAGCCTCTCATCGGAAGTTTGCCTCTTTTAGTGCTCCGGCTGTGCATTCAGGCCTGCGGACGTCAGACATTTATCCAGACCAGCAGATATGAGACATCAAGATGATGATTACCGTGACTCACTATCTGAAGGTGTGACCTGTTAGTCGAAAGTGGGACTCATTAACTGAAGGTGCATGGTGGAGAGCCCGTACACTGCAAGGCCACACACTGAAGCATCCTACGGAAAATTTTGGGTTACAAATGGCCGACTCCCAGGGTACGAGAGAATGCAACAGAAACTGATAAGATTATCGGCTTTTGGGAAAAGGCAAATTGCCTGAAGATACAATGGAAATGGAAGCTCCAATAGATCTCGATTTTTTTTGGAAAATGTTTATGAACGCACTGTGACGTCAAACGTCGGACATAACGATGCAGTTGTAGTTCGCTGTAAAGCAGGCTATGAGTTTTACAAAGGATTTTGAAGGTGCAGGTGATAAAAAGAAGCAACCAAATAAAAAAGATAAGCAATCAAAGAGGATGAATGTCGAGAGAAGTATGACCATGGAAATCTCTGAACTGGTACAGAGACAGAGTAGGGTGCATTGGATTTGCATGGAGTGCAAGGATAACGCTATACTAGCAGCGAAAGTGGCAGTTAAGAGAGGTGCTGTAGAGAGTGTGGCAGAACAAGTAGCAGAGAAAGTTGGAAAGGAAATGAAAGAACAGGTAGGGCAAATGCTTGAAAATATCCAGCAAACAATGGAGAATATGATCGAGTGTGAAGAACAAAGTTTTTCAGAAATCTTATGCAGAAGTAACGAAATTAAATTCTTGGGCAATAATGGCTAACAGTGCGATGCAACGAGTAATATTTCTCACAATAAACTGCAGCCATAAGCTCAGCAGGTGATCCCCTATAAAATATCATGCAGAAATTGTAATGGTCAGCATGACAAAATGGTTGTGAAGGATGTTATGAATGCTGTAACAATGGAAGAAGTTGTGGACAGGGAATGGTGTAAGAAACATATTGTCAACTGTAATGTCCTCAAATTGAAAGTTGCTTTTTTCGAGGACAGGTAAGGGGGCGATGTCAAATCGGTGAAAGACATGATCCAACATGGAGTGGGAGTGGCTGACGTGGAAGATTGACAAAGTTGTAAGACTCTGTCGACTGAATATAATTTGACACAATAAATCCAGAGTACTGTTTGTACAATTAACAGAGGTATCACAAAAGAAAGAGATTCTAATGTCTGCAAATAAGTTAAAATTCATAGAAAAATGGAAGGAGACGTACATAGCTTCAGATATGACCAAGATCAACATTTCAAAGTTGTCCTCCAAAGCCAGATGCCGACTGGGCATTCTCCGTTGTGCAAAGTCCTTCCTTGGCACACCTGAACTCCTAACCACCTGCAAGGCTTTCATCAGCAGCTTGATGGAGGACTGCTCTCCCCTTTGGGCTGGCACATACTTCAAGTGTTACTCCGACACCCTAGGCACTTGATCAGCAGTAACTGCAAGTATTGATGGATCTTTTTTTTCTTGTTGATGGTGAGGATGCAGATAAGGATATATATTCTGAGAGAAAATGGAAAAATTTTGGAAAAATATACACTTTTTATACAAACGCTGAATCATTACCCAACAAACTCATGGAATTGGAACTTCTGATGATAATCATGTTTGATGTAGTTTCTATTCCAGAAGTTATCCCGAAAACTCCTCTATACAAACTTGTGGAAACATCTGTTGCTTTAGAAGGCTATGATATGTTCCCGAATATTGAAAAAGAAGGAATATGTGCGTTATTTCCACTAAAATTGACCAAAAAGCTGCAGGGGTCGAATTTAACACAAGGTTTCAAAAAATTATGAGCTGTTCAATTAAACTTCATGATGGAAACCTCAGACTTATTCTTTGTTGTACATTCCAGAATTCACCTGGAAACATAAGGAGATCATATTCGCAATATGTACCATATTGGTACCAAAGAGGAAAAATACATGATGTTATTGGGAGATCTAAAATTTCTAGACATTGATTAGTCATGTTGGTTTATGCACTTGTCACAGCTCACCCAGTGCAGTTTTTTTTTTTGACTGCACTGGAAGACTTCGTTGTGTTCAAGCAAGTTGTGTATCCTACATGATGTAGAGGATATGAATCGTATATTTTGGACTTTATTATCTATACGAGAGAGATGTTTGTCTGTGTTTGTGTGTCACCATTTTTCTCAGAGATGGCCAAACATATGTTCGTCAAACTTTCAGAGGTTCATCAATGAGTGCTGAGTAGTCAAAGTCAGCAAAACCTTTTTTTTAAGTTTGAAAAAAA
>CM068953.1:153513019-153540361 GCA_035128595.1 Eptatretus atami
AACACCTGGGTAAATGAGGGACACCAAGCATATTGAAAGCAACAGCTTCCACATAGGTGTGGCCCATGTGTTAATTTAACAAATAACATCCCCGCATACTTAGGGTCATGTATAAAAATGCTGCACAGGTCTGATTGCCTATAATTATGGCTAGTATGGCTGCACTTGGAGACCTCAGTGATTGGAAGAAGGGTGATTGTTGGGTGTGTTTGGCAGGAGCTTCAGTGACAAAGTCAGCTCAACTTGCTGATGTTTCATGAGCAACGGTGTGTAAGGTGATGTCGGCATGCAACTCTGAGGGAAAGACATCATCAGCAAAGGGCAACAGTGGGCGGAAGCGCATACTCCAGGATCATGATATCTGTGCATAATTTGAAGTGCAAGGCAAATCAGGCGAGCAGTTGCAGATCAATTTAATGTAAATTTCAACCGGTGGTGCGAACAACCAGTTTCATCAAAAACAGTCTGCCGAGAACTCCATAGAGTAGGATACCATAGTCGGGTTGTAGTTTGCAAACCGCTTATCACACCGGGCAAAGCACGTTTGTGAGTCCAGTGGTGCAGAGCACAGGTAATGGCATACCGAGCAATGGAGACATATGTTATCGTCAGATGAATCATCCTTCACCATGTTCTCGACAGACCAGTGCATGTGTGGTGCCAACCTAAAGAACTCCACAACCCTGAGTGCTTGGTTCCAACAGTGAAGGGTTCTGGTGGTTCTGTGGTGATGTGGGATACATTTACCTGGCATGGTTTGGGTGCAGTCATTCCCTTCGTCGGCAAGGCCAATGCTAATCGCTACTTAATGATACTGAGTGATAATCTTCATCCCCATGTTGCAGCATTTCTTTCCTGCCTGGAAGGGTGTCTTCCAGGATGACAATGCCCCCATCCACAGAGCACGTGTGGTCGCTCAATGGTTTGATGAGCATGACACTGATGGTATCCATGTCAATGCCTTCTCAGTCACCAGATCTGAACCCAACCGAGCATTTATGGGATATTCTGGAATGAAGCCTGAGACCGCGTTTTCCACCTCCATCAAACAGGTGTGAGTTGATTGACTTTGTCATGAAAGAATGGTGCCGCATCCCTCCTGCAGAATTTCAGACACTGGTGAACTCTATGCCACGGCGCACACAGCCCGGACTGGCCGCACGTGGTGCCCAAACGCCATATTAATTGACTTTACATTTGTGTTTCCATTTTTTTTTGTCCACTTTCTCTTGATAAATATCGTCACGTTGAAAAAAAAAAATTCCCCATTAGTTTTGATGAACAAACATGTTGATTGAAAGATGTTGGTGGGAACCACACTCCCTATCTCTTGAGGACACGCCCACCACACCTGAATATTTTGCGGACACATCCTTTCGTGATTGGAAAAGGGCAATAAAAAAAAAACTGTCATGGAACGGAATCGGTCAATTTACACCAGAAATCATTTTATTTTCGAGAATTTCGATTCTTGGGGAAGAATAAATAAGTACAAAATAATATTTGGGAGGTATTAACCTCAGCACCATTGCAACTCGAGGAGCCGAGATGTGATTTGCTTTGATTTGTGCTCCAGGAATCAAATATCACACCTGTATAAACCTTCATTTTCTCATCTGGGGTATTAATTCAGTGCTTGATTCAGTAAAACCTGTTGGCACGACCTCCGAGTTGCGAACACCTGTCGCGATGCATGTGGGGCATTCAAAATGTTCTCGGAAAGAGATACTCAGTCGTCCAAGAAATGCCAACAATTACTTATTATTTGTCAATATATAAATATATATTATTATATAGGATTTATTTTGTTTACTGTACACATTTACTTGTAAATCGAAGAAAAGTTTCAAAACAGTTTCTTGGACTCTTGTGAGCACTTTGTTCCACAAACATTTTGAACATTTCTGTTGATGCAGGCATTGGTGTTTTCAAAACATTATTTACCTCCACCATCAAAGATGGGCAGAGGTTATGTTTTCAACACTTTGTCTGTCTGGCTGTGAGCAGGATATCTCAAAAGGTTATGGATGGATTCAGACGAAACTTGGTGGACAGGTTTGATGTGTGACAAGGACGAATTGATTTGACTTTGTTGAAGATCCGGATTGGGATTCTGCCTATCAGTGGGATGCAAAACATGAACTGTTAACTCGACTGAGTGCCTTTCTCGTTGTGGATAATCATCCGATCAAACAGTGTTGTTCAATTCGCACACAAAAGCACGTTTACTTACCTTTTTTAAACGTTTCGAACAGTCAGTTCTCGCATAAATATGTTGCTAAGTGAAAATAACCCACGACGAGATGGGTCAGGGAGTAATCATTTGAACAAAGTTTTCACTAAGGAAATTTTCACTGAACACTGTACTAAGTATAACCCTCGGGTCATCACAAGCTTGGACCATCGATCCATGACCATACTTCATTACCAGAGTGTTGGTTCCTCCTAAACAATTATATTATCTGTCACTGACAAACAACCTTGGAATGGTCAACACCCTTTTGTTGAGTGCTTTTGTTTAGGGCAGGAATTTCCAATTCGATCCTGGCACACAACAGCCTACTCTTTTCGAATGTGATCTTCAATTTCTACCAGCAAATGTGAGCAGACAGTACTCCTGGCTTCGTGTGTGTGTGTGTGTGTGTGTGTGTGTGTGTGTGTGTTGTGTGTGTTCGTGTTCAATATATCTTTGTCTTTTCTAGAGTAACCATTATTCAAAGGAAGATGTAGGGATGGTTTCACATTATCATTTATTATGACCACCCCCACCTTGTATAATGAACGAGAAGATGAATTCCCAGGTTTGACCAATCTCTCATGTTTTTTGTTTGTGTTTTTTTTGCCTTTGCCATGGTCTGGATACTGAAAAGTGATCCCTGCCGAGACAATCAGCTGAACAGACGAGGTGGACTCTCATGTGTAGCCTAAATGACTTTTTAGAGAAGGTATTCAAACGTTAGTTTTGTATGTAGCGGGTGGGACCAACATACTTTTTCTATGCCATCCCTACATAGAGAGTACTAGCGCACTCTCTGATTATATTCTAGGAATCACCGCTACAGTACAATTCATAGAATAATAAAAAATATTGCATGTGTCACGTGTGTGTGTGTATGTGTGTGTGTGTGTGTGTGTGTGTGTGTGTGTGTGGGTGTGTGTGTGTGTGTGTGTGTGTGTGTGTGTGTGTGTTTAAAAATCTGAACAAACGTGTACTCGTTAATGCCCGGTCTGTAAAACACCATTACAACAGCTTGCAGTCAGGTCAGGAATCAAAACTAGATAGCTCAAAGGCGAGTACACTACCTCTGAGCTGTCCTGCCAACCTTTTTACTGTCCTTTTGGTCGAAATTGGCCAGTAGCTAAGGAATGAGGGCGAGACGTGTGGGTGTTGGGAGCGGTGGAAGAGGGGGCGGGGGGGGTAGATGTAGATTCCTCCTTGATTGAAAATTATTTAAAATAATGATTTCACATTTGTACTCACACTTAAAAGAGCTATCATAATATGAATTGCACTCCAGATGCTCTCAATTGCCCTTTATGAGTATTTCCAGGTGTATTTGCAATATTTGTTCAAATGATTCATTGTGTCTGGTATTTTTCCTGAGGGCAGGATCAGTGCTGATAAAGCATCTGCATCGTACAGATTACACTGTGTGGTTTGCAATTGCCTTCCCAGCAGTAAATAAGGCAGGAATTAATAAGTAGTTAAAATTGCTGGCGATAGCTCAACTACTCTTCACGAATGACACCGTGGGATCTTTAACGTCCACCAACTAATTCCAGAGACGGGTCGCCCATTTTAATGTCCATCCTAGGGATGGCACACCCATTGATGAATCATCTTACTGGTGAAACACCAAGATGGTAGTCTATAGCTGGGCCGAGATTCGAATACAGGCTCGACGGCTTAAAAGCGAGTGTGCATACCTTGAGGCCATCCTAGCAGCAATCGTTCGATGATTATACATATACAGGGTGTCCCACTTGGAGGTACCCATGTGAATTCCTTAATTCAAACAAGCACACACATCTATTCAGTTTGTCTTTGAAGTTTTGTTTAGTGCCTAATACATCCACCTTTTTGGTGCCTCAACTCTGGCAAAAACAAAGGTTGCTTTCAACTTTCCTGCAACACAATGATGGTGCTCCAAATTTCTCTTGTTCCTGATTTCCTTGATGCAATATTCCCCAACAAATGGATTGGTCATGGTGGACCTATTGCTTGGCCCCCACGATCCCTCAACCTCACTCCGTGTGACCTTTTTGTGGGGCTTTATCAAGTTTATGCCACACACCCACAGTCCTTGGAAAAGCTATGAGATCACACCACCAAGGCTGTTCATGCCATATCCCATCGCATTTGTACAAAAGTTATGAATAGTTTTGCTGAGTGTCTCCAGACGTGTATTGAAAGAGAAGGTGAACATGTTTTTTTTTATACTTTGTCTTTGTATACTTTGTCGAGAGCTAACACACATAACATATAACAAAGGGAACAAGAGAAAGAGGGAGTGATAAAGAGAAACAGAACAACAGTGGAGAACAGGGACATAAGGAGATCTGTGGAAAGGAGAAGGATGGGGTGGGGTACACAGTGTAAACAAGATGGACACTACAGGGACTTTCAGGAAGGAAAGCAGGGAATTTGAAGGAGGTGGCGTTTGGGGGACTTGCGGGGTGTAGAAAAAGACGGTGGTTTTGGATGGGGGAAGATAAGAGATGGTGGTGAACAGCTGTTTTGCAGACCCGGAGCGGAGAGAGTGTGGGAGTTTGTTGGAGGGAAAAAAAAAAAAAGAGAAATGAAAGAGTGAGTGAGCAACGATTCTTCATTGTGGCAGTTTTACCAGAAGGAAGTTTTTACCCACTTCGATTCCGTTTTATTAATGAGCCTCATATGGTCACGAATAAACGATCAGCAGTATGTTGTCCTGATGAGCCGACAACAAAGGTTAAATCGAGATCAACATCTCTGCTTTCGTCTTTTGTTGACCATAGGCTTTAAAGGCTTGAGCACCATATCTGGATGCCTCCCAGTTTGGAGGTGTGTGTTGTTGTAATTTATGTACGTCAGCATCATGTCAATGAGTCAATGTGCTTCTTTGGTTTAGATATATAGTATAATATATATATATATATATAATATATATATATATATATATATATATGTTGATATATGATTTGGAGTGGTTAGACTACAATAAGTAAATTTTACCCTTGCACAACTAATACTGGTGGCACTCCTGCCTTCAAGCAGTCCCTTTTCTGCCACCTTTGGTGGGGCAATGTTATGTTTTTTTTTTTTTTTTTTTTTTTTTTTTTTTTTTTCTTTTTTTTTTTTTTTTTTTTTTTTTTTTTTTTTTTTTTTTTTTTTTTCTTTTTTTTTTTTTTTTTTTTTTTTTTTTTTTTTTTTTTTTTTTTTTTTTTTTTTTTTTTTTTTTTTTTTTCTTTTATTTTTATTCTTATTCTGGACACATTCTTGGACAATGACAACTTTATTAATTTTTCAAGAACACATTCTTATGATTCAACATATCATACTTCATATCCATAATTCCTCTCGAGACACGGCTCTCCTCTCTCTCGCCCCGACAAGCGCACCACCGCACGATTCACTCTGCTAATCTCCCTGCAACCACAAATGGTGGTTGCTACTTTCTGCCCTGATACTAATCGTTATATCATCATATATACTATAACTACCTATATGCTACTATATATAATACCTATCTCACCTCTACATCCTCTCATTATCATGATAGAAAGTAAAAGCACTCAGCCGTAAAGAATAAAGTTCTTTGCTGAAATCCTGACGTTTCAGAATATGTATACTAGCATGGGAACCTAGCATTGCCGGCGGTGCTGTTCTCTCCTATTGGCATTTTGAATAAATCATTTTTTTTTCTATTTTTTTTTTGTAAGGGCCTAAAACACTTTCCTCACACCCACTAAGGGATTTATGGCTCATGGCATCTATATAGATATTACCCTTTCACCCCAGCACACAATGGCTTAGGCAGCTATAGAGCCACTACTTTAACCTTATTTGTTTTTTTTATTCTGACTTTGTGTTTTTTTGGCCTAAAACACTCTCTGATGAACATCTGAAAGTTTGACGAAGATCCGTTTTTCCATCTCTGAGAAGAATGGCAATACAGACACACATAGACACACACAAACGGCTCTCTAATGGTACAGATATCAAACCATGCTACTCCATATTAGAAAAAATTGATTTTTTAAGTATATTTAATAAAATTTATTGCTCCTTTCTTTCCAGATAAGTGATAGCAGCAAAATTATGAAAAGATGAGAAAGTGGAGCTTGTTTTGAAGAGTGAAAGACCCAGGCTCTTTAAACCGATTAGCTGCTGCTGAATTCATTGAAAGATGCTCAAGGAAAGCTCCAATTACTCAGGAAGCTGTTGGAATATCTCTTAAGCGATTCAAAGAACCGGGAGTTGTTCAAGACCATCTTCATGTATCACGTATCATCATGATGTCCAACATCACGTGTATGAAGAATCAAAAGTTCCTACAAGTTAATCGCCAATAATTCGACCATCTACTGTAGTTTACTCCATCAGTGGTAATCTCGCTATGTAATCAATTAATAAATAAATTATCTTTTCCTATCTAACAGAAAGCGTTTTTTTGTGCTCCGCATATACTTTCTACTTTATACATTATAGTACTAAACCTGTGTCTTCAGACATTTGGCCCATCAGGTATGTTGGTGCACTTGTCTATTTATTCTGTGCATCACCTCCGATATATCATATGGTCAGATCATTCGCTATGGTCAGCGCTTTACATCACAGCTGCATTAATGCACTTAAGGAATTGCAGTACATCACTTCTACTGTCATCGACAATTCTTCAATCAACATTAATCGATCATTCCGTTAATACAATCCAATAAATAAATTATATCCAATATAATCACATTTCAGTGGACAGGATGGCCTAGAGGTAGGCAAACACACATCTGAGTTTTCTTCCCTCGGTTCGAATCTCGACCCAGCTATAAACTGCCATTCTGGGGTTTCACAGGCAAGGAGATTCATCAATGTGAGTGTCGTGTTCCTTGGATGGACGTTAAACTCGGCAACCCATCTGCCAACATTCCTTGGTGGACGTTAAAGATCCCACCGTGTCCTTTGTGGAGAGTAAGCGAGCTATCGCCGGCATCATTAACAAATCCCACATTCTTGCCCTGACTGACTGCTGGGAAGGCAAAGGCAAACTACCCAGTGTAATCCTTTCTGTGGGGCTACTTTGGCAGCACTTGTTCTTGTCAACTACCCAACTCATCCATCAAGTTTTGTCTTAACTCGTCCCCAACTTTTTGAAATATCGTGCTATATATTGTTTTGGCCCCATCTCTCAATGGTAAAGTATCGCTTATAATTATTATTTTTTAATTCTCGTATCTGGATCCAGATTCGGATCTTCACCAAAATCCAATCGTCCTTCTCACACAAATAGTGGGGCAACTTAGCATAACAATTGTGCATTTTGTGAGGAAAGCACCAAAATTTGCACCTGTAGCCTATCATATTGAACAGACTAGCGATACCCGTGCACATGCACGGGATAGCAGTACAACATAGCTGGTAGCAGACGACAGACCGTACACGGGGAATAACAAAAATACGCATTGTGCAAAATGCAAGTGGTGCTATGGAACGCCAAGACTTCCCAAACATTGTCGGCATGTCCGCTAAGTGCCACAGCAATTTCATAGGGATCGTGTGACGGCGAGCCGAGTTTTTAGTGTGCAAGCTTGGTATTATAAGAGATTTGGATATTGGGCCATCTCAAAATTTTTGATGGCAGTGGAAAAATGGCTGCCACAGCCATCAGCGGCTGAATTTGAGATGGCCCAATATCCAAATCTGTTCATTATATGATAGGCTACTAGTGTGCCAAATCTTGTGCTTTCCTCACAAAATGCACAATTGTTATGCTGTATTTAGCTAAGTTGCCCCACTAAAACAACCTGTCCACCAAGCTTCGTCCAAATCCATCCACAACTTTTTGAGATACAGTGCTTGATATCTGTTTTCACCCTATCACTCTGGTGAAGAACCACTTACAACATTTTAGTATCCAGACCCAGGTCTTCACCAAAATCGAATCATTTCGTCCCTAACGCACACCCAACATGTCCACCAAATCTCATCCAAATCCGTGCACAACTTTTTGGGATATCCTGTTCACAGCCAAATGAAAAATCACTCATAGAGTGACACATGGCAAAGTAGAACAAAGTAGAATGGCACTCGGTAAAGCACATACCTCCGCCAGGCTGAACAGTTTACCTTTTGTATCCCACTGATGGGATGGATCTGAACCACAATCGAATCGGCTTGTTCTTTTCACTTAACCAACTCATCCACCTAGTTTTGTCACAACTCGGCCACAACCTTTTGAGACATCATGATACATATAGTTTTTGGCCCTACCTCTCAATTTTAGAAATCAGGCCTATGGTTGGTTGATCATTTGACCTCAACGATAATTGCTGTTTGAATACAATAACCTGATATGCAAATCCTGTTCAAATTTCAAGTCAATCGGAAGAAAATCGAGGATTTTATAAATTCCACCTAAGTTGTTGACCTTTGACCTATGTTGACCATTAGACCTAAGTTGACCACAAAGATAGTTGGTGGTGAATGCATGACCAGATATTCAAATCCTGTTCAAATTTCAAGTCAATCGGAAGAAATCTAGGATTTAAAAATTCCACCTAAGTTGTTGACCTTTGACCTATGTTGACCTTTAGACCTAAGTTGACCACAAAGATAGTTGGTGGTTGAACGCAGTGATCAGATATTCAAATCCTGTTCAAATTTCAAGTCAATCGGAAGAAAATCGAGGATTTTAAAAATTCCACCTAAGTTGTTGACCTTTGAACTATGTTGACCGTTAGACCTAAGTTGACCACAAAGATAGTTGGTGGTTGAATGCAGTGACCAGATATTCAAATCCTGTTCTAATTCCAAGTCAATCGGAAGAAAATCGAGGATTTTAGAAATACCACCTAAGTTGTTGACCTTTGACCTATGTTGACCTTTAGACCTAAGTTCACCACAAAGATAGTTGTTGGTTGAATGCAGTGACCTGATATTCAAAATCTGTTCAAATTTCAAGTCAATCGGAAGAAAATTGAGGATTTTAGAAATTCCACCCAAGTTGTTGACCTTTGACCTATGTTGACCTTTTGGCCAAGGTTGACCTCAAATATAGTTGGTGCTAGAATTCAGTAACCTGATATGCAAATTATCTTCAAATTTCAAATCAATCAGATGAAAATCAAGGATTTTAGAAATTGCACTTGTTGACTTTTGGCCTATTTTGACCTTTTGGCCGATGTTGACCTCAAAAATAATTGGTGGTTGAATTCAGTGAGCTGATATGGAAATACTGTTAAAATTTCAAGTCAATGGTATGAAAATTGACAATTCTAGAAATTTGGCCTATGTTGACCTCACGTCAACCGATTTTTATGAAACTTTGTCGTTGGACCATCGCAGGAACGGTAGGTACTTTCAATCTGCGAGAGTTTCAGAACGATCAGCTGAACGGTTTGGGCTGTAGGCGAGCGGACAAACAAATAAACAATATAACTGATCCGATATCCACACTTGGCGAAAAAATTTCTTGCCAAGTAACAGACAGCCAGACAAGGGTGAAAACAACCTCCACCCACCTTCGGTGGCAGAGGTTGCAAAGAATAAGGCTTAGCAACAACAGAGATAACATCCAAACGAGAGGATTTATATAATTCCATTTTCCAATTAAATAATCGAATCACTAACATTTACTCAGGGTGCAAGATAATCCTTTGGGCTCGATCCCCCAGACTCCGAGAGAACCATATCTGACATTGCTGCCAACAGGGAATGAGCACGGCAGAGCAACTAGCACCTTCTGCAAGGAACTCTAAACTGGCTGTCCTGTCTGTAATTTGGACGTCAAAACCACATACTTGATCCTTTACAAGGTAAAACTCGTACCTTTCCCGAATTCGAATTCCCCCACCCCCCATATAATTTGACTCCCGATTTTTGGACCCCATGATGAGCTTTCAATGGAGTGACACTCAAACTGGAGACTGGGTTGCTATTTTCGAAGCAGTCACGTTGCCAGTTGAAACACCACTTAATGTAGATTGAGTTTGTACGACGTACCATCGGGAGTACAATAATGCTCCATTAATGAGACAATCCGAAACCATAATGTTTTGCAATGCATAATATGCATATTTGAATATGCGCACAAGCTGCAAACCTTCAGGCACCAATATTTCAAGGAAAACCGACAAGGAGTCATTCCAAGTGAATCGGAGGTGCTTCCAAATATTTGAACAGCATTTACCTGTCTTACTGGGAATGTATAAATGTTCCCTTGCAAGGAACTTCAACGCAATTCCATTAGGTCCATCAAGCACGTACAATGGTTGCCAACCTACGGTTGTTTGTTCACACTCTATCCTTTTTGAATGCCAAGCGTCAAGAAAGGAAGTCTTTGGTATGACTCGGCCGGATTCGAACGACTGACCTCTCAGACTCGGAGCAGAAGCTTCAGCCATTTCGCCACCGAGTCTGATTAAATATAGGAGCTCGTTATTCCAACAGCGCACTCGCTTCAAAGCTATCTAGCCTTGGAACTTGGTGTTGGCTTCGCGGTTGGGTTGGTGGCTTGGGATTTGAAGGTCCTGAGTTCGAGCCACCTTTCCGCTGAATTAACACCAGGGGGTTGACTCAGCCTGTCATCCTTCTGAGGTCGGCGAAATGAGGACCTGTGTCACAGCCAAAAGTCTGCACATCAAGGGAAGGGGTATTGATGGATTTATTAAATCTGGTATTGGTGTGGCACAGGCATGATGGGCCGAAAATGGCCTCCTCCTGCGCATAATTTCCTTGTAATCCTTGGAAAAGCCTGGGTTCGAATCCCGACGTAGCTATAAGCTGCCATCCCGGCGTTTCACAGGCAGGATGATTCATCAATGTGTGTGTGTGCCGTCCCTCGGAGAGACGTTGAGCAGGGCATTCCGTCTGCCAGCTTCAGTCAGTAGATGTAAAAGATCTTGTGTCCTTCTTGAAGAGTCGGCGAGCTATCGCCGGCATCATGGCCAAATTGCTACCCTATCCAGCAGAGGGCATTGCATCAGCTGCGCATCCACGCCCCTCCGCCAATGATGCTACCCCGCAACCTTGTGCTGCAGACGAACGAACAATATTCCAGCAGCGAAATGGAAACGTTCTCAGTCCCTGATGGTGGAGTCTGTTTAGTTTAAAAAGGGAGAAAAAAAGAAATGGAAACCTTTGGCGCAAATTCAACCAAGTTATACCACATATCGAACGCAAGATAGGACACACTTACCCCCCCCCCCCCTCCCTAACCAGTACGTCACACGCAATCTCCTTCTCCCGTCGATGTTGTACTTCCTTCCACCCTTCCTTATCTCCTTAACGCACCCCTCCTCCTCCTCCTCTCCTCCTCCTTACCCTCCTCCTCACCATTACAAAATTATTGATGTACCCGAATTTTCCTATTCTTACATTTTCGTGCACGTAGATAATATATTGTTTGTTATTACTCGATACGTGAGTAAGTACAACATTTACCGGTTTTTAATGAACTCCAGGTGCCTCGACCATACATATAAAACCAGAACGCTGAGCTTATCAAACAGACTTTCTTCAACACCTGTAAGCTATTACGTGACCTCAACTTAGGGATTGTGTTCCCAATCCGCAGCACTTACTCCATGGCTTGAGAAACGAGCCAGACTCCAATTAGATATCGACAAGATGTGATTGATTGACTGAGCGTGCACTCGCTTAAAGGACTCGAGACTTGAAGAGAACTTGATGGGCGCAAATTGTTTCGATGTGAAGTCGGTCTTTGGTCTCAAGACTTGGGGTGCTCAATCACCAAGTGGTAAGATTTGGTCAAAATCGTCAAAAGGTCAAGGTCACAGTGAGGTCAAACATCCAAAACATTCGATTTTTGATGGTTTGGTAACAGAATCATCGTGACTTCTGGTTTGCATCGCTACCTTCTCTAGAGACAGCTTTTATTAGACAAGGTCAGAGGTCGAGTTGACGATTTCGTAAGAACCAGTCTATGACTGCTCAGAGGTGAGAAACCCAGGTTCAAATCCACTCTAGATCCCATACGTCTGTCTATTGTCCACCGATGTCCTTGTGGTTCACGTTAAAGTACACCGGTGTCAACCAACGTCCGTACCATGAATGTGAATCAGGTGCAAGCTCCTCCCATGAGCATTATGTAACTGTAAAAAAAAATAGTTAAAGATGATCGTTTATTAGTGATGATCCAATTCGGATTGTTGTGACGACAACAAAGACGCACGAGAGTTTTTCGCGTCACGTTTTGTACTTCATTGTACTCGAGGTGTAACTAAATACACTCGAGCAAAACGCACTAACAAACGACCTGTCCTTTGTGACGTCATTTCAATGAAAATAGCAGGTGCTGCCGCAACCAACCAACCAGCTGCTGTTTGGGAGAAAAAAAATATATTTATGAGGTGGACAGGTGTCAGGGCAGAACGGCTGACAATGGAGCGACGAGCACTTCACCGAGACTCAGACAAACAAAAGCACGTGATTGGAAGTTAATCTGATTGAAAACACAACCCAGGGAGAAGGACAAAACAGAAATCAACCGCGGCATGGCCTTGTAAATGAAACCCAACTGATAAAGTAATATTTAAAACCCTCCCAGGGTCTTGTTCCACCTTGGCACAGCCGAATGTAACCGAGAAAAGGGTGTTTTCGTTTTACACTCTCATTTGATCGACGACTGTTCGAACTCGGCATCAAAACACCGATTGAACACTTGGTACTTTCATTATTATTTATTTGTTTTTGGTATGCAAAGTCGAGGCTCATGGAGGAGTTGGGGCATTGAACGGATCTGGACGTAATAGAGCAAATGGACCAGTAGGAGGGGGTGACGGGCACACACCAACAGCAAGGAAAAGGAGACAAAATCGAGGAAGACTTGGAGAAATGAGGGATGTGGGGAAGAATTGGGGGGGGGGTATGGGAAGGACGAACGGGGTGACAAGATGGATGCAGAAGCAAAACTCTCAGGAAGCTTGGGGAAGTGTAATGGGGTACAAAAGATCATGGTTTTGGATGGATGATCTGAGATGGTGTCAACAGCTGTCTTGAATACCTGGAGGGAAGAATGAGGTCGAAGAGAAATTATTTTATTGACTGATGAAGTCATTAAATTCCACCACCGAAAGGTACAAGGAGTTATGTTTCACTTCTGTCTGTCTTTCTTTTTTGTGTTCAATATATCTCAAAAGGTTCTGGTCGACGAAACTTGGTGGACAGCGCGTTGGGTGTGTCGCAAGACGAACTGATTCGATTTTGTGAAGATCCGAATCCGGATCTGGATACGAGAATTATTTAATTTTTTAAGTGATTCTTCAACATTGAGAGATGGGGCTTAAAAACGACAAAGAGCATGATATTTCAAAAAAGTATTGGGCCTGGTATGTTCTCGTGGATCAGGAATTACGTGGCGGAGGTGTGTACTCTCCCGAGTGCCTGTCTAGTTCAAAAACGTATTGGTCCCGATATGTTTCCTCAATCAGGCATTGCATGGCAGGGGTATGTTCTCTACCAAGTGCCCTTCTGGTTGTAGTAATGTTTTAATATATAATGTTCCCTTGCGAAGAACCTCAACGCAGGAGGATGCCATTAGGCACATCAATCCTGCATAGTGGTTGCCAACCTATGGTTGTTTCTCCATGCTCTTTCCTTTTTTAAAATGCTGAGCATCAAGCATTTGAAAACAGCTCATATCATTTTCATGAAGACTTTGGTGTGACTCGGACGGAATTCACGGAATTCGAACCACCAACCTACAGAATCAGAGAGGACGGTCTTAACCATTTCGCCATCGAGTCTGATTCGAAGATTCACTTTCATTTTGAACTCATTCACTTTGAACTCCCGAAGCACCCCCCCCCCCCCCAAGCTCCCGTTTCATCTAACGTGAAAATTATGTTCAATGTATTCAACTTTCATTCGGGTTCCATCGACTGAACTGTTCCTTCTCCCCATCCTGTGCCTGCATTCACAACAGTCGATCCAGCTACAACCCCATACTCAAACAGTGCGAACTGAGGAGGTGCTTGAGGTCACCACAAAATCAATGTATTGTACCAAAGAATGTCATCGTCCCCTCCCACCTCCTCTTAATTTGAACCACAAGAAGTTTAGGCAAGTCTTCACTCGCGATGTAAACACGCAAGTGGATGAATATCATGTTACCTTTACCATTGGATTTCTCAATGATCATTCAGTCTCGGATGAAGACCACTCGGTGGGAACGAATCGATCCCATATCCATGATGAAGACCATTCGATGGTCGAAACGTCAGATCTGGATGTTACCTGCTGGGCGACTGTACGATAGAGGACCAGTATGTGGTTCCTTCATCTTTTGAATATGGATATTCATGACTACAACTATTCTTTTGGTAGTAACTAGCAAGTTGCTCATGCCTGCATGGGATTCTAAACAGGGCAGGGATGGAGTGGGCAAAAGTGCAAATGGCGTCTTCTGTCATCAATCCGGCAAGCTGGGAGTAACAATTCGCATTTATTGCCACATCTGAAACAATTTAAATACTCTAATTGTCACGATGTTAACAATAACCGTTACTTAACAAATGGTAAATTGTAACCAATGAGATGTTGCGAATTTTTCCAGATAACATTTTCAATATCAAGCGAAAAATTAAGCGTTCATAGAGCGCCTTACCCCACGCAGTCTTGAGAAACAAGGACATGAGTGGGGTCTACAAGCGGCAAATTTGATTGGTCCAGATGACCTAAAACGCCGTAATATTTTGCCCAAGTAGTGTTAAACAGAAGTGGTTTCAAAGTAGCAGGAAGGTGATTTGTGTTCCCCAGTGTTCAAGGATATAATTAAACTGAAATAAAATAAGGATTGTCAGGTTGTAGAAAGAAGTTTCAGAAGTTTACTGCCGTTGATGATGCGTCTTTTACACCACCTTATTTAACATGTTGCATTAGCTATTCGTGCCTGTTGTTTGTGTCCTTTATGACATCCTTAAAAACAGTGTGTTTCCTGTTTGGAATGATTTTCAATTTTGTTTCACTGCCAGACTGGCAGATAAACTAAAAAGAGTGTCAATCCTTCACTTTAGGTGTATACATTATTTTCTTGAAATACATTCTGCATCTAAGGTGTTTAAATTCAGTGGAGCTATACTGTTCCTGTGCTCCTGTGCGAGAGAAGAATGACGACTCACAGATGCTTCTGCAGTCGTTGCAATTCTTGCATCGCCACATGTAACTGTCAATGCCTGGCCTTCAATTACTCAGCCCACGTCGTTTCGATGTGCTCGGTTGTATGTGTTGTCGAGGAGTCCTCGTTCGACCAAGAAGGCGATGGTGTCCTTTGTCATTGCTAACTGTTGTAGCATTTCCGTCAAGAGCTTATCTTGAGCAACAACAGCAGCATTGTGCATTATCCTGTAAGCAGGCATAAATTGTTCCTGTGCTCTCGGTCGCCCTGCCATCGCAAATAACCGGAAATAATTTAGACAGCAAATATCCAGAAATAATTTAGACACCTAAAATCTCCAGAAATATTACTAAAATATATGAAATATATAAAATATAGAATATGCAGAAATAATCTAGACACCAAAAAGGCAGAATTGCCAAAAATGTATCTCACTCCTCCCTGCGCATGTGCAATTGGGACGATTTCAGAGCCAAAGTACTGCTGAACTACAGGTTTGTGTTCGGTTCATGTCCAAAATATAACATTCAATTGAAATTATGTTGTTCCTCGATCATAAACTGAAGTTTGTTGACACCCCTTCCTGTGCCTCCTTCTCGACGGACAGACAAAAGTTAACCAATTGCTTAACCCCGCTTTTCGCTTCACGCGGGGTAACAACGCAATTCTCTATATGTATGTATGTACTAGCAGGGCTACCCGGCATTGCCGGGCAATATCGTGTACCTCCTGCCATCACACCCTTTCCTACTCCCACCTCACACCTTCCTCTTCCCACCCCAGTCCCTCCGGACTCCCACACCACCCCTTTCCCTGCCTCCTTGCACACCACCCCTTCCCTTGCCTCCTCTCACCGCAATCCCTGCAGACTCCCACACCACCCCTTCCCCTGCCTCCTCTCACCGCAATCCCTACAGACTCCCATCCCCCCTGCCTCCCACGCATCTCAGCCCCACCACCCCTTCCCCTGCCTCCTCTCACCGCAGTCCTGCAGACCCCCACACACCCCTTCCATGCCTCCTCCCAACCCACCCCTTCCTCCTTCCACCCCACCCCTTCCTCCTCCCACCCCAATCCTCCAGACTCACACCCCCACCCTTCCCAGCCTCCTCCCACCCGAGTCCCTCCGGACTCCCACCCACCCCTTCCCACCTCTCTCCCACCATCGTCCCGACGGATCCACCCACCCCTTCCGTGCCTCCTCCCACCCACAACCTACCCCTGCTCCCCCACCCCACCCCTTCCCCTGCCTCCTCCACCACAGTCCCTACGGACTCCCACCCGAGTCCCTCCGGATTCCCAACCCACCCCTTCCCATGGCTCCTCCCACACCACCCCTTCCTCCTCCCACCGAGTCCCTCCGGATCCCACCACCCCTTACCCTGTCTCCTTCCACTCCACCCCTTCCCCCGACTCCTCACACACCACCATTTCTCTCCCACCACAGTCCCTCCGGATTCCCAACCCACCCCTTCCCATGGCTCCTCCCACACCACCCCTTCCTCCTCCCACCCGAGTCGCTCCGGATTCCCACCCCACCCCTTACCCCGTCTCCTTCCACCCCACCCCTTCCCTGAATCCTCGTACACCACCCATTTCTCCTCCCACCACAGTCCCTCCAGATCCCAACCCACCCCTTCCCATGGCTCCCCCACACCACCCTTCCTCCTCCCACCCGAGTCCCTCGGGATCCCACCCCACCCCTTCCCCTGACTCCTCGCACACCACCCATTTCTCCTCCCACCACAGTCCCTCCGGACTGCCACCCCACCCCTTCCCCTCCTTCCGTTAGTTACCAAGTGTAGTTTCTTGTGTTCAGTTTCAAGTTTCTTGTAGTTCTTGTAGAGCACTCAAGCAAGCACTCCATTTGAAATTGTTAAGGAACGGCTGGCTTGGCAAGCGCCAGCTAGCTACTTGGTAACTGAACACACCCTGGACATCTCGACAGCATACAGTCAGTCCATACAAAATGCCAACAAAAAGGGCATTTTTTTGTAGTTATTGATTTTAACTATTAATAATGAGTATTTTTGTTGTCATGAAAACGTACCTTGTTCAGTTTTAAAATGTACATAAACTCAGAGATGATGTTGAGTGTACGAAAGTGGACGTGTACGTTTCATACAACGTTAAAGTGTACGTGCACATGTTAAATATTTGGGGAATTTCCTCGGCTGCCTATTGACTAATAATTAATTACGTAGGCAGGTAGATACTTCATGACCAAGCCAAAGTTAATGTTCATTTACTTCATGTAATACAGTATGTGAATTACATGTCCCTCTGTTTGTTTATGAGCCTTGAAAAGTCGGGTGAAACCCCAAAGTTGTTTTTTAATAAAATATCACAATTTTCTTTCCTCTGCATAATATGAGAATTATTGTACCTTCATTGGGGGATTCCCACCCCAAGTGTTTCCCCATTACATGATAGGTGTTTCCCCATGCCCTCATTGGCGTGTATATTAGACCACTGCATGCCGCGATCGCTGCAGACAAAACATGCATTACCTCGTTTGAGTTGTAATCAAAATGTACCTTTGTTTCCTCAAAACAGTGTCTTCATTTAATGATAGAAGATGCTTTGTTCAGTCTTCAAATTTACATCAGAGGCTTATAAACAATCAGAGCAACGCGGAGAGAAAAATATGGTGGCGATTTCTGGACGGCTGGAGGGAAAAGAGTCGCCTGGCTAATGGGTGGTACTTGTGACACTGGGGAGAGAGGGGAAGGCATGGCCTGTAGAATTAGCGATGCTTATGACCCACCCACATACACACCCACACATCCGTCCGTCCATCCACCCACCCACAGACACAAACTCAGCTTTATATACCTCGTATTATATGCCTGTACAATAAGTATATATTGTTACAGATCCAGGGTTGAAGTTTCGCCATGAGGGGAAGCACTCGAGTTTCTCCTAAACACCCGGTCCTGAGGCCACCGAGTACGGATAACTCCGCATGCTGGTGGGTTGCTCAGCAACCACGAGCACTAATTGGTATTACCAATCAGGCAGGGTTACACTACTTTACGTGATACCTACCTGTGAACGGCTGCACCAAGGGGAGGTTTGGTGCCCTCGATGCATATTCTAATTACTCACCAGATCAGGGATAGCCGAGCGGAGCAGCTAAGTACGCACTGGCTAACAAGAGACAATTGGTGGGGTAAAACTTCCCAGTGAACTACTTACGGACTATGCTGGACAAATGGAGGAAAAGACAGGACGAACTGGGTACATTCACAATGACATTAATTTATTTATAAAGCGAGGGCCAGGAAATGCATGTGGAACAATAAAAGGTTTGTTTTTTTACAAAAGTAATATGTGCAGTAGGGGAAAGCAAGGACTGGTGGGGTACAGCAAAAGAAAAGCAGTTATATACTGTTATGATTGTGGGGGGGGGGGGGGGGTATGGAATAATCTAATAGGGAATAAAGCATTGTGTTGTGTTGGGAATAAAGCAGTTGCTTGGTCTGTGGACGAGTATGAGGCATATTGATGTAGTAAGTAGGGAACCTGTGAGCTAAAGTGTTCCGCGTCACACACGAGGGGTGGTATTGTTTAATTAGCTTAGGGAGTAAGAATAAGTTCCACAGTATGTGATTGCCCTCTGAGATTTTTCCCTATGTTTTTATGTTTCAAGATCGGCAATAAAGGTGGGAACACGTCCCTAAAACCACAACAAACCGAGCAGGAGAAGCCCCGCCTTCCCGGGTTTTGTGTGAGAAGGCCACGCCCTGGAGGCAGAGGATAAATCGAACAGAGGAGATAGGCAAAGGGAGAGAGCACACAGGAGAGGTTGCCGTGATCATTGGGCTGGCACATGAAGAGAGGCTTTCGCTACGAAAAGGACGATATATCGGCGTCGCGTGATCGGGGTCAAAGAAAAGAGGCTGCGCATCTTAAGAGGAGAGGAGTGGCTTGGCATTTTTTATTTTTTTGGGGGAGGAACCCCCATTTTGGGGAAAAAATTTTTTTTTTCAGGAAAGTGGGGGGGGGGGGGGGGGGCCAAAAAAACGGAGGGTTTTTTGGTGGCATTCTTTGGAGAGGCAAGAGCAGAGGTTGAGCGCACACCGAAGTGGACGACACAGCCAGTGAATTTGTGTTGAGGCGGTTTGGCTCCTGTGGTGAAGTAAGATGCTGGCCTTTTGCCTCTGGTCAGGTCGATGAGGACGATTGGATCACCCAAAGTCATTACACTGGGACTTTGAGCCTTGATGTGGAGTGCCGCCCACAGATTGCCTGGCGTGCATTTGTCCCGCAACAAGAGAAGCGCCTCAATTCCAATTGCACAAGGATCAGCTCTGGGCCAAGCTAAGTAAAGGAATAGTTTGGAGGGAATGTTTTTCTTTTCATTTTGTGTCCCCTTTGTCTGAATTTGAGTCTGTGTGAGGAGGCACCTCGACTGTAGGATTTATTATTTTATTTTTATTGTCATTATCTTCTGAATTATTGTCTGTTGTAAATATTTGTTTATTTTCATTAAGTGTATTATTTTTAAGACACTGTAGCATTGTGCTGTCCTGGTGCAGCGCCCCTGTGCTGTGCACCTCCTCGTGCTCCTCCTGGGTGGATCGCCTCTCCGTCATGATGCCCTGTCAACGCGCATGCATTAATCCCTGAGTCTCGGTTGTAGCATTCAAGGGAGAAGCTTTCCCATCCGTCCAGGTAGGGTTTAAACCCCCCTGGACACGACAATAAAAGCACAAGAGACAGCGCAGATTTATACCGATACTGAACTTCTACAGGCTTAATTATGCTAACATGACAGGTGTCATCAGACACACCCGGGGAAAGTAGAAAGCAAGAGAAAGAGAGAGAAAGTATGAGGTGTTTGTGACCTCCCTATTACCAAGTGTGGTCAACAGACCAACACAACCCAGTAGCTGAGGGGGAAGGGGGTAGCAAAACTGAAGGTGTCTAAGGTGCATGATTGGAGGAGGTGCAATGAGGTGTGTGGTGATTGGCAGATGAGTCGGAGAGGAAGGTGTAAATATGTGGGTCAGGGGGTTTTGAAAGAGGAACGAATGTGTGAGGATAGTCCTAATCGTGAATGTAAAGAATTCTGTTCGTGTAAATGTTTATGGGCTAAGGTGTCTCTCGGTCTGGTGACTACCTCCCTTGCTCATCCAGCGCTCCACTCCATGGACTCCAAGACCAAAGGATGGGCCAGATGGCAAGAGAAGAATGGGCAGGCAAGCCAGGAGAAGAGTGCGCGGGCCACAGCTTTCTTTTACACTTCACCAGCAGAGGCGGCACTCAAGAGTGGAACAGGTGGAATGATAGGTATTTCCCCATGCCCTCATTGGTGTGTGGACACGAACCACTGTGTTGGCCCCGCACCAGCAAGGATTTTACACTGGAAATGGCCTCATTTGCTCCGTGCATGGGAACCCAACGGAGCTCCGAGAATAACATGGGCCAACTTACTTGATCGCTCGCCCCGACCATGAGCACGCCTCCTCATCCGTGCTGGTCCCAAAAAGTGGTGGTCATTAGTGATGATTGTGGTTGAGCAATGGCAGCTGTGGTGTAGCATAGCGTTTGTAGTGCGACAAGTTTGTGATGGAGGCAATTGTGGCATCAATGGTGAGTGGAAGCGAATTTGAGCTGTGGTCCGCTGATATGGGGATTTTTCAGAAGGCATTGTGGTGCTTAGAGAAATGTTGTAATGTTGGGGTCTGCGTACAGCAAAGGTACGAGGTGTTGTGCCATTGGAGAATGGTGTGAGGTTTGAACGGGAAATGGCGTGCATATCCAAATGAGCTACCTTTTACTGTGGCTTGCATGCTTGCATGATAGAGAAGGTCATGTGTGAAGTAAAATATTATAGTAAAAGGATAAAGAGTACAGAATAGGAAATAAGACTTGCCTAAAAGCCCTCACAATGCATTTTGTCCCATAAACCCATGAGACATGAGGAATGGCTATGCCAAAACGATACTTATGAAATAACTGTCTCGGACGCTATATGTTGTGTGTCATCGCCTCGGGGAGTGTCGGCTTTGCAGAACAACAACATTATGGATGTATGCATGCATGTATGTATGTATGTATTGTTGCGAATTCGCGCCCGCCGGCGTGCGATCGGCCACGTGACTCGAATCGCGACCGCCTCGCCCACCGGACGGACAATTCAGTCGTGACCCTCTCGGAGTAACGCGGAGCCAGTCACGGGTGGGGTTTAACCTCACCACAACCCAGTCCGCATTCTACCCGGCGAGGTAGGGTGAATCGCCGAAAGTCGATATACCTAAGTACTCGCACGGGTAACCTACCGAGGGTTGTACCACGCCACAGGTCGACTTCGGACACGAACCGCTTAAGCGGCTCGTTCCGTGCTACAGGATAACCAGCGGAGTTAGTCGACCTTGACGGTTCCAATTAATTATCGGCGTCCCGCGCCCACTCGAACCCTTTACGTGAAGCAAGATGGAGACCCAACAGAGGAAAGGACGCAGCGAAACGGGAACAATTCAACAAGCAAGCATTTATTTACACAGACACAGGCACAAGTATAGTCACACAGCAAGAATGCACATATAGCAAATAAAAGATAGGCAACGACGACGCAGCTCTACAACCGACCAACGCGAACACTCGGCAACACTTATTCAGTTTACTTCACCGGACACGGCGCCAACACACAGAAAGACCGCGCAAGATCCTCTGCAGCCTCACACGACGCGAGATCCTCTGCAGCTCCACACGATGCGAGATCCTCTGCAGCTCCACACGACGCGAGATCTCTGCAGCTCCACACGACGCGAGATCCTCTCAGCTCACACGACGCGAGATCCTCCTCAGCTCCACACGACGCGAGATCCTCCTCTACTCCGTCGCCTTCACCGTCCTTTTATCGCCGGGCCCCGCCCTCCACTCCGCCCCCGTTTTCGGCTCCACCCCACCTTCCAGATCATGCTGGAACTTCCAGAAGGGCGTGGTCCCCCGTCCAATCGCTGACGCTCGCACCGCCGTGGATTCTTCTTCTTCCCTCGCAGGGTGTA
The DNA here is from genome assembly GCA_035128595.1 of Eptatretus atami. Classification (NCBI taxonomy): domain Eukaryota; kingdom Metazoa; phylum Chordata; class Myxini; order Myxiniformes; family Myxinidae; genus Eptatretus; species Eptatretus atami. The sequence goes on from CM068953.1 coordinate 153,535,365, forward strand.
TTCCACTGCGACGGCGCCATTCGTTCGGGCGGATAGGGGAACGGGGGCCGCCTGCTTTCCCTCGAAGGCCAGGCCTCTGGCAACCGTGTGCCGAGTCGGAACGCGGTGTTGTTGTAGTGGTGGCGTGGTTGCGTTGTTGTAGTGGTGGCGGGTTGGCGTTGTTGTAGTGGGCGTGGTCGGCGTTGTTGTAATGGTTGGTTCGAAAATAAAGGTAGAACAGAAAAACGCCTAACTCAAAGGATCGCAGCCCGAATGAATCACATTAATTCCCTATAAACAACGGGTTTGGGGCTAACTATACATGTACTTAAAAGATATCTCACACTACGGGACCTGAATGGTGGTTGCGAATTTCCACAGCCGTAACAGTATGTATGTATGTGTCAGTGTATGTATGTGTGTATGTATAAAAATGTATGTATGTGTGTATGTATGTATTTTGTATGTGTGTGTCAGTGTATGTATCTGTATGCATGTCAGGTCAGGTGTGGAGCATGCGCCGGAGCAGCACATCGCTGCATCCACCTTCTGCCGTACTCCAGGGACCTCTGTCTGGCCATCACCCAGGCAGGTGCCTGGCCCATCCCCATCTCCTTGAGATGCTGATCAACCTGCTGCAACCATGAAGCATGTGGTCGGCCCATTGGCCTCCTCCACTCACGAAGTTCCCTCGCTGAGAGAATCTTGTGAGAAGGATCAGTGTCAGGAAAATGAGTCACATGTCCATACAGTCGCAGCTGACACTCACGGACTATGCAGGACACAAATATCATTTGAGTCTCTCTCTCAGCAACCGATCGTTGTACACAAAGTCCGATCAGTGATAGCCACAAATTCTCCGAAGAAACCTGGTGCCAAAGGAATGAAGTCTCCATCTCAGATCCCTGGTCAGAGCCCAAGTCTCACATCCATAGAGCAAGACTGGAAGCACCAAGGACCCGAAGACTCGGACTTTCGTCCTCCTGCACAGGTACCGGCAGTACCACACCCCATGATCCAGTGATTCCAAGACTACCAGGGCCCAACCCAGACATCTGTTGACCTCTGGCTCACAGCCAGCAGAGACACGAGGAGGAGGAGGAGATTGGGACCATACACTGTGCAGGGCATTGGTGCTGCCTAAGCAGTCTCCTTGGCTATTGGACACAACCCTGGACGGGTCGCCACTCCAACACAGGTTACCAGCATGCTGGTACTCATTTTGCCGATCTTGGAAGGATGAAGGCCGAGTTAACCCCACCTGGTATTAATTAAACAGCTGAGCGAGATTTGAACTCAGGACCCTTGGATCCAAAGCCCACCAACCCAACCATTAAGCCAACACCAGGCATGGAGACGTGAATATCACTGCCAAGGTAAGTGAATCTCTGTGACCTCAACATCTTCACCACAAACAGATACAGACAACATAGCAGCATCCAAGATGTCAATGAAAGCCTGGATCTTAGTTTTGACCCAGGAAACACGTAATCCCAGCGGCTCTGACTCCTCATTCAGCACCTTGAGGGCCCCAAGAAGATAATCAGAGTCTCCACAAAGATGAATGGCTGCATCATCTGCGAAATCAAGTTCAGAGATCTTGACATTCCCAAACGTGTGTGTGTGTGTGTGTGTGTGTGTGTGTGTGTGTGTGTGTGTGTGTGTGTGTGTGTGTGTGGTGTGTATGCAATGTGTGGAATGTAGGTATGGTTATGCTGTGTGTGTGTGTGTGTGTGTGGTATGTGTGCATGTTGTGTTAATGTGTGTGTGGTGTATGCATGTGTGAATGTAGGTATGTGTATGCATGTGTGTGTGTGTGTGTATGTTATGTATGTATTGTATGGCATGTGTGAATGTAGGTATGTGTATGCATGTGTGTGTGTGTGTATGTATGTATGTATGTGTATGCATGTGGTGAATGTTTGTATGCATGTGTGAATGTAGTATGTGTTGCATGTGTGTGTATTATGTGTGTGTGTGTGTTATGTATGTATGTATGTATGTATGCATGTGTGAATGTAGGTATGTGTACGCATGTGTGTGTGTATGTATGTATGTTGTGTGTGTATGCATTGTGTGTGTGTGTATTATGTATGTATGTATGTATGCGTGTTGTGTATGTATGTTGTGTTATGTATGTGTGTATGCATGTGTTTGGTGTGTATGTATGTATGTATGTATGTATGTTGTGTGTGTTGTATGTGTGTATGCTGTATGTATGTGTGTGTGTGTATGGTGTGTATGTGGTGTATGTATGTAGTTGTGTATGGTGTGTGTTGTGGTATGTATGTGTGTAATGTAGGTATGTGTATGCATGTGTGTGTGCATGTATGTATGTGTGAATGTAGGTATGTGTAATGCATGTGTGTGTATGTAGTATGTAATGTGTGAAGTAGGTATGTGTATGCATGTGTGTGTGTGTGTGTATTTGTATGTATGTGTGAATGTAGGTATATGTATGCATGTGTGTGTGTTGTATTATGTTTATGTATGTATGTGTGAATGTAGGTATGTGTATGCATGTGTGTGTGTATGTATGTATGTATGTTTGAATGTAGGTATGGTATGCACTGATGTGGTGTGTATCATGTGTGGTGTATGTATGTATGTATGCATGTGTTTGTGTGTATGTATGTTGTATGTATGTATGCGTGTGTGTGTATGTATGTGTGTGTGTTCATGTGTGAATGTAGGTAGTGTATGCATGTGTGTGTTGGTGTGTATGTATGTGTATCATGTGTGAATGTAGGTATGTGTGTGTGTGTGTGTGTGTGTGTGTGTGTGTGTGTGTGTGTGGTGTGTGTGTAGTATGTTGGTATGTGTAAATGCATGTGTAAATGTAGGTATGTGGTATGCATGTGTGTGTATGTATGTGTGTGTGTATGTATGTATGTATGTGTATGCATGTGTGAATGTAGGTATGTGTATGCATTGTGTGTGTGTGTGTATGTATGTATGTGTGTGTATGCATGTGTGTGTGTGTATGTATGTATGTATATCATGTGTGAATGTGTGTGTGTGTGTGTGTGTGTTGTGTGTGTTGTGTGTGTGTGTGTGTGTGTGTATGTTGTATGTATGTGTATGCATGTGTGAATGTAGTATGTGTGGTGTGTGTGTTATGTATGTGTGTATGTATGTGTATGCATGTGTGAATGTAGGTATGTGTATGCATGTGTGTGTATGTATGTGTGTGTGTATGTATGTATGTATGTATGTGTATGCATGTGTGAATGTAGGTATGTGTATGCATGTGTGGTGGTGTGTATGTATGTATGTATGTGTAGTATGTGTGTATGCATGTGTGTGTGTATGTATGTATGTATGCGTGTGTGTATGTATGTATGTATGTATGTGTGAATGTAGTATGTGTGTGTATGTATGTATGTATGTTTGAATGTAGGTATGTGTATGCATGTGTGTGTGTATGTATGTATGTATGTATGTGTGAATGTAGGTATGTGTATGCATGTGTGTGTGTGTGTATGTATGTATGTATGTGTGAATGTAGGTATGTGTATGCATGTGTGTGTGTGTATGTATGTGTGAATGTAGGTATGTGTATGCATGTGTGTGTAGTATGTGGATGTAATATTTGTTTACACACGAAAATACTTCCTTTGCACGTATATATGTCTGACAATTATCGAATTAAAAACGGCTGGGCCGATCTCCATTAAAGAAGAAGAAGAAGCAGAACGTCGAGCTTTCATGTCACGGTTCCTGCTGGTTCCTGCTGTCGTAGAATCATAAAAACTGGTACCGTTGGAAAGCTAATAATCAATTTGCTTGGAACAAAAATGGATCTAGTATCCGATGAGTCATAATGTTGCCTGTATTTCAGTGGTTGAAGAAGAAGAAAGAGAAGAGGAAGAAGAATGAGAAGCATAAAATAAGAAGAAGAAGAAGTGGACATTGGAGCTTAACACAGCTTGGTTCCAAAGGTAACATTTATTATTCTACGTCGCAACTTCAGTTTAATTCATAGTCGGGAAACGTATCAAATACGCATTGAAAAAACATTCTTCAAGCAAACATGCCCGAATCTGACAAAAAAAACCCATAATTACTTCAGTGCACAGCTCAGGTTCTCTTCATCGAGTCTCTTTCCCAGAGGGAACGGGTTTTTACTCGGATAAAAAATTGGCTAAATTTCATTGTAGGATAGCCTAGAGTCGTGTGCACTCCCCTCTGGGCTGGCTAGCCTGGGTTCGAATCCCGGCCCAGCTATAAACTGTCATCCTGGTGTTTAGCATATGCAGGGTGAGGCATGAATCAAATGTGTTCGTCGTCCATCACAACTGAAGGACATTAAGCCGGACTCGTCGTCTCGTTAAACGCTGGCCATTGATAGACGTTAAATACGCCACAGTGACTTTGCGAAGAGTAGGCAAGCTCTCTCCGGCACCTTAAACAAATTACATATTCCGCTTCTCAAAATCCCCTTCAATCGAACGTCAGGCCTGGCCAACTGGTCCGTGAAAGTCTTGGGACGTTCCCTGGTCGACCCCATACGAAGGTGGGACACGAATTGGGGGAAGTAGTAGTAAAAACAATGACTACATCGAGTGCCTTTTTATCTCAACATATCACAGCTATAACGTACTCATGACTCCACCACACCCACCATGCCTAACAGCTTTCATCCCATGAGAAGCGGCTCCACCACACCCTCTCCAAATGTATGATTTAAGGCCACTTTCTCCACGTGCAGCTTTATGACTATTAAGATGAATTCTTGTCTTGACAGGCAGTAATGACTTGCACTGGTTTCTATCCAATTTTGAATCATTATTATATCATACCCCTTGGTTAAAGAGCCCTGATGCACATTGCATGCTTTAATTGCTAGAATTCCCAATTGCCAGGCTTCCTGGTTTTTTTTTTTCCTCCTTGCTAGTCCATACACTCAGTGCATATGGCGAAAATACTTGGATAAGTGTAAATGTGATTAAATCCCAATATACATCAGAAAATGTGGTTAAATCCCAATATACATCAGGAAATGTGGTTAAATCCCA
>CM068953.1:153540386-153553717 GCA_035128595.1 Eptatretus atami
TACCAATATACATCAGGAAATGTGGTTAATCCCATATACATCAGGAAAATGTGTTAAATCCAATATACATCAGGAAATGGTTAAACCCAATATACATCAGAAAATGTGGTTAAATCCCAATATACATCAGAAATGTGGTTAAATCCCAATCATACATCAGGAAATGTGGTTAAATCCCAAATATACATCAGAAAATGTGGTTAAATCCCAAATATACATCAGGGCCAAATTTGAGTGTTAAATCCCAATATACATCAGGAAATGTGGTTAAATCCCAATATACATCAGGAAATCACCATACCGTCTGTCATCCCTCAGACCGGCAAGCAGCAGCTTCTTCGCTCACTGCAGATCTGGATAAAATCACAACTGGTCCAACACGTGGAACATGTCGTTAATCCGGACAAATCTCAAACTCTCACTTTGTCTCTCTGAAAGGACCGTTAGAAAACCCCACCATCCACTTTCTCAACAATCCTCTGGAAGAAGTCCTTCTTCAAGCTTCTGGTCTCACTATCTGCCATGATCTTTCCAGGGAAAGCCACATTTCCAACCTGGCCTCCAAAGCCAGTCGCCGACTGGGAATCCTCCAATGCAAAGTCCTTCCTCAGCCACCTGAGTTCCTGACCACATACAAAGCTTTTGTCCGCAGCCTGATGGAGTACTGCTCCCCCTCTGGGCTGGTGCTCCTGCCTCGCACCTTCTCGGCTCACGTTGTGAAACCAAGGCATTTCAGATTATTGACATCTCCGCGATGAGGCTGAGTCTTTGGCCTCTCGCTCTCTCACCACAGGCAGGTCGGTGGTCTTTCTGTCTTCTATCGTTCCTCTCCGGTCTCGCCCCCCCCCCCCCCGCTGTGTCTGCGATTTGTCCCCACCATATTTCTGCAGGGCACTCAAGGTTCGCCAACAACCCCCTTCTGGTAAAACTACCAAAATCACGAATCACTGTCACCTTCACTCTTTCATTCCTCTTTTTCCACCTTTGGAATAAACTCCTCACTCTGTTCAATCCCATTCTTCCCTCCAGGCCTTCAAAACAGCTGTTCATCACCACCTCTTATCATCCTCCATCCAAACCTCGATCTTTTCTACCCCGTCGATCTCACCCCAAACTCACCTCCTTCAAATTCCCTGCTTTCTTTCCTGAAATCCCTGTAACGTCCATCTTGTCTACCCATGTTTCCTGACCCATCCCTCTCCCTTCCACAGATCTCCTCATGTCTCTGTTCCCCACTGTTTTGTCCTTCCCACTCATGCCCCTCTTGTCTCATCCCCCTTGCTGTGCGTTGTGTGTTAGTCTCATACAGCCTCGACAATGTATACAGAAAAAAGGGGTAAATGTGGGTAAATCCCAATATACATCAGGAAATGTGGCATCACTTCAGCATCATGTGTGGTTATCCATCTTGGTGGGTTCAAGTGGCATGTGATGCAAGTTCGTGTAACTAAACCTGGGAACCCAAGTATGTGCATATATTTGGCAATTTTAAATCAATCGACATAAAAATAATAATCATGACTTCTTCCATGCTTGACGTGTCAAACTATGGTACATTAAAGCTTGACATTCAGTTTGATTTTTGGACAATCGGCCCAAAGTACAGCACTCATTAGACAAATGAAATGACTTTCTAACGCACCTTCTCAACCACACCACTCCTCTTTCCCCAAAACAAATCTCGGTTCTCGATATCCTCAACTGTTACTTTCCGTGTGCCTTACAAAGTGAACCAGAAGGCCTGGGTTATACCTTTAGCCAACGGATGGGGACGAAGATCGTTCGGCTTGAGGACACTCTTTGCACACTGACCTGGGAAGCTACTTTGATCTGATGTACCATCTCTGTGGCAGAGTGTCGGTGCTGCCGAAGCATTTTCTTGGCAAGGGTCATACTGGGTGGTTGCCATGCCTTCCCAGGAGTGGTTAGGGCAGGAATTTGTAATTTGTTCAGGATTTCCGACGATAATCGCACTCTTCGCGAAGGACACCAGGAACCTTTAACGTCCACCAACTAATGCGGCAGACCACACACCAAGTTTACCATCCATCCAAGGGACGGCACACATTGCATCACTCTGCCTGTGAAACACCGGTGTGACAGTTGAAAGCTGGGCCAAGATTCAAACCAGGCTAAACAGTTGAGAAGAGAGTGTACGTACCTGTAGGCCATCCTTCCAGCCCTGGTATGCTACAGCTAAGGAAAAAAAAATCACTTTGATTTGTAGCAGAAAGCCAAAGCAATTTCTCCAGCAGAACTTGAGACTTTGAAAAGTTTGCTTTTAGACCATTGAACAGGAAATCTCTGGTTATCGTACATCTGACCTGCTTGCCCTTCTGCCATAAAACACATGCAGGTTAAGGAGAGGACAAAATGAAATTCTCAAATTTTTTTGAGACTGCGGTGTAATTTAATCCAGGAGTTACACATACGTGTGGTTAGCCGATTTTGTGGTGAGCATTCACTCACAGGTGGCAGCCAAGCATGAGAAGTGCAAGCCGTTAATGCCAAGTTGCTCACCTTACATACTCGAGCAGGGGTGCTTGACGGCAGTTTGCCTGGACAACAGTATCTGCAAACTACCATCCTTTCCGCTTTGCAGCTCTGTTTGCAGGTGAACAATTTCCAAGCCTTGCCATGAGATCAAGGTGTGCCGCCAGGTGATCACAGAGGAATCACGGAAATCAAGACTGCATTGCTCATCACGTATAACCTTGCGGCAGAGGAACAGAACAATCCCCATCCATGAGAAAGATGATGAGAAGAGACAAAAACTAGGAGGAGGAGTAGGACAGAGAGACAAATGTACAGGAAGAGACAGAAGAAGAAAGAAGAAGTGGCATTGAAGGAGCGAATGGATGAGAGACGAAGGAGAACGTACGCGTGCGGCGATGGAACCCATTTACGTGGTTAACGTCTGAAAAGAAAATGGCTAAACGCAACGCCAGCTCTGAATGTCAGCTGATGCTGCGGCAAGCACAACGCATGCGCTGGCAATAGAGGGCACGTATGCCAGGCATGGAAGAGGGCTGCGGCACCCCTACATAACGGGCAGATGGAGGGAGAGAAGAGTACAGGTGTCAGTCAATGCCAAGGGTTCATCGACAACTGGAAAATGGCTTATTATTCGATTTTCTGAAGTGGAACCCCCGACCCCCTCTCTACCCTACCCCCTTCGCTCCTCGATAAAAACAGGTGCCATGACAAAAGGCATGTGTGTGCTAGCTAATGCCAGCAGGGAAGAAATAAAACCTGCCAACATCTTCTGAATACATGAAGTACCATTCTGTTTGAGCGAAAAGTCTTGCGCTTGGTGATAAGGAGAATTGGCAGCAGAAGTGGGATCATATTGAATTCGTGAAAATGCCAAAACCTTTCCTTTAACACATTGATCAACGCACACGAACAACACAAATGGCTCATTCTGTACTTCAAACTGCGGCACCGACTCACTGTACGACAGAGCCAACATTGAAAGCTCACACGCATGGGTAGCTTATTGCCTCGGCTCAGGGAGGCCAAATCAAGTAGAATTTCATTATTCTCATAGCCCTGGCTGATCCCTCATTCTGCTTGAGATTAATAACTGCCTCCATCAAAGGACGTTTACTGGAAATGCATATTAAAGCATTTGTCTTTGGAACTATTAGTCGTAGCATCTCCCCCCCCCCCCCCTGCTGCGCCTGCTTCAAGGAGATAAGACTAAGGGACAGTTGTTATTATATTATTATTTTAATTGTTATTGTTATTCATACAATTGCTTAATTTGCCTTTCCCCACAATGCATCGGGACCGGGATGGATTGCCCTGCCGTGTGGACCGCAGAGGGCGAAGAGGGTGTACCTTTCCTGTTCGATCCAACAACAGATTGATTGATTTCTTTTTTTCTGGAAAGAGGATTACAGTCGGCTGCGCATACATTGATTTCAAATGAATTTTGGAGCTCATCTGTTAGGTAATTGTTGTATAGTTCAGGCGAGAGCTGCTGAGAAAAACCTTGGCCACGATGGACGGCGTGGAGGATGACCCTCGTGTGACCTGATTGACTCTGTACCACAAGATTCACTTCCTATACGTTGTTGGAGATGACCAAGGCTCAACATGTGACACTTACATTGCGAGAGGCAAGCTGGTGGCACCAATTATGGCTCCTGGAAGAGTGGGGGCTCCTTTCCATGTAAATGTGAGCCACCATTTTTGATGTGCTTCCCGTATATATAGATATAGGCTTAACCCGATGCTGCTTCCCATAATGTATATAGGCCTAACCCGGTTCATGCTTCCCAGTGTGTACAGGGTGTTTCAAAAAGAGTGATGCAACTTAAATGTTTATTTACAAAGAAACAGAAACCTCAGGAACATGAACCACACATTTATTGAAAGCTTATGACTGGTGTTTTCTATCACTGATTGCTATTGCAGTAAGTCACTGCGATAGTTAGTGAGAGCCCAAGGTCTAACAATGGCATTTTCCAAAATCCTTGTAATTGACGTTCTCGATGTGTGACCCTCCGTAGTTCTGACAGGCATTGATCCTGACTCAAAGTTCTGTCCAACTTTCCTGTAGATCTCATGTGGCACTGCCTCTAGGTAGTCTGACACCTCCTGCTTCAGATCATCCAGTGTGGCAGGGCAGTTGGTGTAGACAGAGCCCTTGGCAGTTCCCTAGAACCAGAAGTCCAGAGGGTACAAGTCTGGGCTTATGGGTGCCCAGTCATGAGTGGTAGCCAGGACAACGAGGCGGTTCTGAAAAGCTGCCACAGGAAAGTGATGGTGTCACCAGCTGTATGTGGGAGTGCATCATCCTGCATAAACCAGTCATGCTGAGCTGGTTTGGGATAACATCTTGGGCAAGATCATTATGGAACTTCTGGAGCACGGCCGGTAGCGCTCACCATTTATCATCGCCGTCCTACTGTTGTCCTTCTCAAACCAGTAAGGCCTAGCGTTCCCATCTGGCATTGAAGGTGCAGAAGCTTGTGACCTTAGACTCTTTCAGGTACCTATCAGTGATCTCCTCAAGTGGTTCTGCTCCCAGAAAATGTTGTTGTGGTTGTTGATGGCACCATTCAAGTGGAAATGGCTTCATCACTGAACCAGATCAGGTTGATCCAGTTTGGATACCGCTCCATCCTGTCACTGAGCCAATTGCATATATCAAGTCTCCTTCTCATGTCATCTTAACTCCATTTATGCCTAATAGAGATATGCATGGGAAAAGCTTCAATTCCTTGTGAGATACTCCAGACTGATGTTGGTTTTATGCCTAGCTCCGGGGAGCACCGGCGGTGGGACTTCTTGGGATTGTCCACTGCAGAATCCTGCATGGCGTCGATGTTGGCTTGGCTCTTGGTTACTGATGCTGGCCTGCCACTGTTGCCCTTGCTCTTGTTGTACACTGTACCCTTGTGCTCAAAATGTTTCACAATATGTTGAATGGCACCATTTGTGGGTCCATCCGTGTTCTGAGGTCGTATTCCCGGCAGAACCTCTGGCAGATGTCTACCTGATATGATAGTCTCATACCACAGAGCCACCACTCTTGTCTTCTGCTTCACTCTCAATGGCATAATTGAACTATGGAGCTAGACATTGCAGGAACAAATGCACGAAAACACCACCAAAACCTGAAAGGAAAACGTATCAGTCAAAAAACAAGAAATGGCAGGAAGTCAAAGTTGTATCAATCTTTTTGAAACACACTATATAGAACTATCCCGATCCATGCTTCCTGGCATGTATATCGGCCAACCCCGATCCATGCTTCCCAACATGTATATAGGCCGACCCCGATCCATGCTTCCCGGCATGTATATAGGCCTACCCAATCGATGCTTCCCAGAATGTATATAGGCCTACGCCGATCCTTGCTTCCTGGCATGTATATCGGCCTTCCCCTATCCATGCTTCCCAGCAGGTATATAGTCCTATCCCGATTTATACAATGACGTGTAGTGTACCGCGCATAGCCCAAGGTGGACCCACAGAGGCATCGATGTTACTGTCACTTTAGAAAATCAATCCGGGTTGCTCACTCTTTCTGAGAGAAGCTCCGAAACCCAATGCACCCTTAGCTCTCTGCCAGGCCGGGAAGCAAAAATCATGGACAGCGAAGACATCACATTTCCATCTGCATGGCCGGCTTCCAGAAAGATTAGGCCCACTAGAGTGACGTTTAAAATTTATCTCTATCTATTCATTTGCAGAACATTTTCCTCCAAACTATAATCATGATATTGACATATACAAGCGACTTAAGCATTTGTTTTAAATGTACAGTCAGTCGTGTGGGAGGGCTGCTGCTGTTAATGGACTCAAATGAAATGGACAGGAAATTAATGACTAGAAAATTATGGGAAGGAATGAGGTATGTTTCTCGTTAAGATTAAGGTTATAGATTCAGTATTCGATATATTAGTATATTTGAGGTTAAAGTTAATACAGCTACAGCACTTCTTGAACAAGCAATAAAGGAGGAGTCACGTGATGTCATTGGCCCGTTAAACAGCTAAATGCCTCACCACTGAAGGTGGATGAAGTTATGTTTTTACTCCTGTCTGTCTTTCTATCAGTTGTGACCAAAATATTCAAAAAAGTTATGACGAGTTTATGCCAACTTGGTGGATGAGTTGGTAAGGTGACAAGAACAGCGATAGAATCAGGAAATGTGGTTAAATCCCAATATACATCAGAAAATGTGGTTAAATCCCAATATACATCAGGAAATCGGTTAAAACCCAATATACATCAGGAAATGTGGTTAAATCCCAATATACATCAGGAAATGTGGTTAAATCCCAATATACAACTAATCGCCTTGTTCTTGTCACCTTACCAACTCATCCACCAGTTGGCATAAACTCGTCATAACTTTTTGAATATTTGGTCCAAACTGATAGAAAGACAGACAGGAGTAAAAACATAACCTTCATCCACCTTCAGTGGTGAGGCATTTAGCTGTTTCAACGGGCCAATGACATCACGTGACTCTCCCTTTATTGCTTGTTTCAAGAAAGTGCTGTAGCTGTATTAACTTTAACCTCAAATAACTAATATCGGAATATCCTGAATCTATAACCTTAATCTTAACGGAAACATACCTCATTCCTTCCCATAATTTAGTCCATTAATTTCCTGTCCATTTCATTTGAGTCCATTAACAGCAGCACCCTCCCACACGACTGACTGTACATTTAAAACAAATGCTTAAGTCGTTGTATATGTCAATATCATGATTATAGTGGAGGAAAATGTTCTGCAAATGAATAGATAACGATAAATTTTAAAAGTCCACTCTAGTGGGCCTAATCTTTCTGGAAGCCGCCAGCAGATGGAAATGTGATGTCTTCGCTGTCCATGATTTTTGCTTCCCGGCCTGGCAGAGAGCTAAGGGTGCATTGGGTTTCGGAGCTTCTCTCAGAAAGAGTGAGCAACCCGGATTGATTTTTCTAAAGTGACAGTAACATCGATGCCTCTGTGGGTTCACCCCTTGGGCTATGCGCCGTACACTACACGTCATTGTATAAATCGGGATAGACTATAACCTGCTGGGAAGCATGGATAGGGGAAGGCCGATATACATGCCAGGAAGCAAAGATCGGCGTAGGCCTATATACATTCTGGGAAGCATCGATTGGGTAGGCCTATATACATGCCGGGAAGCATGGATCGGTCGGCCTATATACATGTTGGGAAGCATGGATCGGGTTGGCCGATATACATGCCAGGAAGCATTGGATCGGGATAGTTCTATATAGTGTGTTTCAAAAAGATTGATACAACTTTGACTTCCTGCCATTTCTTTGTTTTTTGACTGATACCGTTTTCCTTTCAGGGTTTTGTGGTGGTTTTCGTGCATTTGTTCCCTGCAATGTCTAGCTCCATAGTTCAATTATGCCATTGAGAGTGAAGCAGAAGACAAGAGTGGGTGCTCTGTGGTATGAGACTAAATCATATCAGGTAGACATCTGCCAGAGGTTCTGCCGGGAATACGACCTCAGAACACGTGATGGACCCACAAATGGTGCCATTCAACATATTGTGAAACATTTTGAGCACAAGGGTACAGTGTACAACAAGAGCAAGGGCAACAGTGGCAGGCCAGCATCAGTAACCAAGAGCCAAGCCAACATCGACGCCATGCAGGATTCTGCAGTGGACAATCCCAAGAAGTCCCACCGCCGGTGCTCCCCGGAGCTAGGATAAAACCAACATCAGTCTGGAGTATCCTCACCAAGGAATTGAAGCTTTTCCCATGCATATCTCTATTAGGCATAAATGGAGTTAAGATGACATGAGAAGAGACTTGATATATGCAATTGGCTCAGTGACAGGATGGAGCGGTATCCAAACTGGATCAACCTGATCTGGTTCAGTGATGAAGCCCATTTCCACTTGAATGGTGCCATCAACAACCACAACAACATTTTCTGGGAGCAGAACCACTTGAGGAGATCACTGATAGGTACCTGAAAGAGTCTAAGGTCACAAGCTTCTGCACCTTCAATGCCAGATGGGAACGCTAGGCCTTACTGGTTTGAAAGGACAACAGTAGGACGGCGATGATAAAGTGTGAGCGCTACCGGCCGTGCTCCAGAAGTTCCATAATGATCTTGCCCAAGATGTTATCCCAAACCAGCTCAGCATGACCTGGTTTATGCAGGATGATGCACTCCCACATACAGCTGGTGACACCATCACTTTCCTGTGCAGCTTTTCAGAAACCGCCTCGTTGTCCTGGCTACCACTCATGACTGGGCACCCATATAGCCCAGACTTGTACCCTTGGACTTCTGGTTCTAGGGAACTGCAAGGGCTCTGTCTACACCAACTGCCCTGCCACACTGGATGATCTGAAGCAGGAGGTGTCAGACTACCTAGAGGCAGTGCCACATGAGATCTACAGGAAAGTTGGACAGAACTTTGAGTCAGGATCAATGCCTGTCAGAACTACGGAGGGTCACACATCGAGAACGTCAATTACAAGGATTTTGCGGAAATGCCATTGTTAGACCTTGGGCTCTCACTAACTATCGCAGGACTTACTGCAATAGCAATCTGATAGAAAACACCATGTCATAAGCTTCAATAAATGTGTGGTTCATGTTCCTGAGGTTTCTGTTTCTTTGTAAATAAACATTTAAAGTTGCATCACTCTTTTTGAACACCCTGTACACACTGGGAAGCATGAACCGGGTTAGGCCTATATACATTATGGGAAGCAGCATCGGGTTAAGCCTATATCTATATATACGGGAAGCACATCAAAAATGGTGGCTCACATTTACATGGAAAGGAGCCCCCACTCTTCCAGGAGCCATAATTGGTGCCACCAGCTTGCCTCTCGCAATGTAAGTGTCACATGTTAGCCTTGGTCATCTCCAACAACGTATAGGAAGTGAATCTTGGTACAGAGTCAATCAGGTCACACGAGGGTCATCCTCCACGCCGTCCATCGTGGCCAAGGTTTTTCTCAGCAGCTCTCGCCTGAACTATACAACAATTACCTAACAGATGAGCTCCAAAATTCATTTGAAATCAATGTAAATGCGCAGCCGACTGTAATCCTCTTTCCAGAAAAAAAGAAATCAATCAATCTGTTGTTGGATCTCGAACAGGAAAGGTACACCCTCTTCGCCCTCTCTGCGGTCCACACGCAGGGCAATCCATCCCGGTCCCGATGCATTGTGGGAAAGCAAGATTAAGCAATTGTATGAATAACAATAACAATTAAAATAATAATATAATAACAACTGTCCCTTAGTCTTATCTCCTTGAAGCAGGCGCAGCAGGGGGGGGGGGGGGAGATGCTACGACAAATAGTTCAAAGACAAATGCTTTAATATGCATTTCCAGTAAACGTCCTTTGATGGAGGCAGTTATTAATCTCAAGCAGAATGAGGGATCAGCCAGGGCTATGAGAATAATGAAATTCTACTTGATTTGGCTCCCTGAGCCGAGGCAATAAGCTACCCATGCGTGTGAGCTTTCAATGTTGGCTCTGTCGTACAGTGAGTCGGTCCCGCAGTTTGAAGTACAGAATGAGCCATTTGTGTTGTTCGGTGGCGTTGATCAATGTGTTAAAGGAAAGGTATTTGCATTTTCACGAATTCATAATGATCCCACTTCTGCTGCAATTCTCCTTATCACAAGCGCAAGACTTTTCGCTCAAACAGAATGGTACTTCATGTATTCAGAAGATGTTGGCAGGTTTTATTTCTTCCCTGCTGGCATTAGCTAGCACACACATGCCCTTTTGTCATGGCACCTGTTTTTATCGAGGAGCGAAGGGGGTAGGTAGAGAGGGGGTCGGGGTTCCACTTCAGAAAATCGAATAATAAGCCATTTTCCAGTTGTCGATGAACCCCTTGGCATTGACTGACACCTGTACTCTTCTCTCCCCCTATCTGCCCGTTATGTAGGGTGCCCGCAGCCCTCTTCCATGCCCTGGCATACGTGCCCTCTATTGCCAGCGCATGCGTTGTGCTTGCCGCAGCATCAGCTGACATTCAGAGCTGGCGTTGCGTTTAGCCATTTTCCTTTCAGACGTTAACCACGTAAATGGGTTCCATCGCCGCACGCGTACGTTCTCCTCGTCTCTCATCCATTCGCTCCTTCAATGCCACTTCTTCTTTCTTCTTCTGTCTCTTCCTGTACATTTGTCTCTCGTGCCTACTCCTCCTCCTAGTTTTTGTCTCTTTCTCATCATCTTTCTCATGGATGGGGATGTTCTGTTCCTCTGCCGCAAGGTTATACGTGATGAGCAATGCAGTCTTGATTTCCGTGATTCCTCTGTGGAACACCTGGCGGCACACCTTGATCTCATGGCAAGGCTTGGAAATTGTTCACCTGCAAACAGAGCGCAAAGCGGAAAGGATGGTAGTTGCAGATACTGTTGTCCAGGCAAACTGCCGTCAAGCACCCCTGCTCGAGTATGTAAGGTGAGCAACTTGGCATTAACGGCTTGCACTTCTCATGCTTGGCTGCCACCTGTGAGTGAATGCTCACCACAAAATCGGCTAACCACACGTATGTGTCAACTCCTGGATTAAATTACACCGCAGTCTCAAAAAAAATTGAGAATTTCATTTTGTCCTCTCCTTAACTGCATGTGTTTTATGGCAGAAGGGCAAGCAGGTCAGATGTACGATAACCAGAGATTTCCTGTTCAATGGTCTAAAAGCAAACTTTTCAAAGTCTCAAGTTCTGCTGGAGAAATTGCTTTGGCTTTCTGCTACAAATCAAAGTGATTTTTTTTTCCTTAGCTGTAGCATACCAGGGCTGGAAGGATGGCCTACAGGTACGTACACTCTCTTCTCAACTGTTTAGCCTGGTTTGAATTTGGCCCAGCTTTCAACTGTCACACCGGTGTTTCACAGGCAGAGTGATGCAATGTGTGCCGTCCCCTTGGATGGATGGTAAACTTGGTGTGTGGTCTGCCGGCATTAGTTGGTGGACGTTAAAGGTTCCTTGGTGTCCTTCGCGAAGAGTCGGCGATTTATCGTCGGAATCCTGAACAAATTACAAATTCCTGCCCTAACCACTCCTGGGAAGGCATGGCAAACCACCCAGTATGACCCTTGCCAAGAAAATGCTCGGCAGCACCGACACTCTGCCACAGAGTATGGTACATCAGATCAGAAGTAGCTTCCCAGGTCAGTGTGCAAAGAGTGTCCTCAAGCCGAACGATCTTCGTCCCCATCCGTTGCTAAAGGATAACCAGGCCTCTGGTTCCACTTTGTAAGGCACACGGGAAGATAACAGTTGAGGATATCGAGAAACCGAGATTTGTTTTGGGAAAAGAGGAGTGGTGTGGTGAGAATGTGCGTTAGAAAGTCATTTCATTTGTTAATGAGTGCTGTACTTTGGGCCGATTGTCCAAAAATCAAACTGAATGTCAAGCTATTAATTGTACCATAGTTTGACACGTCAAGCATGGAAGAAGTCATGATTTTATTTATGTCGATTGATTTAAAATTGCCAAATATATGCACATACTTGGGTTCCCAGGTTTAGTTACACGAACTTGCATCACATGCCACTTGAACCCACCAAGATGATAACCACAACATTATGCTGAAGTGATGCCACATTTCCTGATGTATATTGGGATTTACCCACATTTACCCCTTTTTTTCTGTATACATGTCGAGGCTGTATGAGAGCTAACACACAACGCACAGCAAGGGGGGATGAGACAAGAGGGGCATGAGTGGGAAGGACAAAACAGTGGGAACCAGACATGAGGAGATCTGTGGAAGGAGAGGGATGGGTCAGGAAACATGAGGTAGACAAGATGGACGTTACAGGGACTTTCAGGAAAGCAGCAGGGAATTTGAAGGAGGTGAGTTTGGGGTGATTAACGGGGGTAGAAAAGATCGAGTTTTGGATGAGGATGATAAGAGGTGTGATGAACAGCTGTTTTGAAGGCCTGGAGGGAAGAATGGAGTTGAACAGAGTGAGGAGTTTATTCCAAGGTGGAAAAAGAGGAATGAAAGTGAAGGTGAGCAGTGATTCGTGATTTGGTAGTTTTACCAGAAGGGGGTTGTTGGCGAACCTTGAGTGCCCTGCAGAAATATGGTGGGGACAAATCGCAGACACAGCGGGGGGGGGGGCGCGAGACCGGAGAAGGACGATAGAAGACAGAAAGACCACCGACCTGCCTGTGTGAGAGAGCGAGAGGCCAAAGACTCAGCCTCATCGCGGGAGATGTCAATAATCTGAAAGCCTTGGTTTCCACAGCGTGAGCCGAGAAAGGTGCGAGGCAGGAGCACCAGCCCAGAGGGGGAGCAGTACTCCATCAGGCTGCGGACAAAAGCTTTTATGTGGTCAGGAACTCAGGTGGCTGAGGAAGGACTTTGCATGATGGAGGATTCCCAGTCGGCGACTGGCTTTGGAGGCCAGGTTGGAAATGTGGCTTTCCCTGGAAAGATCATGGCAGATAGTGAGACCAGAAGCTTGAATGAAAGGACTTCTTCAGAGGATTGTTGAGGAAGTGGATGGTGGGGTTTTCTAACGGTCCTTTCAGAGAGACAAAGTGAGAGTTTGAGATTTGTCCGGATTGAACGACATGTTCCACGTGTTGGACCAGTTGTGATTTTATCCAGATCTGCAGTGAGCGAAGAAGCTGCTGCTTGCCGGTTGAGGGATGACAGACGTAGGTGATTCTGAGTAATTGATTTAACACATTCCTGATGTATATTGGGATTTAACCACATTTCCTGTTGTATATTGGGATTTAAACACTTTTCTGATGTATATTGGATTTAACCACATTTCTATGATAGGGGATTGACATCTGATCTATTTGGGATTTAACCACATTTCCTGAT
>CM068953.1:153553742-153565284 GCA_035128595.1 Eptatretus atami
CTGCAGATCTGGATAAAATCACAAACTGGTCCAACACGTGGAACATGTCGTTCAATCCGGACAAATCTCAAACTCTCACTTTGTCTCTCTGAAAGGACCGTTTAGAAAACCCCACCATCCACTTTCTCAACAATCCTCTGGAAGAAGTCCTTTCATTTCAAGCTTTCGGGGTCTCACTATCTGCCATGATCTTTCCAGGGAAAGCCACATTTCCAACCTGGCCTCCAAAGCCAGTCGCCGACTGGGAATCCTCACTCATGCAAAGTCCTTCCTCAGCCACCTGAGTTCCTGACCACATACAAAGCTTTTGTCCGCAGCCTGATGGAGTACTGCTCCCCCTCTGGGCTGGTGCTCCTGCCTCGCACCTTTCTGGCTCACGCTGTGGAAACCAAGGATTTCAGATTATTGAACATCTCCCGCGATGAGGCTGAGTCTTTGGGCCTCTCGCTCTCTCACCACAGGCAGGTCGGTGGTCTTTCTGTCTTCTATCGTTCCTCTCCGGTCTCGCCCCCCCCCCCCCCGCTGTGTCTGCGATTTGTCCCACCATATTTCTGCAGGGCACTCAAGGTTCGCCAACAACCCCCTTCTGGTAAAACTACCAAAATCACGAATCACTGTCACCTTCACTCTTTCATTCCTCTTTTTCCCACCTTGGAATAAACTCCTCACTCTGTTCAATCCCATTCTTCCTCCAGGCCTTCAAAACAGCTGTTCATCACACCTCTTATCATCCTCCATCCAAAACCTCGATCTTTTCTACCCCCGTTAATCCACCCCAAACTCACCTCCTTCAAATTCCCTGCTTTCTTTCCTGAAAGTCCCTGTAACGTCCATCTTGTCTACCTCATGTTTCCTGACCCATCCCTCTCCCTTCCACAGATCTCCTCATGTCTCTGTTCCCCACTGTTTTGTCCTTCCCACTCATGCCCCTCTTGTCTCATGCCCCCCTTGCTGTGCGTTGTGTGTTAGCTCTCATACAAGCCTCGACAATGTATACAGAAAAAAAGGGGTAAAATGTGGGTAAATCCCAATATACATCAGGAAATGTGGCATCACTTCCAGCATCATGTTGTGGTTATCCATCTTGGTGGGTTCAAGTGGCATGTGATGCAAGTTCGTGTAACTAAACCTGGGAACCCAAGGTATGTGCATATATTTGGCAATTTTAAATCAATCGACATAAAAATAATAATCATGACTTCTTCCATGCTTGACGTGTCAAACTATGGTACAATTAATAGCTTGACATTCAGTTTGATTTTTGGACAATCGGGCCCAAAGTACAGCACTCATTAGACAAATGAAATGACTTTCTAACGCACCTTCTCAACCACACCACTCCTCTTTTCCCCAAAACAAATCTCGGTTCTCGATATCCTCAACTGTTACTTTCCCGTGTGCCTTACAAAGTGGAACCAGAAGGCCTGGGTTATACCTTTAGCCAACGGATGGGGACGAAGATCGTTCGGCTTGAGGACACTCTTTGCACACTGACCTGGGAAGCTACTTCTGATTCTGATGTACCATACTCTGTGGCAGAGTGTCGGTGCTGCCGAAGCATTTTCTTGGCAAGGGTCATACTGGGTGGTTTGCCATGCCTTCCCAGGAGTGGTTAGGGCAGGAATTTGTAATTTGTTCAGGATTCCGACGATAACTCGCCGACTCTTCGCGAAGGACACCAAGGAACCTTTAACGTCCACCAACTAATGCCGGCAGACCACACACCAAGTTTACCATCCATCCAAGGGGACGGCACACATTGCATCACTCTGCCTGTGAAACACCGGTGTGACAGTTGAAAGCTGGGCCAAGATTCAAACCCAGGCTAAACAGTTGAGAAGAGAGTGTACGTACCTGTAGGCCATCCTTCCAGCCCTGGTATGCTACAGCTAAGGAAAAAAAAATCACTTTGATTTGTAGCAGAAAGCCAAAGCAATTTCTCCAGCAGAACTTGAGACTTTGAAAAGTTTGCTTTTAGACCATTGAACAGGAAATCTCTGGTTATCGTACATCTGACCTGCTTGCCCTTCTGCCATAAAACACATGCAGTTAAGGAGAGGACAAAATGAAATTCTCAAATTTTTTTGAGACTGCGGTGTAATTTAATCCAGGAGTTGACACATACGTGTGGTTAGCCGATTTTGTGGGTGAGCATTCACTCACAGGTGGCAGCCAAGCATGAGAAGTGCAAGCCGTTAATGCCAAGTTGCTCACCTTACATACTCGAGCAGGGGTGCTTGACGGCAGTTTGCCTGGACAACAGTATCTGCAAACTACCATCCTTTCCGGCTTTGCAGCTCTGTTTGCAGGTGAACAATTTCCAAGCCTTGCCATGAGATCAAGGTGTGCCGCCAGGTGTATCCACAGAGGAATCACGGAAATCAAGACTGCATTGCTCATCACGTATAACCTTGCGGCAGAGGAACAGAACAATCCCCATCCATGAGAAAGATGATGAGAAAGAGACAAAAACTAGGAGGAGGAGTAGGACAGAGAGACAAATGTACAGGAAGAGACAGAAAGAAAGAAAGAAGAAGTGGCATTGAAGGAGCGAATGGATGAGAGACGAGGAGAACGTACGCGTGCGGCGATGGAACCCATTTACGTGGTTAACGTCTGAAAAGGAAAATGGCTAAACGCAACGCCAGCTCTGAATGTCAGCTGATGCTGCGGCAAGCACAACGCATGCGCTGGCAATAGAGGGCACGTATGCCAGGGCATGGAAGAGGGCTGCGGGCACCCCTACATAACGGGCAGATGAGGGGGAGAGAAGAGTACAGGTGTCAGTCAATGCCAAGGGGTTCATCGACAAACTGGAAAATGGCTTATTATTCGATTTTCTGAAGTGGAACCCCCGACCCCCTCTCTACCCCTACCCCCTTCGCTCCTCGATAAAAACAGGTGCCATGACAAAAGGCATGTGTGTGCCTAGCTAATGCCAGCAGGGAAGAAATAAAACCTGCCACATCTTCTGAATACATGAAGTACCATTCTGTTTGAGCGAAAAGTCTTGCGCTTGGTGATAAGGAGAATTGGCAGCAGAAGTGGGATCATTATTGAATTCGTGAAAATGCCAAATACCTTTCCCTTTAACACATTGATCAACGCACACCGAACAACACCAAATGGCTCATTCTGTACTTCAAACTGCGGGCACCGACTCACTGTACGACAGAGCCAACATTGAAAGCTCACACGCATGGGTAGCTTATTGCCTCGGCTCAGGGAGGCCAAATCAAGTAGAATTTCATTATTCTCATAGCCCTGGCTGATCCCTCATTCTGCTTGAGATTAATAACTGCCTCCATCAAAGGACGTTTACTGGAAATGCATATTAAAGCATTTGTCTTTTGGAACTATTTAGTCGTAGCATCTCCCCCCCCCCCCCCCCCCTGCTGCGCCTGCTTCAAGGAGATAAGACTAAGGGACAGTTGTTATTATTATTATTATTTTAATTGTTATTGTTATTCATACAATTGCTTAATCCTTGGCTTTCCCCACAATGCATCGGGACCCGGGATGGATTGCCCTGCCGTGTGGACCGCAGAGAGGGCGAAGAGGGTGTACCTTTCCTGTTCGAGATCCAACAACAGATTGATTGATTTCTTTTTTTCTGGAAAGAGGATTACAGTCGGCTGCGCATTACATTGATTTCAAATGAATTTTGGAGCTCATCTGTTAGGTAATTGTTGTATAGTTCAGGCGAGAGCTGCTGAGAAAAACCCTGGCCACGATGGACGGCGTGGAGGATGACCCTTGTGACCTGATTGACTCTGTACCACAAGATTCACTTCCTATACGTTGTTGGAGATGACCAAGGCTCAACATGTGACACTTACATTCGAGAGGCAAGCTGGTGGCACCAATTATGGCTCCTGGAAGAGTGGGGGCTCCTTTCATGTAAATGTGAGCCACCATTTGTGCTTCCCGGTATATATAGATATAGGCTTAACCCGATGCATGCTTCCCATAATGTATATAGGCCTAACCCGGTTCATGCTTCCCAGTGTGTACAGGGTGTTTCAAAAAGAGTGATGCAACTTTAAATGTTTATTTACAAAGAAACAGAAACCTCAGGAACATGAACCACACATTTATTGAAAGCTTATGACATGGTGTTTTCTATCACTGATTGCTATTGCAGTAAGTCACTGCGATAGTTAGTGAGAGCCCAAGGTCTAACAATGGCATTTCCGCAAAATCCTTGTAATTGACGTTCTCGATGTGTGACCCTCCGTAGTTCTGACAGGCATTGATCCTGACTCCAAAGTTCTGTCCAACTTTCCTGTAGATCTCATGTGGCACTGCCTCTAGGTAGTCTGACACCTCCTGCTTCAGATCATCCAGTGTGGCAGGGCAGTTGGTGTAGACAGAGCCCTTGGCAGTTCCCTAGAACCAGAAGTCCAGAGGGTACAAGTCTGGGCTATGGGGTGCCCAGTCATGAGTGGTAGCCAGGACAACGAGGCGGTTTCTGAAAAGCTGCCACAGGAAAGTGATGGTGTCACCAGCTGTATGTGGGAGTGCATCATCCTGCATAAACCAGGTCATGCTGAGCTGGTTTGGGATAACATCTTGGGCAAGATCATTATGGAACTTCTGGAGCACGGCCCGGTAGCGCTCACCATTTATCATCGCCGTCCTACTGTTGTCCTTCTCAAACCAGTAAGGCCCTAGCGTTCCCCATCTGGCATTGAAGGTGCAGAAGCTTGTGACCTTAGACTCTTTCAGGTACCTATCAGTGATCTCCTCAAGTGGTTCTGCTCCCCAGAAAATGTTGTTGTGGTTGTTGATGGCACCATTCAAGTGGAAATGGGCTTCATCACTGAACCAGATCAGGTTGATCCAGTTTGGATACCGCTCCATCCTGTCACTGAGCCAATTGCATATATCAAGTCTCCTTCTCATGTCATCTTTACTCCATTTATGCCTAATAGAGATGATGCATGGGAAAAGCTTCAATTCCTTGGTGAGGATACTCCAGACTGATGTTGGTTTTATGCCTAGCTCCGGGGAGCACCGGCGGTGGGACTTCTTGGGATTGTCCACTGCAGAATCCTGCATGGCGTCGATGTTGGCTTGGCTCTTGGTTACTGATGCTGGCCTGCCACTATTGCCCTTGCTCTTGTTGTACACTGTACCCTTGTGCTCAAAATGTTTCACAATATGTTGAATGGCACCATTTGTGGGTCCATCACGTGTTCTGAGGTCGTATTCCCGGCAGAACCTCTGGCAGATGTCTACCTGATATGATTTAGTCTCATACCACAGAGCCACCACTCTTGTCTTCTGCTTCACTCTCAATGGCATAATTGAACTATGGAGCTAGACATTGCAGGGAACAAATGCCACGAAAACACCACCAAACCCTGAAAAGGAAAACGGTATCAGTCAAAAAACAAAGAAATGGCAGGAAGTCAAAGTTGTATCAATCTTTTTGAAACACACTATATAGAACTATCCCGATCCATGCTTCCTGGCATGTATATCGGCCAACCCCGATCCATGCTTCCCAACATGTATATACGGCCGACCCGATCTGCTTCGGATGTATATAGGCCTACCCAAATCGAATGCTTCCCAGTCAAATTGGTATATAGGCCTACGCCGATCCTTGCTTCCTGGCATGTATATCGGCCTTCCCCTATCCATGCTTCCCAGCAGGTATATAGTCCTATCCCGATTTATACAATGACGTGTAGTGTACCGGCGCCATAGCCCCAAGGGTGGACCCACAGAGGCATCGATGTTACTGTCCACTTTAGAAAAATCAATCCGGGTTGCTCACTCTTTCTGAGAGAAGCTCCGAAACCCAATGCACCCTTAGCTCTCTGCCAGGCCGGGAAGCAAAAATCAATGGACAGCGAAGACATCACATTTCCCATCTGCATGGCCGGCTTCCAGAAAGATTAGGCCCACTAGAGTGGACTTTTAAAATTTATCTCGTTATCTATTCATTTTGCAGAACATTTTCCTCCAAACTATAATCATGATATTGACATATACAACGACTTAAGCATTTGTTTTAAATGTACAGTCAGTCGTGTGGGAGGGCTGCTGCTGTTAATGGACTCAAATGAAATGGACAGGAAATTAATGGACTAGAAAATTATGGGAAGGAATGAGGTATGTTTCTCGTTAAGATTAAGGTTATAGATTCAGGATATTCCGATATTAGTTATATTTGAGGTTAAAGTTAATACAGCTACAGCACTTTCTTTGGAACAAGCCAATAAAGGGAGGAGTCACGTGATGTCATTGGCCCGTTGAAACAGCTAAATGCCTCCACCACTGAAGGTGGATGAAGGTTATGTTTTTACTCCTGTCTGTCTTTCTATCAGTTTGTGACCAAAATATCTCAAAAAAGTTATGGACGAGTTATGCCCAAACTTGGTGGATGAGTTGGTAAGGTGACAAGAACAAGGCGATTAGATTTTAGTTCAGGTCCGAATCCAGATCCGGCCTATCAGTGGGATAACGAAACGTAAACTGTTCAGCCAGGTGGAGGTATGCAGTCTAACGAGTGCCGTTCTCGTTCTGTCTTTAATCTGACAAGGATCATGATGCCGTGCGAGTTGGTACTGGGTGATTAATACCCTGGGTGGCTATTAAAACCATTGCTGTTCAAATGGAAGGTTGAACCGACCGGGCACCGGCACGTAATGGTCCAGTCATTTGAAAAGTAATTGTGGGATATCGTTTTTCGTGTCAAGCAGTAAGTGCAAGCTTACGGGACAGCCGGCTTAACGTCGCTATACGTGCTCTATTATAACCATTCGACGCGTGGACGACCTTGCGCATTCATTCCTTGAAGGACAATGGCGTGAGGAGACACCGGCGTCGTTTTACGTGCATTTTAAGGACGAAGGACAGAAGAGGACAAATGGACACAGGAGATGCGATTTATACCTGGCGTCACTGCATCATGAGCCAGGGGTTTCAATGAGAAGGCATTTCTACATTTCTGGGAAATTGTGTAAATACAGTACGTGAGCAATACCGGGCGGCCTATGAAGTGATGACTCGCTTACACGATTGAAAAAGTTTAATGTAAAGGAACAATGTGTTCATCATGAACAAACAGGTCTGGTGTTGGCTTAACGGTTCAGGTAGCCGACTCAAAATCTTAGGGTCTCGAGTGCAAGCTCCTACCGTTCGTTGAATGAACACCAGGTGGGTTGACTCAGCCTGTCGTCCTTCCGAGGTCGGCAAAAAGCCAGATTACTGGTAACAGGGGGGCACTGCATCAGCGGCACAGCTGTTCCCAAAGAAAATGATGCAGCCAAGCAACCACAGGCTGCATACGAATAAATAAACGAATGAAACATGTTCTGTAGAGATGTGTGTAGTGACAGAATGAACTTGAACATTGTCCTACTATTTTGCTCTGTTGATAGACAACCTTTAGTGTCCATGTCTCAACCTGGTGTTGGCTTCGTGGTTAGAGTGGCCGGCTTGAGATCCTCGGGTCCTGAATTCGAGCCCCGTTGGCTGCTGAATTAACACCAGGTAGAGTTCACTCAGCCTGCCATCCTCCTGAGGTTGGCGAAATGAGTACCGGTGTACTGGTGGAGGGGCACAGCATCAGTGGCACAGCTGTGTTACAAGAAATTGTCGGAGTGGAGACCTGTCCAAGATCGTGCGAAACAGCCAAGGAACAACTGCATTGGCAGTTCCAACGCTCTGTTCAAAAGTATGGGTCCAAGTGTCCGTGTCCCAAAGATGCACTGGTCAGATTCCCTTGCTGGATGGTTTGATGAATGACGTCACAATCGTTGCTTACAAACCTGCAAACAAAAGAAAAGCATCATCATTTCGTGGGACACTCTGCATGATGCAGTACGGTTTACAATAAAAGGTGTAACGAGCAATTTCAAATCAGAAATGTCCACGTACTGAACACCAGAACCGAGGAGGGTGGTTGTGCGGGGTTCGGGGGATCTTGCCCCACATGCCATCAGAAGCTCACGGTGAATCACTCAGAATGCTGTCATTCAAACATCAGGCATTGCAGGGCCAATTAAGCATCTCAAAGATTGTTGTGACCATTCAACTGAATTGATTTGTGTTTCGCAATCCTTCATTAACTGTCATATTTTAGACACGTCATCCGGGCAGAAAACCAAAGTCTGGAGAAGTCAACCATGCTCGGGAAGATCGAGTGAAGAAGAAGAAGAAATATAAGAGGGAGACCTTGTACGTGCTGGATGGGTGGGGTAATGGCTGCAACCAAGCCGTCTCTTCCAGAGATTCGGGAAGTGATGCAGGATCGGGATGTTTTGGAGAAATCTGATCGTGAATGTCACCAGAAGTCGGACATGACTTGAGGGAACGAAGTAACTAAATTAATCCTTCATTATGTCTCGTTCTCCTCGAAGGTCAGCATCGATTCCCCTCTAAGTTGGGATACAAGAAAGTAGCACGTCTACCTGAGTAGCACGTGTGGATGAGAAGACATTAAAAAATAAAAAAAAAATTACAAAACGTCATCAAATCTTGAACTCCCTGAATTCGCTTTGAAAACCTAAAAGTAATAAATAACGTTCGTTTCACTTTAAAATTGCCAAAATGTAAAGTGTGGTTTTTAAAAGTTTCATCCACCTCTCCACCTCTCCACCTCTCCACCTCTCCACCTCTCCACCTCTCCACCTCTCCACCCATCCACCTCTCCACCCCTCCACCCATCCACCCCTCCACCCATCCACCTCTCCACCCATCCACCCATCCACCTCTCCACCTATCCACCCATCCACCCCTCCACCTATCCATCTCTCCACCTATCCACCTATCCACCTCTCCACCCATCCACCTATCCACCCATCCACCTCTCCACCTATCCACCTCTCCAGCTCTCCACCCATCCACCTCTCCACCTATCCACCTCTCCACCCATCCACCTCTCCACCCCTCCACCCATCCACCCCTCCACCCATCCACCTCTCCACCCATCCACCCATCCACCTCTCCACCTATCCACCCATCCACCCCTCCACCTATCCACCCATCCACCTCTCCACCTATCCACCTCTCCAGCTCTCCACCTATCCACCCATCCACCTCTCCACCCTCCACCCATCCACCCCTCCACCCATCCACTCTCCACCCATCCACCCATCCACTCTCCACCTATCCACCCATCCACCCTCCACTATCCATCTCTCCACCTATCCACCTATCCACCTCTCCACCCATCCACCTATCCACCCTCCACCTCTCCACCTATCACCTCTCCAGCTCTCCACCTATCCACCTATCCACCTCTCCACCATCAGCTCTCCACCTCTCCCCCATCCACCCATCCACCCATCCAGCTCTCCACCTCTCCACCCATCTCCACCCATCCACCTCTCCACCTCTCCACCTATCCACCTATCCACCCATCCACTCCCACTCTCACCCATCCACCATCCACCTCTCCACCTCTCCACCCATCCACCTCTCCACCTATCCACCTCTCCACCTCTCCACCCATCCACCTCTCCACCTATCCACCTCTCCACCCATCCACCTATCCACCACCCCCCTCACAACCTCATATCTTGACACCTCATGGCTGCGTGAATAACCAGGTCACGACCTTTGGTCACGTGATCCCCCCGAGCGCGAGGGTTCGATCGCGCACGCGCACGCGCACGCCTTCGACGATGTCGGAGCAGGTGCAGCACGTTCCCTGCAATGGGCGGCCACGCGTCTCGCCCCGGGCTCAAAATGAGGAATAAACTAAGCATCAAAGCTCTGCTATTATGTAAACTGAAAAGTGAGTGTGAGTGTGACTGACTGTGAGTTGCTGTTGTTGGCTGCTATAGCCACACGTGAGTGGGTTTCAGCAGGTGAAATGGAGACCTACCGGGTCTCAAAGTCTCCACCTCCGGAGAGGTGTGTGTTTAAGTTGTCAAGAAGTCGGTGGCCTCACATATAAAAAGTCAACAAGCAAGAATTACCAAAAGCGAATTACTTTACTGCACACTCTTTTAAACACCTTTCTCTCATTCTACCTGAAAAAACAAAACCCACCCTTATTCGATCTCCACCTGCCCAAGACACCCTACCTTACCCACTTAGGGACGGTGTTCCATGGACGTATCTCCCACATTTCCTCCAATATATATAAAATCCTTCCTTATGAGTGGTTCATTCACTCATTCTGTTGGCATAGTATGTTGGGACTGTAAACCTCATCGACCTTCACCTGCCTTGCTGTTTCTGCTGCAATTGCACCTGTGTTGTACCTTCACTGCTTATATAACTTTCTCTTCCGAGCCCTCACTCCAACCTGTCCATTTGCCTTGTTCCATCTCCACCAGTAAAGGTGTTTGGAATGATGCGACGACGATGGTAGATCTGGCAGGTTGGTTTTGAGGTGCGCACGCTCACCGTTCATCTGAGCAGCATGAGCGTGAGCATACCTGGCCGGCTGTAAACAGCGGTAACCTGTTGTTTCACTTGCAGGGTGAGGTGTCAGTGTGTGCATGGTCCATCAGAAGCGTGTTGAGCTGGAAGACCCGTCTGCAAGCACCGGAGATGTTGGTGTTCGTTGAGGACTCCTTCGTAAATATATAATTTATCCGGCCGCCCCTACATTAGGGTGGGAATGATTTGGGTTGTTAAAAGAAGCAGTAGTAGTAGTCAAGTCTGGGTTCGAATCCCGACCCAGATATATGCTGTCACCCCGGTGTGTCACATGGAGGGTGATTCATCAATGTGTTCGTGCCGTCCCTCGGAGGGACATTAAACTGGGTGTCCCGTCTGCCGGAATCAGCTGGTGGACGTTAAACATCCCACGGTGTCCTTCGTGAAGAGTAGGCGAGCTATCGCCGGCACCCTGAACAAATTACAAATTCCTGCCATGATGACTTCCTGAGCCCAGGATTGTAGCTTTGTAACTGCTGTGGCAGCAACAACACTCTGTATAAGAGTATGGTACAAGATGATCATGATGATGATGATGATGATGTTTATAGGCAATGTGAAAAGTGAAAGCATTAGTTTCTCGGTTATCATTTGGAGCAGCAGCAGCAGCTTGTTAAATCGGTCTGCAATGGCAGTGACACGGGGCCCGACTTCCAGCACGGGTCCTTGGACGTTCTCCTGATGTGGATGCAAATCATATGTCGATGCACAAACATCCCGAGCAACACTGCAGCTGTGATATTGCACTTCATTCCATATTCCCATCCGATCGAGATGCGATTTCATCATCGTACGGGCCGAAAAGTCTGCAACACCGACCGGATCAGCAATAAATTTGGCCGCGACGTTGCAAATCGATCAATCAGTTATCGATTTGCTCGCTTTGCTCCCTCCCTTTGGTTACGCTGCAACGTATGCAATTAATTAATTATTATTTGTTCGAATCAAAATGGTGCCGGCAAGGATGGGGTGGTGCTGCGTCGTGGAGTACCCAGCGCTTCGGCCACGACGTTAAGCCGGCTGTCCGATGCGCAATATGTAACGCCGTCCACTCTATTCGGCATCTGCTCGGCCAACATCGACCTCCTGCGTACTTGGCCCCACGACTCGCCTTCCTGGCCTGTAACCGCCCCAC
>CM068953.1:153572633-153584878 GCA_035128595.1 Eptatretus atami
CTGTGTGTGTGTAAATAAAGTGCTTGCTTGTTGTACTGTTTCCCATTTCGTTGCGTCTTTTTCCTTTTATTGAATCTCCATCTTGCATCACGTAAGGGATTGGTAGTGGCATGTAAGTTCCCGCGTACCATCTGAACCGTCAAGTCGACGATAACTCCGCTCGTTATCCCTGTAGTACGGAACGACCGCCTCAAGCGGTTCGTCTCCGGAGTGACCTGTGGCGTGGTACAACTCCTTGTGTACGCTACTCGCGGGAGTACTTAGTGAATCGACCATTCTGCGATCGGACCCTATTCGCGCGCGGGTAGAATGCGGACTGGTTGTAGTGAGGTTAAACCCCACCGTGACTGGCTCCGGCGGTAGTGTCCGGAGGGTCACGACTGAATTGTCTGTTCCGGTGGCAGGGGCCGTTTTGGCTACACGCGGTCGTTCGCACGCCGGACGGCCAGATTGTAACAATTTTATAATAATAATATTATATATATTATTATATATATATTGATATTATTATGTTGTGTGTGTGTGTGTACCTGTGTTCAGGTGTACAGTACACCATGTATGAGCATTTTCTTTGAATTTCCCTGCTTTACA
This sequence comes from Eptatretus atami, assembly GCA_035128595.1. Classification (NCBI taxonomy): domain Eukaryota; kingdom Metazoa; phylum Chordata; class Myxini; order Myxiniformes; family Myxinidae; genus Eptatretus; species Eptatretus atami. Next base: position 153,573,225 of record CM068953.1, read on the forward strand.
ACCAATCAAAGAACCTTTTAGGGCAGGACTTCAGTACTCAACCAGGACAGAGGGTTCATAATAGTTTGGGGGTGGTGGGATAATATTTTCTCCCACTTTAAGGTATTTTCCCCCACGGTGTTTGAGGTTTGATCATTGGGTATTTTCGAAACCTGATATCAGATGGGAACGACGAACATACTTCAATTCAATGAAGCTCGTGGAAGACTTATTATCAAATGCATGATATTACGCACAGCAACAACATGCATGCAGGGATAAGAAAGAACAAGTTGATGAACATTTTGAAATGAACTCATCGCAAACTCGACGTTCATCTTGATAAACAAAATAAATTGTGAATGTGTTTTTTTTCAAATGGGATTATATGTTTTAATTTAACAAATGATTATGTACGTGACGCGAACACCCCTCTGATTCTGATTCTGATGTACCGTACACTGTTACAGGGAGTCGGTGATGCCGGAGCAGTTTCTTGGCCAGGGTTACACTGGGTGGTTTGCCTTTGGCGACGGAAGATACAAACACACACACACACACACACACACACACGAATTGCCCTGCCTGTGAAACACCAGGATGGCAGCTAACAGCTGGATCAGGATTCCAACCCAAGCTCGACAGCTTTGAGTGTGATACCTCTAGCATATTGTGGCAGCCCTCATGAATATTAGTGAAGTTAATAAAATTAATAATAACAATGGTGATGAAATTCGTTATTATGTTGTTACCTGTACCACAGAAGGTGGACGGGGGTTATGTTTCCACCCCAGTTTGTCTATCGTCTGTTCGGTTGTCTCTCTGTGAGCAGGATATCTCAAAATGTTGGACAGATTCGGACAAAACTTTGTGGACAGGTTGCGTGTGTGACAAGGACGAGTCGATTCGGTTTTGGTTTAGGTCCGAATCCAGATCCGACCTATCGGGGAAATACAAAATGTACATGACCCATTCAACCTGGTGGGGGATATGCGCTCTACTGAGTGCCACTCTCGTTTACTAATACTTGCAGTCTGTCTGGTACAGGATCATATTGATGGCAAAGTTAAACAATCCTTGTGACACACTGCACTGTACAGTGAGCTGCACTTCGACAAACTCCATGGAAAAGTTTTATTTAAAATTATAAACTTCAAAGATCATTCAAACTATTGAACCGAACGATTCGATCGACTGCTTACCTTGTTCAGCTTTGTAATCGGCACACAGGTGACCACCGTGTGTTGTGGAACCACCACCAGCGAGAGAGGACTCGTGGTAAAGGTGGGACATGTACTCTGCTTGTCCGGGCAGGTAAGCAGGCCCCACCTGTACTCTCTCTACGCACAGAGATGAGGAGATACGAACGATTTGTGGATTCATGAAGAGGCACCAACGAACAGTCAGCATGACAAGACATAAGAATTGATAAATCCAGAAAGAAGAACCGAATGAAAGCGAAACGGGAAAATCAAAAGTCTGAGCTTTGCGGTGGAATTGCAAACCACACGGATCAAGGATGGTGGAAAGGCAACCAACGAGCAAATGGACGATTGCATACTAATAAATAAATGGTGTTTTTATATATATATTGTTGCGAATTCGCGCCCGCCGGCGTGCGAACGGCCACGTGACTCGAATCGCGGCACGTCGCCCACCGGACGGACAATTCTGTCGTGACCCTCTCGGACTAACGCCGGGAGCTAGTCACGGGTGGGCCTTTCGGCCTACCACGATAGTGCCAATCGGCCACCCGCGTGGGATAGGGTTGTTCGCAAACTCGACCTACCTAAGTACCCACGCGATGGTAAACCGGGCGATCGCACCTCGCCGTAGGTCGACTCCCGACGCGAGCCGCTGGGCGGCCCGTTCCGTACTATCGGTATAAACGAGCGGTGTTATCGTCGGCCTCGACGGTTCCGATTAATTATCGGGTATTAAGCCCACTACAAACCTTTACGTGGAGCAAGATGGAGATTCAAACGAAGGAAACGACGCAGTGAAACGGGGAACAATTCAACATAATGCACATTTATTTCACACACGAACCAGCACGGAAGGCACGTATATTACAGTCACAATAAAAATGCACATATATAAATTAAAACAAAACAACAATGCAGAGCTACTACCGAATACGTGAACACACGGAAACCTTATACAGTTCTACTCTTACAGACGGCGCCAACAACATTCATTCGAAAGCAAAAGAAAAGGCCACCCTCAAAGACAAGGGGCAGACGGGGCCCGTGGCCAATATGTGCGCGTGACCTGAAGGAGCGGCCAGGCCCGCGAGACCGGGGGTCCTACCCGCGTCTCGTGACGAGCCGCAAATGTGGCTGCGGGGCGGTGCCCCAACTTCGTGCTCCTTCGCGGGTTTCGTTGGCACCGCTGGGAGTGGGGTGGGAACGGGGCCCCCTTTTTGCACTTTCTCAACGCGGGGAAAAGGGGGGAAATTGTTGATGCCCTGGGGGAGGAGAATGGCTGGCTGGCTTGGGTCCTGGACGAGCGATCCACCGCGACCTCGTCGCCGACCCCAGTCTTCCCTGCCTCGGACCCGAGCTCCTTGGCCTCTTCCCACAATTCTCCTCAGCCGACTGCAGAAACCACCTCGATGCCTTCGCCACCCGACTCGACTCCGCTCTCCAGACCCGACTTGACTGCCTTAAAACTTCGGGCTCCACTCGGCTCTCCAGACCCGACTTGACTGCCCTAAACTTCGGGCTCCACTCGGCTCTCCAGACCCGACTTGACTGCCCTAAACTTCGGGCTCCACTCGGCTCTCCAGACCCGACTTGACTGCCCTAAAACTTCGGGCTCCACTCGGCTCTCCAGACCCGACTTGACTGCCCCCATTCGCCTTGCGCCGCCGTTTTTATAGGCCGGCAGGAGAAAACAGTATGCAAATTCCTGGATCAGGATCACCTCGGGGGCGGAGCCACGCTCGCCGATTGGACGGAGGAAAGGGCGTGAATCTCCCCTGATCCTAGAATTTGCATATCTCGATTCCACACAGACGCACCTGGAGGCGGGCCAAGCCGCCCCGGCTTGCTAATTGGACGGATCAGAAGTGGGCGTGTAGCATTCCTGATCCGAATTCTCCCTCGGAAAGGCCGCTATTTTCATCGCGGCTCGGTGCGTATCGCTGAACGAGCCCACGACAGCCCAATGCTCAGTGTTCACAGGTGCTGCGGGGATGGCCGTAGAAGGAGGAGAGTGAGGTGGGTGGAGGGTTTTGGTGGTGCCCGATGGCCATGGTGCCGTTTGGGAATGGCATGATGCGATGATGTGGAGCGAGTTGTGACGGTAAGGTCGTGGCTGTTGGCGTTGTTTGTTGTTGTCTGAGGGTTGAGGCGTGGTTGCAGTTGGTGACGATGGCTGGCGTGGTGGTTAAGGTGGTTGCGGTTGAGACGTGGTTGGTTCAAAATAAGATAGAACAGAAAAACGGCTATCTCAAAGCGTCGCAGCCCGAATGAATCACATAAATTCCCTCTAAACAACGGTTTGGGGCTAACTACACATGTACTTAGAGATATCTCACCTACGGGCCCTGAATGGGGTGTTTGCGAATTTCCACAGCCGTAACAATATATACAGTATCCTTACGAGATAGACCAAAAAAAAAACCCCCAAAAAACAGAAATCGATATCACAGGTACGGACTCAAATGTCACGTGAGATTACAAAAGCTTACATCGGCAAACAATAGCGGCATTTTCTTTAGTTCGACAACACCACGTGTGGGACAGACAGGTGAACAGTTAGACAAACCTGCAGACACCGTTATCTAAGGTCCGTTAGTTCGGATTCTAACTCAGACATTACATCACCACGTCCTGCACGTTGGTTTTAGCACTCAACGGTTCGGTTTTGGTGTGCATTTATCCACAACTATGTATTAAGTCATCTATTTATTACATACGCATATATTTTTAACCAACATCCCTCCACTCCCCCACCCCTTCTTTCTCCCCCCCCTCGTCACGTCTACCTCCATCCAACTGTTTTCCCATCAATGCCTCCCAATGTGGAGCCCTCTCCCATGCATATGTAATAAATAGAACGGCACAGTTCCGAATTGCACCTGGTAAAGTTATGGACGTAGGCAATGGTGAATGGTCTCCCACTTGGACATACAGCGAAAATTTTATTCGTGACCACCCACCCCTCACCACCCCCTACCCCCACAATTCAACCCCTCTCCCACCTGCCCCTGGAGATGAGGAATCGGGAAAGGCCATCACCGTTAAGTGTGTCCAAGGAAATCTTGTGCAGTGGTGCCAGTGCTGATGATGAACGCGTTGGGAGTTTGACACCTTCTATGTTGCGGTGCACTCAAAGGTAGATCGAATGTCACACTGCGCGTCCATAAACATTACGGAAGGATCTGTCGTTTAAAGTTATTGGGCACGGGATCCACGGTCCTTAGACCATCATGGGGGCTGCAATGGCGGCTATAGACCAGGAGTAACCCCAGTATGGTTAGGAAAGGTGGTCAAGGCCGTGATATTTACGGTGACCGTACATACACACCCAAGTACCGTCCTCAGTAAATACAGTGGCAAATAGGGCAAGGTGCTCAATCCGCTGATGGACCCACAGATTGATCCAGCCGGACAGCCGACTAAAGACAGGAGCAGCTTCACGATGCGGCACCTCCTGCTGTGCCGGAATCTGATCTTGGATCTTCCGTGCTGACCTGCATTGAAAAAGCACGAGCAGTCAGTCTCTTGCCAATGTGGGTGATGTCACTGGGTTTGCTCCCGACGAAAGTGGACATGTTGTCCGTCTTGATAGTAGTATGACGTCATCAGCAGCGAGCCGACACGTAAACGGTATTTCGGATTGGAAAGTTGTTCGATTCGAGTGTACGCCTGTGGACATGGATATCGGAATAAGTTGAAAAACATTTTGCTCGCAGGTACTTGTCGTAAAGTGAACCAAATGCTTGAATAATTGGGTCATGATGCGTCCGTCCTTCAAAAGCACGAAGCACTCGCACGATGCAGTCGCCCAAGTTCAATGCACGAATCGATGAGCGTGACGGGAACAATGAAATAATTGTGTGTGTGTGACGTATGAAAGGTCACGACACGGACTGCTGCTGCTGCTGCTGCTGCCTTTGGCTCGTTCGCTGGAGGGTCCGAGTTTGGGGGTCGCCGAACCACCTGCTGGCGATCCTCAAATCAATGGCGGTGCAATTGCGAATGCTACCAACATTATCTGTGGCCAGATCCTCACGCCCGCCCTCCCCCCTGGCCCGAAATAAATCCAAACCGACGCCGTGCCCAATTCTTACCTGAGGCGTCCGTCACAGGTGCACAGAGGTGGCACGCGCCCCGTGTCGGATGCACGCACGTGCTGTGCGCAATTTCTGAAACATCGGCCGTACGTGCACCACGCCGTCCCGCATGCTTTGCACAGACACAGGTGGCAACGGTGGCCACATAGCGCAGGTGAAAATGCCAATTCGTGCCTTGCGATTTCGGCCACTCGGTAGAGACAGGTGGACGCGGGACACGCTTTATTTATTTATTTATTTATTTATTTGTTTTAGTGAGTGCAGTGACGTCACACGCTTGCGTCGCGTCTGTCAGGGTGTGTAGCTTGTGTCAATGGTTGTGGTGATGGTGTGTTCACGGACTCGGAATGCGTTCCTTTTTTGTGACTAAGCCGTCCGTTCCGCATGATCTTGTCGAGGTTTGTGTTGATCGCCCTTTTTGGTTGTTTTGTAATCACGCTCCGTGACTCACGACCTGCACGACCCTCCACACGGTTCGTTCATTTTTTTTAATATACCATTTGCTTGTCCGTTGTCCATTCGCTTCTCGCCGAAGATTTTTTATTTTTTTTAATTATAAATGCAGCCCTCACCACCGATGTCATTGACACCAAAATGCACCTAAAATTAATCTAGGCCTTCTGGAAAACCGATCCCAAGCGACAGTTAACGTGAAGAGGCTGCCAGGGCGCCTTGGTGACTAAGCCAATTAGATCAGCGGGGGGTCTGACCCGTCGACCAATCGCCGGCGAGGAGGCGTGGAAAAATTAACAATCCGCATTTGCTATTGGCCGCCGCCGCTATCGCAGCTGACGTCTGCCATATCGGCTCGGGTATAAAAGAGGGCAGGTGGAGGCCCCTTTGCAATCAGAGGCCGCTAGGCGGACTCGTATGGCAGGCTGGGTGACCCGGCGTCGGCCGGAGACCCGGTGCTGAGGTAAAGTCCGTGCGCACACGGTGGGTGCGGTAGGCGAGAGGTGCTTGGGCCGCCAGCATGGTGCAGCAGCCGCACGGTGCCGAAAGCGGGGCGGGTGCGGAGCGGGATCCCCCAGCCGACTCGGAGGGCGTCGGTCTCGGCTCTGCGTTCACGCCGAGCCCCGAGAGCGGCGCTGCGAGCGAGCCGGGCTGGTGCAAGACCGCGAGCGGGCACATCAAGCGGCCGATGAACGCATTCATGGTGTGGTCGCAAATCGAGCGGCGCAAGATCATGGAGCAATCGCCGGACATGCACAACGCCGAGATCTCCAAGCGCCTCGGGAAGCGCTGGAAGCAGCTTAAGGAGAGCGAGAAGGTTCCGTTCATCCGTGAAGCGGAGCGTCTGCGCCTTAAGCACATGGCCGATTACCCGGACTACAAATACCGGCCACGGAAGAAAGCAAAGGGCCAGCAGCAGGTCGCAAAGGGTGCCGAGAGACCGGACAACAAAGGCGCGACCAAAAGCCCGAGCGCCAAGAAGAGCGGAGGGAAGAGCAAGCCAGGGAAGCCGGCCGGACTCGGAGCGCTCCCTGGGAGAGCGCGGAGTGCCAAGCGCTCCGGACGAGACGGTGACCGCGGCAAGACCCACCTGCAAGGACTCGCGCGGGCGGGCGCACGAACAGGTCCCGCGAGCCCCGCGCTCTCGAGCATGTCGAGCGACGCCGTGGAGCGGGACAGTCTGTACGAGGAGCACGTCGGCTCGGACTGCGAGGAGCCGCCCGCGGAGGACGTCAAACGTGCGGCCACCTCGGCGCTCTCTCCCACCTCTTCGCGCTCGCTGTCCACCTCGACCGTGTCATCGAGCGACGACGAGATGCTCGATCTCGACCTGGATTTGGCCTCCAACGTGGACCTGGGTTCGCTCATCCTCGGCAACTTGGCGTCGAGCGCCAGCCTGGACCGGGACCCGGACACGGTCAGCACGGGTAGCTCGGGTGGTTCGCACTTCGAGTTCCCGGACTACTGCACGCCCGAAGTGAGCGAGATGATCTCCGGAGAATGGATTGAGTCGAGCATCGCCAACCTCGTATTTACGTACTGATCGAAACGCGACGAGATCTCTGGGTATTATATACGGTCTCCCAAAAAATAATATTAATATTAATAATAATAGTAATAATAATGATGATGAAACCACAAAGCGTTAAAAGCCTCGCTTTGCCAATCGAGATTGTTCGCTCGCTGTGCGGACTTGGTGCCACTTCGTGCCATGTCCGCCACTCGGTCCTTACACTGACTCTGGGCGGGGTCAATAGAGTGGTGTTGGTGGTGGTGGTGGGTCGGTGTGGTGGTTGGCTTGGGGTCTCGGTGTGGAGTCTGCGGGACATTGGCGTGTCGCTCCGGCTGGCACAGTCGCGAGTCCCCCCCCAACCTCTCCCAACCTCCTCGCCTCCCCTCCCCCAACACACCCCTCCTTTTTACCCACAATCCCCTCCACCAACGTCCTCGTAACAAATTCTCTCAGGAGCCAACAGATGGAGCTGCGCTTGGGTGTTTTAAAGGCGCGAAGCCGTCTCTGGATTCAGGACCAAAAATAAAAGGAAGAAGAAGAAGAATAAGAACGAACCTTGTACTTGCTCACACACGCCAACAGGATGATGACGTCATCTGGAAGTGATTCGAACCGCCGTCTCGACTTCAACTCGGTGTCATAACCTAGATTCTTCGGTCGCTCTGACTAGGTCCCAGCACGCTGTTTGTGGTTAGACTTTTAGGACGAGTGCCGGCCTTGAGCCCCCTAATTAGATAATGTCATTTGGTCGTGTGTGGCTAGTTAACCCGTTATACTCTGGTAATTTGTAAGGGCTAGGTAATCCGTTGCCTTTTTTTTTACGACCTTTGAACTTTTTTGTACTTTGAAGCATTCCTGAAGGTTTTTTGTAACGTCGCCGGTTTTTTGCGTACAATTTTGAACCTCCGTAAACAAAATGGCCGCGATCGAAGAAGCCGCTGTTCATGTCTTTTGGATAAATAAATAAATAGTTTTTGGGGGGCGGCGGAGGGGTAGGGAGGCGGGTCACGACCATCGTGACCTTTATCATTTTCTACCCAATTTTTATTTTCTGACTTGTGTAAAGTTGTCATCATGTACAAAACAAACTTGTATCATACTCTTCGTCCTGCTGTATTTATATGTAGCTAGTGCGTGAAACTAGTTGTACTAGTTGGGATGTGAGTTTGGTTATAGCTCTCCGCCGTGGTTTGCCGAACATTGTATCACTCCCCCCCCCCATTTTTACCCCGGACCCACCCCCCTTTTTTTTTACCCGGACCCCCCCCCCCCATTGTAGTCTATCTGTGCAATACGTAGACTGTTTTGTACCTTTTTAGAGCACTCGTGTACAAATAACTCCATTTTTTGCTGCAATGTGTACGCATGTTCATTTCTTCTTCTTCTTCTTCTTCTTCTCTTCTTCTTCTACCTCTTCTTCTTCTTTTTTCTTCTTTCATCTTTAGTCTGTGCTCACTGCCTGTTTTTTTGTTTTTTGTTGTTTTTATTAATTTTCTTTTGTAGATAATTTATTTCCGAGTGAAATAAATCGGCTGGACCTGTCTACAATTTCTACTGGTTGAGTTGGTCATGTTTGATTGGGGGTGGGGGTGGGGCGAAGACCCCAAATGTTGCAGGTGTTTCCGGACCACCATTTCGGAAATGGATTTGCAAGTTTCTATCCAAGTCCAGTGTCAAGCAAAGGGAGCCCTTGGGTCATCTCTATATTTAGGAGGTCCAATGTCGAGCAAATGCCACGACCCTGATTTGGTTGAAAGGGGGATGGAGAGGGGAGGGGTAAGTACTCTCACTGTAACTCATAATGGATGACTGGTTGGAAGAAGACAAAATAGTATCAGGTGACGTGGAGCTTGGGACCTGATTTGGATGCCTTGGTGGTGTCGTGTGTTCAGGCCAAGACGAGCGGGGTTCTCGATGTGTGGAATCTTCATTTAAATTCGGAACGATATTTCAAAGGTGAAGATACAGGTGCACAGAACCCTTTCCGCAACACTGCACACCTGTATCTTCATCTCTCGTGCTGCACAATATCCCAGCATGTTGTTCCATGCCGTTGCGGACACCCCCTTCGCTTTTCTCTCACATGGTGACGTCTTATCTTCAGGTTGGGAATGATGTCGTTTCGAGGTGCGTGCTTCGTGGGAAACGTATAGTTCAAACTTCCCTTTCCTGCACCGGTGATTATTAATGACGTCATAATGCTATTTTCACACTGGAGAGCTTGTCGCTCGGTTGTTCGAAACGTTTCCACTGGTTTAGTGTCCCGTGAGCAGGGCCGTGGCGAAAAACCTAACTCCCATCAGCGTACCTCCTCGTGCAGCTTTCCATTTCCAAGATGCCATGTTTGTGTCCTCGTCATGTTATGTTCGCGTCCCAGATTGTGGAGTATCATACGATGAGGTCATCACACTTACCGTTGACTTGTGACGTCATTTTACGAGGCAAGTGATAACGTTTCACATTTGCAAATGGATCCTCTTGGCCGTGCATGCGAATGAGTGAGATCAATTACGTCATCGTCATGGTCCTATTTGCAGGTGAAAATGAAACCTCAATTAAATTTATTGAAACTTCATTTGTTCAGCCCCCCCCCCCCCCCCCCCCCCCCACCACCCACCACACCCACACATCTTGCACACCACGCTCCTTTCTCTCCTGCACAAATGTTGCATGTCCAGGTGGATTTTAAACTCGTGACAAGTTGCAAAAGGAAGAGTTTCATTCCCGCCAACACTCAAGGATGTGCTGTGATGACGTCACGTGAACAACTGACGCCATCCTTGTTGTTTTCGAAGCTCGCCTGTGCCAAGTGAAACTTTAACATCAACAGGAATTATTCATCCTCGGGAGGTCCACGTGAAGCACATGACGTTTCCATTGCTGCTTTGTGTGTATTTGAGTACAAAAGGTTCCAAATAAACGGATAACTGGTTTATCTTCACATTGTGTGTTTGTTTTTAACACTTGTGTGTACAATCTACAAATATAATAATTAATTGTTCGTGTACAGAATGTACAATTTACTCACAGCGACAACGGATAATAGATTGATATGAAATGGTATATCAATTCGGGAATTGTTTAGTCGGAATCATAATAATGTATTTCATAAACAAATAGTATTTAATTATTTCACTTCCACAGCTGTCTGGGCGTGAATAAAGGGGACAGGGGAACGCAGGCAATCCAGCATCTCTCTCTTACCCCTCATCACCCTTCATAGACCGCTCCTCTCTCTTCATCTACTGCTATTCGTCCTCTCTCCTTCACTCGTCTCTCTCTTCATGTACCGCTCCTCCTGCTCTTCTCCCTTCACACCTCTACTTCATCTACCGCTCCTCGTGCTCTTTCCTTCACACCTCTCTCTCTTCATTGTACGCTCCTCCTGCTTCTCTCCTTCACACCTCTCTCTCTCATGTACCGCTCCTCCTGCTCTCTCCTTCACACCTCTTTCATCTACCGCTCCTCGGGCTCTCTCCTTCACACCTCTCTCTCTCTCTCTTCATGTACCGCTCCTCGTGCTCTCTCCTTTCACACCTTCTCTTCTATCTACCGCTCCTCGTGCTCTTCTTCTCACACCTTCTCTCTCTCTCTCTCTCTCTCTCTCTCTCTCTCTCTCTCTCTCTCTCATCTCTTCATCTACGCTCCTCGGCTCTCTCCTTCACACCTCTCTCTCTCTCTTCATGTACGCTCCCTCGTGCTCTCTTCTTCACACCTCTCTCTTCATATCCCTCTCTCTGTCTCTCCTTCACACTCTTCATATACACGCCTAGTGCTTTCCCCTTCACACCTCTTTCTCTCTCTCTCTGCCCTCCTCGGGCTCCTCTCCTTCCAGCTCTTTCCTCTCTTCATGTACCGCTCCTCTTGCTCTCTCCTTCACACCTCTCTTCATGTACCGCTCTTCGACCTCTCCCCTAAGCCCCTCTCTCTATTCATGCTACCGCTCCTCGTGCTCTCTTCTTCACACCTCTCTCTTCAATATACCTCTCCTCGTGCTCTCTCCTTCACACCTCTCTTCATGTACGCCCTCATGCTCTCTCCTTCACACTCTCTTCATATACCACTCAAAGTGCTTTCCCCTTCAACACCTCTCTCTCTTCATTTAACCGGTCTCGTGCTCTCTTCCACCCTCACTATTCACCTCCAACTGTTCATTCTCTATCTATCCCTCAATATTCACCTACCACTGCTCATGCTCTCTCTGCCCATCAATATTCATCTTCCGCTCCTCGAGCTCTCTCCGCCCCTCACTATTCATCTACAGCTCCTGCTTTCTCTGCCCCTCGATATGCACCGACTGATCGCTCCTCGTGCTCTCTCCGCCCCTCAATATTCATCTCCCGCTCCTCATGCTTTCTCCGCCCCCTCACTATTCATCGACCGCCCTTCACTATTCACCCACGGCTC
>CM068953.1:153606867-153634367 GCA_035128595.1 Eptatretus atami
CCCTGATTTTTCCATATTCCCCCTTCCTCCCTCCTTCACTTACTCCCACTCTCCCCTCACTCCTATATATTATCACCTTCCTCTACAACTCTTCTACCTTCATCACCTGATCCCTCTCTTTCCTTGATTTTAATTTTTGGGCTGACCTCTAGTGGGTTAATCTGCACACTTCAAGAAAATGTTTTTCTAATTCCTAGGACAAGCAAAAAACAAATACTTTTTTCCTAAATATAAAGGGCAGTCTATGATCTGCATGATCACGTCTATTATAATTATCGACAGTATGGTGCAGAGGTTGTGAGACGTCTTGTCTGGGTCCGATTCCCAGTCCGATGATAACCTGTCGAATTGGTGCATTGCTTTACAAACTGTCAAAATGGTGTCGCTTGGATGGATGTTAAGCGGGGTATCCCATCTGTTAGCATTAGGCTGTAGATGTTGAAGATGGCACAGTGTTTTTCATGAAAAATAGTTAAGTTATCGCCGTCACACTCAACAAATTACAAATTCTGCCCATATCACCTTCAGTCGAACGGCAGACCTTGACTGCCGGTTCGTGAAAGACGAGCCAAACATTTCCCCATGACCGACCCCACAGGAAGGTCCAAATAAACGAGGCCATTAAAGAAGAATTGGTCATAGATTATCACCTTTGTTATTATTTAAAACGTGTGTGTGTGTGTGTGTGTGTGTGTGTGTGTGTGTGTGTGTGTATTGTGTGTTTCGGTTGATTTGGTATCTACATATGCGGGTTTCAGAATGTGGAATGGAGTCCTCCCAGGGTGGGTTCAAAGTATCCACCTTCATTTCATTGAGGGTCACGATTCATGGACCAAGCTGTGAAGTTTTCTGTTCTCAACGTTTCTGAGCCCCCGACAGCTTCCAAATGTAGTTCATTTGTTATAATATTCCCAGGGATGGTTTTTAGCTCACCTGTAAAATAGTTCCAGGGAGCTTATGGGATGGCGTGTTGTTTGTCCGTCCATCCACAAATACTTGCAACTTCATCTCAGAAACTACACATACGATTTCAATGAAATTTGACTCCAACCTTCACCATCTGTGATGGCATTGAAAAAGGGGGGTCTGAAGGGGTCCACAGAGGGAGTTTACGGGGGTAGGGAGGGGAGTAGGTTGCCTCCCCAAAGAGGTATTTGCTTTCTTCTCAAACAATGCACGCAATTCCGATGAAACTTCACGAGAACCTTCATCACCCATGATGTACCAAGTTTTGTTCATGGCATAAAAAAAAAATCCAGATGTATTTACTTTCTTCTCCATAATATATTTTGTGGGTCATACATGCCTACCAGTGGTTACCAGATTATCTTATCCAGCCACGACCAGGTGAGCACCCAGAGGTACTGCCCCTTATGTTTAATATCTCTGTGAGGTTCTTTGTCATCATTCCTGTCGGTCCAGCTATCACTGGTCCAACTTTGGCATTCTTCAGCTTCCAGGATCTCACTTCATTCTTGAGGTCTTGGTGTTTGGTCATTTTCTTGATTTCTGCATCGTTTAGAACAAAATCACTGCTATTAATACCTCAATCAGCAACGCCTTCTTCTTCTATTTGTACCTCAGTATGATATCTGGTCACAAGGCTTTTTTTTTCGATGTTCACCCTCGATGGGATCATTAGGTCGTACGTGAGCGGTAGGTATTTCCTTGTTTTCAGTGATTACTTTTGATTCATGTTCCCACAAATTTTCTGGGACTGAGATACCAAAGATTTGCAGACATGCCAGCGGATTACATCATAAACTTTGTTGTGTCATGTGTACAGCTGTTCTGACATGAGTTTGTTTTTATGTGTGTGTGTTCGATCATTAAGCATAACATATTCTCTTTACTAACCCCACCTCCACCCCCTCACCTTTCTCTTTTCCTTTTTTTTCATACTCTCTCTCTCTCTCCTCTCTCTCTCTCCTTCTCTCTCTCTCTCTCTCTCTCTCTCTCTCTCTCTCTCTCTCTCCTCTCCCTTTCACACCCCCTCTTCACATCCCTCCCTCCACAAGAATAGCAACGTTTGGTGAGGCCTAGCTGTCCCCACTTCCCCCCCCCCTTCCCCACTTCCCCCCCCCTTCCTCGCTCTTCCCCCCTTCCTAGCTTGTTCTCTCTCTCTCTCTCTCTCTCTCTCCCTCTCTCTCCTCCTCTCCCAACCCACCTCCTTAATACCCATCATCAGCTAAGCGACGGGTTGTACTTGCGAGTGCAAAAATAAAGCCTTAGATTTATTATCCCATGAGTTCTAAGAGACCTAACTAACTATGAACAGATGTACACAAAATGCACTCAAGCTCCCAGCAACCGACATAATTAAATGTACTTCAAGTAAAAATTCCAATTTCCATCATGGCGAATGGCATTAAACAAAGTTTCAATCAAACGGTACATTCTCCAACTTGAGCCTGTAATGGACATCAGTTTAACTTGTCATTTCACATGAATTTGTTACAACTTGCAAGCAACCTTTTATGATTCAAAACATTGTCACGTGACTGCAGTTATTACCCCCGATCCTTGATGCATTAGGGGGTACACACAAATGCGCACAGTGGCATACATAGCCACTCCAGAGTTCAGTCTTTCCTTTTTTGAAAAAGGTCCATTTAGTATTTTGATCATGAGGTTTTTTTTTCAATGTAAGGAGGAAAACGATGAATTAGGCTCACAGTTTTTGGAGCAATTGTCGAAAGCAAGTGCAATTGAGCAGTGAGCAAGACTCGCCTGCTGTTCGGCAGCCACGGCTTCTCAGATAATGTTGCGACAGGCCCCATTATTAGCGGTGGAGAGACGGGAGTTGAAGAATTGCAGAGCGTTTTCACAGAAGCCCACACAGGTGCACCAGCCTCGTGACACAAGAACACCACTCGGATCGTACCCACTCCTTCCCCTGCCAAAGCACGAAACATCAACATGAGTCTCTGGATTCTTCAACTGCATTGCAGACCTCAAGGTGTAAGGAGAATAAAACTACATATCACTCCTTTATACACTGATTGCTCCATCTCATGGTACTCTCCTGCAGCCAGTGCCACTTTACTTCTAGATTGGGTGAAAACCTTTTGCAATCATTGAGACGTCTCTACTAGTAGCACACCCATCCTGCCAATGTAACGCATCACTTCTGCCTCATCTCAGAGAGTGGGGTCAGAGCTTCAAAATACTCCTCCTAAACTTGCCAGGGTATGTGGAAACTCCTTTTTTAAATGACCTCCTTTTCACCTTTGCTTCTTACCAGGTCACCATCTGTTTTGATGATTTCCCAGCCTGCTTCGGAATTTTGAAGAGTCCTGGTTCTACGAGTTCAGAGATAACATGATTTTTCCACTCCACAGGCCATTTCGGCGACAAATCCACATGTTGTTCCATGTAATTATAACTCAAGAATGGTTGGCCTGGCAAAGGACAAAGACAGACAGGGAGACACTGACATAAACATGAGATTTGCACACTAAGGTAGTAAAACAAAGCTGCTCTCATATCGGTTAATGAACCAAAATGTAAAGTAAAAGATAATGCAACTTGCCCCATAAACCCCATAATGCCACACCTCACTATCTCACAACACATTGGATCGATGGGGTGTGGAGGAAGCTAAGACAATGGGGACCAAATAGTCTCCTCTGGTGTCCAGGTTCCTGTACTTTCCTTGTACGTCATAGTCTGATATAACGTCATAACATTGGAGTAGTAACACTTCCTGTCCACTCAACATTTTGATGTATAAGAATAACATGCAATGCACCAGAAAGTGAAGCGGAAAATCATAGTTCTCAACAGCACTGGAGTAAGTTGAGGAACAGTCATTTTTAGGAAGGGGGGGGGGGGAGGAACATGTTCCCCCTACCCCACTTTCTTGTGTAACCTATTCAGTCATGGTTATCATTTCAGTATCGCTGGGTGTGCCTCCCATCGCTTCGCTGAAAGGTTTAATCAAAACACATGTTGTACCTCAAACATATTGCATGTGTATCTGTGAATCCTAAGCCCGGTGTTGGATTAATGGTTAGGGTGGTGGGTTTGGGATCCTAGAGTCCTGAGTTTGAATTCTGTTAGGCCATTGAATTAATAACAGGTGGGGTTGATTCAGCTTGTCATCCTTTTGAGGTTGGTGAAATGAGTGTCAGCTTGCCGAGATGATTAAGCCATTTGAGTATCATGTGTTGGAGTGGTGACCTGTCCAGGATTGTGCCCAATAGCCCAGGAGACTGATTTGGCAGCACCGATGCTCTGCACAGAGTATGGTCCCAATGGATGGATGGATCTGAGTACCAATGAGGATATAAAATACAGTCTTCTTATTTTGTAATAGCACAATGCTGTGGGGTGGCATCATTGGCTGAGTGCATGGCTGTGCCACTGAGGAAGATGAAGTAAAACATGCACAAAAGGATTTTTTTTTTTACATTTAGTTGTTGTGGTTGTAGCTGTTGTTTATGTGCTCTTTTCGTGTATTTTTATATTTTTTAATATTGCTTTGAGAAGTGTTGCTATACCATATTTAATTTTGTGTGCTGCTGCTTCCATGTCCTTCTAAAGGGTTCCGGCTGTTGTAGAATAATAAATCTTATCTTTGGAACCGCTACATTGAAGCTCAAGGTTCCGCTTCTTCTTCCTCAAACAAGGAAAGAGGGCTTTTAAAACAGAAATATTTTTGTTTAAACGGACACAACTTTTTGTTCCAAGTAACTACATTATTGGCTTTCGAACCAAGTAAATTTATTATTACTTTTTCAACGGTACCATCTTTATTATTCCTTGACAGCAGGAACCCTTTGGAATGAAACGTGATGGACGGACACACACACACACACACACACTTGGAAAAGAAGAAGCAACATCTTGAGGAAATGCCTCAGTGATTATTGATGTGAAAAAAATAGAATACAACTTTTAAAAAAAAGTCAAACTTTTAAAGTCCAGGCCCAGATTTAATTCAAAATTTCTAGCTAAAAGAACTTGACGCTCTCCACAGTCACTGCACCAGGACGTTCAACGAACTTATCCAAGAGGAAAAGGCAGTGGATGAGTGGCTCGGAGAAGGAAACACCTTTCTCATCCCAAAAACAGAAGAAACCCAACTTCCTCACAAGTACCGGCCAATAATATGCCGACTAACAACATAACTTCCACAGGAATCATCACATTAATTATTATTTACCATCACCCAATCCAACAAGAAAGCTTAGCGGCAGAATAAAAGTGATGTAAGAAAGGTTGTTATGGAACAATTGACCACCTACTACTGAACAAAGCCGTACTTGAAAATTGCAAAATGCGAAGGACCAAATTGTCCACTGCCTGGATCGACTATAAGAAAGCTTTCAACAGTGCCCCACATTTGTGGATGATAAAATGCATGCCAATATTAAAAAAATAATTCCCCAAGTAATCAAACCGATTGAGAAATCAATCGAGCTCTGGAATACCACATTGATATTACACTCAGAAGGAAATATCGAAATACCAGATGTGAAAATACTGCGTAGGATCTTCCAGGGAGACATTCTCTCCCCCCCTCTCATTGTTTTTTTCTGGCTCTGGACCCACTGAGTAACCTCATCAACAAACAAGGACATGGATACACCCTTACAACCAAAATAAGAACATCCCAAGAAACAAGAAAGATGACACACCTCCAATACATGGATGATGTAAAGCTCCACACTGAATGATGAAAAATTGACAGAACAGCTAAAAGTAGTAAAACGGTTCTCTGAGGACATTCAAATGAAATTTGGACGAGATAAGTGTGCCAAGTGGACATTTTATAGAAGGTAAACCAGCAAAAACAGACAACATAAAATTGACCTTGAAACTACAATGCAGCACTTGGAAAACGAAGCATCATACAAATATCTTGGAGTATAAGAGGGCCACCAAATATGTCACAAACAAATGTGCAAAACAATCACCAAAGAATACTTATGTGGAATGAAGCAGATCCTGAAAACGTATCTCTCCCCAGGAATCAAAATCAAAGCCACAAACCAACTCTCAGTACCAGTGTTACAATACAGCTGTAGGTGGAATAGTGAACTAGCCCCAATCAGAAATCAATGTCAGATATCAAAACAAGAAAACTCCTCACCATTCACAAAATGTTCTACAAAAACCAGTGCATCCTGAGAATGTACATGGTGAGACAAGAGGGAGAATGCAGCCTGATGGAACTCAACCAGGTGCACAGAAAGACGAGTGTAGGACTGGCTGAGTATATCAAATGCTCAACAGACGATTGGATTCAATTTGTAAACAAACATCAACACAACAAACCTGAAAAAGTATCCCTAATTCAGCTAGCAAGTAATTTCCAAAAACAGGTGTGAATAGAAGATACAGCACAGGAAAATAAAACGGCACCAAATACAGCCCCAACAATTGCAAAAAAGACAAAACTAGAAAGAGCAATCAGAGATTGCAGACCCTTGCCAGAACTTGTTTTGTGTGGTGTTTGTGTAGCATTTGTGTACTGGTATGTGATGTAATTAATAATAGATATAATTAGAACTGCCACTTTATAACTGCTGATAGTGATGACCGGGTACCAAGACGTCCTGCTTTGATGCATCCCCGCTTTGATTGGACACCTGACCCTGACTGACCCATGACGTTTTTTATTATTATTGTTCAATTAAATCCATAATGTGATTAAAATAAATTATATTCTAATCAAATGGAAGACCAAATAGGTGTAGTCCTGCAATGGAGTTGTCAGAAGGAACCCATACAAGGAAAAAGCAAAGATGAAGTCATCAGGAGGAACCTGGATAGGATTCACATTTCAGCTGCTACTCCTCCACCATCAAACCCATCCAGGAACAGCCAAGTGAGCCTTATTCAAAAAAAAAAAATCAAAAATAATCCAGATCAAAAAAATAAATAATTTTGGCTGCCAGACCATGTGTCCGATCAAGTTGAAATTTAAAACATGTATTCCCCATCATGACTAAATCATAATTGTGAAGTTTCGTTTCGATTGATTAAGTGGTTCCAGAGAAAACAATATTTAATATTAAGTACTGTTTCAAAGTTTTCATCGTGGAACAACAATAATAAGTTAAAAGGTTTTGCATCTTCACCATGCATGAGCTCTTCACATTCTTTATACTTTAAAAAGAAAACAACTCCAAAGCAAAAAGAAAGCAGGCCTAACGTCTTTGGACAGCATGCTCCGCCCATTGACAGGAGGATGTAACTGGAATGAATGAAAACAACTTTTATAACAACTCCTCACCCCTCACCTCCCCCCCCCCCCACCCAATTGGCTGATTATTGTGGGGAAAGGAAAAAAATCAGTAATTGTCAATCATGCACAGACCAATAATCATCGTATACTATGATCAGATAGCAGACTTATCACATCCATCAGTCACTGTACTGGCACACAAGGAGAATCAGAGAAGCTTTGGAGATATATTTGCATCGCTTGGCCTCAAGAAAATGGGACACCCATGAGTGATATCTGGCACTCTATCAACAAATCGACATCTATAATTATATTACAGCTTTCAAATCACCGAGGACATTTGATGATGATGAGCAAAATGTACCAACCAATCAGTAACATGCATGCACCAGCCAATCAGAACCTCACAATAATTAGCCAATCAGCACCCCACAATAATCAGCCAATGGGGGGTGAGGAGTTGTTGTGAAAGCTGCATTCATTCATTCCATTTACTTCTTGCTGTCGATGGGTCGAGCATGCTGCCCGAAACGTTGAGGCCTACTTTCTTTTTTCTTTGGAGTTATTTTCTTTTTAAAGTATAAAGAATGTAAATAGCTCATTTAAGAGCTCATACATGGTGAAAACACTAAACCTTTTGACTTATTATTATTTAATACTTTTCTTCAATCCAATATGGCTGCCAAACCATGTGACCTATCAATTATTCCTCAACAAACTTGTACCCCCAAGGATTGGGCAACATTTCTGTGAAGTTTCCCCTCGATCTGTCCAGCCATTCTAGAGAAGAAGATTTTTTTATATGTTTTCGGGTAAATCCAATATGGCTGCCAAACCACGTGACACATGACATCATATGTGTGAACCTTTTCTTCCTCATGGATAGGTGGTCATATGTGTAATGTTTCGCCTCAATCTGTTCAGCCACTTCAGAGAAGAAGATTTTAAAAGATTTTTTTTTAACAATATAGCTGCCGAATCACGTGACCGATGACATCAAATTTTTCCCTGTGGACCATTCTATCCCTAGATGACCCTCAATAATTTTCATACTGATCAACATATGCAATTATGACATCATAATGAAAGCACCTATGACGTCATAAAAAAATCACACTTATTCCCCATGAGGAGTACTTGCCCCTTGCCAAGTTTCCATTTTTTTACTTTGTGCAGTTTCAGATACATAGGTCCAAAGTTTTCCGTTTTTCAAACATGGCTGCCACACCACGTGACCTATGATATCATAATTATAATTAAAACATTCTACATGAGCAGTCGCACCTATGGTAAAAATTTCGTCTCAATCTGACAAGTGGTTGCGGAGAAAAACACGAAAGTTCTGTGCGGACAAACAAACAACAAATTGACACAAACGCAATACCCTCTCCTTTGGTGAGCTTAATAAATATATAAAAAGAAATAACAAATATCCACACAAACAACTGGGAGAACGACAAACGAGCAGGAAAATACAGAAAATATTTGACCCGAGTTGGAATCGACAAAGAAGGCTCATTGGAATGGCTAAAAAGAGGTCGGCTCAACTGGGACGGAGAACGAATAATAATAAATGCCCAAGATGAAGGACGCTACACCAATGGATTTAAAAAGATGGTTTGATTGAGCCAGATGGACAAGTGTCGGTTCTGCAAGATAGAAACAGGAAGTACTAGTCACCTGCTTTTGGGATGCAAAAAACTATCAGAACAACTTTACACACAACGGCACAACAAAGTAGGCAAAGTGATTAATTGGCACATCTGCAGAAATTTCAACATCCCAGTTCTAGAAAACTCATGGAAACATGAACCAAGGGCAATCACTGAAAATAAAGACGTCATGCTCACGTAGGACCTGATGATCCCATCAAGCGTGAACATAAAATTACAAAGCCTTGCGACTGGACATCGTTTTCAGGAACAAAAAGGAAAAGACAGCATTGCTGATTGAGATATGAGTACCCAACGATTTTGGCTTAAATAATGCAGAAATCAAGAAAATGACCAAATACCAGGACACCAACAATGAGAGGAAGAGATCTTGGAAGATGGAGAGCGTCAAAATTGCACCAGTGATAATTGGAGCAACAGAAATAATGAAGAAGACCCTCACTGAGATGTTGAAAACCATCCTCGGGAATATTACAACAAACGAACTACAATTGGAAGCAGTCCAGGGTTTGGAGATGATCCTGAAAAGAGTCCTCGGAACAAAACTCTGAGAACAACAAACATTGACCAGCTTAATCCTTGAACTGTGATCCTTTAACGAAGCAGAGGTTGATACTTTGAGTCCTGAGAGGACTTCCATTCACCTCCTGAAAGCGGGAAATGGAGATAATAACCAACGACACACAAACACCCACACACACACACTTCCTTTCTATAGTACAGATGAATGTCTGCACTTCAGGGTTCTCTGAATGACAATATATCCAGTGATATCAAATGAAATGTTCAGTATTCAGTACAAAATGGGAATGACTGAGGAGTATACGTGTGCATGTACATATGCATGTGTATGTATCTTATTGTATTGGGAAAGCACATCTCATGCTACCTTTCCCAACAGGGATATGTAACCCCACCTTGCTTTACTATGTTACAAAGCAGATACTTTATCATGCTGGGAGCTCACTGGCAAGTTCTGTCTCTCCACCTACGAAGTGTTGACATGAGCCTTCTTGACTCATGTCTCATTTGTCTTTACGTCATAAAATAACATTAGCTACCAAGCTCTGGAGTGACATCAGAGAGCAGATTGTGCAATGACATCACTTTCAAAACTTTGAACAAGCTTGCGGACACGAAAAGTGTAATTTGATAACACGCTCGGGTCGCCGTCAACATCCCATTCCAGTATGACTTACTCATCATGGCAAAACATCAGAGGATGTTCTTTTACGATCTTTTATCCATTATTTAACTTGTATGTTCATACGTTCTATCCTCTCACATGACGTGTTTGACTTGCTCCTCTGTGCACATAAATGTATATAGACATGGTTATCCCACGCCACTGAACTTCATTACAGGTCGGTAGAAATCTCAGGAATGATTGAGGTCGACCTCATTTTGTTGAGAGACCTCATTGGCAAGGATGCACACGATATGGCTTGGTTTAGAAAATATCACATCATCTTTTGGTTGTTATAATGTCTTGCACACTTTGATTATTATCAACCTGGATCAATTACGTCTTGAGTGTCCTGGTTCAGGAAAGAGTTTTTGATGATGTTGTAAATTGCTCTACGGGCTGGTAGGATGGCCTAGAGTTATGCACACTCACCTCTTAGCTATCCAGTCAGGGTTTGAATCTCGGCCCTGCTATAAACTACCATCTCAGTGTTTCACAGGCAGGGTGATTCACCAATGTGTGTGCCGTCCCTTGGATGGACGTTAAATGGGAATCTTGTCTGCCGGCATTAGATGCTGGACGAAAGGTGAAGAGTAGGCGAGCTATGGCCAGCACCATGGTTAAATTCCAAATTCCTACCCTAACTACTGCTGGGAAGGCAATGGCAAACCACCCTGTATAACCTTGGCCAAGAAACTGTTTCGGTAACACCAACGCTCTGTAACAGTGTATGGTACATCCGAATCAGAAGAAGTTGCCCTAAAAATCAGCATTTCTTTTTGAGCGAAGCTTAATTATTAATTTAAGATGTTTCTATAGTCTGACGTCACAAATATTGTGGCATTGTCTCCATTAGATGAGCACTTGAAAATTAAAACGCGGATATTCCACATCCCAGGAGAAATGTAGTTAAGCATACTAAAGTAATCCTTTAAAAGTTGGTTCACTTTTGGTGTTAATGGGAAGTTTAAAAGGAAATGTTTAAAGATGCTACTGATCAATGTTCAGTTGAATATGATTTTGAAATGGAGCCTGAACTTCTCTCTCGAAGTGGAATTGAAACCCTTTTTCTCAGAACTTGTATCATGTTCGACAGCCCATGTTCCTTCTCGGTGTCTCGGGCATCATTCCTGTGGGAGAGCCGATCCTAATTGTGTCGAAGACTGTTATTGTGAATCTTGGGTGTCACACGAAACGCAAAGTCCAGTTGACCTTGGCTATCAAGTGCCATTGCCTGACGTCCCACAGACCTTTCACAGAGTTTTATCATGAAGAAAGAGCCTAGTGGTGTCACGCTATAGATGCATATGGTTCACATATCAAAGGAATTCCAGAACTATAAAAACAAACCCATCTTATATATTATTTCCGAGTTTGTGGTTTCGTGTCGCGCTATCTTCGACTTTGTTCTGCGCTCGAGTAACGTGATATTCGGCTTACATTATCTCAAAGACCATATGAGGTGCATGGTACAAAAAAAAGTAAATAAAATGGTTCTGAAACAGTGAAATCATATTCCACTTACTGCATTAAGTAAAATTACTACTGATACTCTGCATCAGTTCCTTTCTGAAACACACCCACCCCAACATGTCGCGCAGAGCGCGGGTTATGCTAGTTTATTATAAACTACACGTAATGCTTAAACATTTGACACAATAAACTATTTTATGACTCGGGATAGACAGAAAAGAGGAGCGAGAGGAGAGAGAGAGAGAGAGAGAGAGAGAAGAGAGAGAGAGAGAGAGAGAGAGAGAGAGAGAGAGAGAGAGAGAGGCCTCATCCGGGTCACGCAAGGGCTCCTGACAAGCGGAAGGCCGAGGAGGAGGCATTGCCCCTCGTCCAGTCCATAAACTTCCCACAACAGGCAGCCTGACAGACATAGACTGAAGACACTAGCTCTGGACAACTTTTAAATCGATACATCAAATTGCAAACCTTGTAATATCTTACCTTTACTCAATGCTTGCAACATTATCTTCATATGTATAAAAATGGGGGAAATTTACACTGTCACCCCTACACTTCCCCCATTTCCCACTCAATCACCTCAATGCTTCCCCTCTCCGCTCCCATTGCCTTATCCCACCTTCACTCTCTATTTTCTCCATTAAAAAAAACAAAAACTTACAAACACTTCATTTTTTTATATCGACGGCTAACCTTGAACCCTCAGCTCATCTTGAAGCAACATTACTGTAGTGACCGGGGAAGATGTGTGAAGTCACCTCGTGGTGACTTTAACGTCACCATTTCCATTTGAATATTTGTAAAACTCTTGACAAATCAAGCATCAGGCTTTAAGCTCGAGATTCACGGGTGAGAGATTTCTTTGTCGTGTGTATGCGAACGATGGCTTTTGAGGAAATAAACCCAGGCAGGAAATGTGACAAATGTGATGTCACAATGACCTCACCTGAACTGAGTGCTCGTGTGTGGAAATTCACGTGTAAATCATGTCTCCCACAGTAGCTGCGAACGTGTCTACACACGATCCATGTCAATACCCTCTTTAAATTGACCACCCATGTGATCCATGTCCATTTAGGAATGGCTAGGCCTAATTTTAGTTCAAATGAGTTTGCTCACTCCACCAGAATTGTGTGTGTGTGTGTGTGTGTGTGTGTGTGTGTGTGTGTGTGTGTGTGTGTGTGTGTGTGTGTGTGTTTGTGTGATATAGGCTATAGATGCAAGAAGGGGCAGAGGATGTGGGTGAATAATACTGTGTTGGCTTCCCAGTAAAATATGGGGTACTAACAAGGTATTGTCAGACTACACAGTTCAAGGAGAGGCCTCATTCACGTCACACAAGGGTCGCAGCTCTTCATGGGGATCGTTACCTTGTCAACATTGCCTGAAGTAACTGCTTTTCAACCACATGATCTATCCAGAATGACCCACAAAGAGTGATCGAGCATCAACAAAATTTCTGAGACTGTTCGGAACAAGCTTCAGACAAGTCCTATCAAGTCCAGAAGACCACTGCTACGAAACATTCTCATGCAGTGCTACCAAACACAGCGCCTGCAAGGGTGGCCCTATCTCAAAAGCAGGGAAGACCCAACGGTGCCATGTTCCTTTCACCGACGAGTGTATATTCTGCCCAGACTTCAATGATGGACATTCTCAAGTCTGGAGATGAGGTGTGGAGTGATTTTCTAATTATGTAATTACCTCTGCCACTGAAGGTGGATGGAGGTTATGTTATCAGGCCTGTTTGTCTGTCTGTCTGTCTGTCTGTGAGCAGGGTATCTCAAAAAGTTACTGCATGGATGGACTGAATGAAACTTGGTGGACAGGTTGGGTGTGTGACAAGGACAAATTGATT
This sequence comes from Eptatretus atami, assembly GCA_035128595.1. Taxonomy (NCBI): domain Eukaryota; kingdom Metazoa; phylum Chordata; class Myxini; order Myxiniformes; family Myxinidae; genus Eptatretus; species Eptatretus atami. Next base: position 153,620,250 of record CM068953.1, read on the forward strand.
AGATTTTGGTGAAGATCTGTATTCAGATTTGAGAATTTTGAAAGTGATTCTTCGCAATTGAGACATAGGGCCAAAAGTGACATATAGTTCGATGTTTAAAAAAGTTTGTGGACGAGTTACGACAAAACTAGTTGGATGAGTTGGTTAGGTGAGAAGAACAAGCCGACTTGATTTTGGTTCAGGTCCGGATCCACATCCGGCCTCTCAGTTGGACACAAAATGCAAACTGTTCAGCCTGGCGGAGGTATGCGCTCTACCGAGTGCCTTTGTAGTGAGTCAATATGATCGGCCTTCAGACGTATGTCCAATTGAAGCTGATTGAAAGATCCTAGTGAGACCTGTTTGTGCTCTCAAAATCTGCCCACATTCTCTTGATCAAATGGAAATGGTCACAGTCGAAGAATTGTCCAACATCCCGTAACAAGAAGAAGTGGATCTGATTTAGTCGATCACAATACGTTTACAAGCTTGCATTGCATTCAATAGTAGTCACCACCTTAGGAAAGCAATCTCTGCAAATTAAAACTTCTCTGTGATCATTTGTCGACTGACGTCGTCGCCAACTTACACGCATTTTAGTCATCCATGTGGTTTTCACACTTGACATCCAATGACATAATGTATGTTTTATGGAGTGGACGGATCAATGTGCTCCTCCTCTTACATCAGAATAAGAGCACATTTGAACGTACAATACCATAGTCTCTGTCTATGAGTCAATACTATGAGTCAGCCTTTAGTCTACGGTGGGAGATTGTAAATACCCATGAAAACCGATCGGCTTTGCTGTTCATAGCTTCCTTTAATTTTACATGAATAAGATAACACTTAACCCAATGCTGATAGATTTGACAATTACTCTGTCAATAATTTTCTTGCAAGAGAGTTGCAAGGGAAAATCCTTTCCTCTGATGCAAGTTAAGGAATCTCAAGGTCTCAACTCAATTTTAAGAAACTACCAAAATAACAATGTCAAAAATTTCCAAACAAAGCTCACTTTGCGGTTTGAGGACTTTAAATACATTTTTTGGATGAGTGTGTGTGCACATATGATATATATATATATATATATATATATATATATATATATATATATATATATATGCATGAGGTCCGTCTAAAAAGTAATGGGACTGAGCCTGCTGTGTGCTCCACTTACACAACTTGAATGAACCGGTTGTGTCACAGTCTTTTGCAACATTCCAGCAATATATATGATTAGTGATGGTTGACTATGTTCATTGTGTGATGTTTTTACAGGTCGTGCTTTTCACATTGTCTAGTCTGAGTCGTCGCGCTATGAGTCGTGAGCCGAGACCCAATCTGAAATTTCTTACCAAACTTGGCAAAACACCTTCCGAATCCTTCTCAATGCTGCAGCAAGTCCATGGGGAAGAAACGATGTCACGAACACTTGCATTTGAATGGCACAAGACGTTCAAAGAAGGATAGGAGGAGGTTGAAGATGATCCACGGTCTGGAAGACCTTGAACGAGCAGAATGGCGGACAACATCGAGCGTGTGAAGCAGATGGTGCACACAGATTGTCGACTCATGGTGCGGATGATTGCTGAGGAACTTTCCATCAACAAGGACACTGTCTGGAGCATCATCACTGAAAATATCGAAATGCACAAGGTGTGTGCAAAGATGGTCCCCAAGCTGTTGTCCGAGGACCAGAAACAGTAGTCACTGTCTGTCAAGACATTATCGAGCACCACGAGGATGATCCAGACCTGCTTGGGAGAGTCATTACTGGCGATGAATCGTGGATATTCGAACACGATACCGAAAACCAACGGCAGAGTCGTCAGTGGAAAAGTCCGGCATCACCAAGACCAAGAAAGCAAGGATGTCGAAGTCGAAGGTCAAGGTGATGCTCATCGCGTTTTTGACATCAAGGCATCGTCCACTTTGAGTTTCTACCACAGGGTCAAACAGTGAATCAATACGTGTACAAGGAGATCCGCCGGTGCCTCATGAGAACAGTCCAGGACAAGAGGAGGGATCTGTGGGAGAACAATGCCTGGATGCTCCACCATGACAATGCCGCTGCACACTGTGCCCTGAGCATCCGACAGTTTCTGGTGGAGAGGAACGTGCCAACTCTAGAGCAACCCCCTTAGTTGCCAGACTTGGCCCCTTGTGATTTTTTCCTCTTCCCAAGCTCAAGGGGGTGATCAAGGGGACCCGATTTCCTGATGTGGAGGCCATAAAAAGGGAAGGGCCGTGACGATGGAGCTCCAGAGGATTCGAGAAGAAGCCTTCCGGGGATGCATCAAAGCGTGGAAGAAGAGGATGGACAAGTGTGTGAGACTGGAGGGAACTATTTTGAAGGGGACAAGCTGTGATTTCAATATTTTTTTGTAATAAAATTTCTGTGAAGTCAGTCCCGTTACTTTTTAGATGGACCTCGTGATATATATTTAATATATAATATATATATATATATATATATATATATATATATATATATATATATATATATACTAGTACGTGCCCGTACGTGCATGGCCGTACGTGTGTGGCCGTACGTGCAAAAAAAAAATAGATAACCTTTCAAACAACCACACAGGCCGTTCCTTCGCTCTCTTAAACGACAACTGGATTGGGGCATTGTGTTTATCGATAAATGCGCATAAGAAATCGAGAAATTATTAGAATACAGATAAGTCATCACTATCCGGAAGTCCGTACGTTGTAACCCGTAATGGGGAATGCGGCTGAGGATCTCTTCCCCAACGGACACGCCTACGCAGCAACATGTACTGTCATTGGTAAATAAATGGCACCCTTTCCCTATCGGCCATGCCTACGCAGCAATGTGTCCTGTCATTGGTTTGGTAAATAAATGGCCATAACTTGGGAACCCGAGAGATACAGTGTTTGCTATAAAACCACCTATTTAATTTTGTGTGCCTGCTGCTTCCATGTCCTCTAAGGGTTCGGCTGTTGTAGAATAACTAAATCTTATCTTTGGAACCGCTACATGAAGCTCCCAGGTTCGCTTCTTCTTCGTCAACAAGGAAAGCGGGCTTTTAAAACAGAAATATTATTGTTTAAACGGACACAACTTTTTGTTCCAAGTAACTACATTAGGCTTTCGAACACAAGTAACTTTATTATTACTTTTTCACACGGGTACTCGTTTATTATTCCTTGACAGCAGGAACCCTTTGGAATGAAACGTGATGGACGGACAACACACACATGACCACACCACAACCCACAACCCAAACATCTGGAAAAGAAGAAGCAACATCTTGGGAATGCTCGTGATTATTTGATCGTGAAAAAATAGAATACAACTTTAAAAAAAAAGTCAATACTTTAAAGTCCAGGCCCCAGATTTAATTCAAATTTCTAGCTTAAAAACTTGACGCTCTCCACGTCACTGCACCAGGACGTTTCAAGACCGAACTTATCCAAGAGGAAAAGGCAGTGGATGATGGCTCGGAGAGCGGGAAAAACCTTCTTCATCCCAAAAACAAGAAGAAACCCAACTTCCTCAAAGTAACCGGCCATAATATGCCGATAACAACATACTTCCACAGGAATGATCACATTATTATTATTACCATCACCCAATCCAACAAGAAAGCTTAGCGGCAGAATAAAAAGTGATGTAAGAAAGGTTGTTATGGAAACAATTGACCACCTACTACTGAACAGCCGTACTTGAAAATTGCAAAATGCGAAGGACCAAATCGTCCAATGCCTGGATCGGACTATAAGAAAGCTTTCAACAGTGCCCCCACATTTGTGGATGATAAAAACATGCAATATTAAAAAAAATAATTCCCCAAGTAATCAAACCGATTGAGAAATCAATCGAGCTCTGGAATACCACATTGAATTACACTCAGAAGGAAATATCGAAATACCAGATGTGAAAATACTGCGTAGGATCTTCCAGGGAGACATTCTCTCCCCCTCTCTCATTGTTTTTTTCTGGCTCTGGCACCACTGAGTAACCTCATCAACAAACAGGATCATGGATACACTTTACAACCAAAATAAGAACATCCCAAGAAACAAGAAAGATGACACACCTCCAATACATGGATGATGTAAAGCTCCACACTGAATGATGAAAAATTGACAGAACAGCTAAAAGTAGTAAAACGGTCTCTGAGGACATTCAAATGAAATTTGGACGAGAAAGTGTGCCAACTTGGAACTTTTATAGAAGGTAAACCACAAAACAGACAACATAAAATTGACCTTGAAACTACAATGCAGCACTTGGAAAAGAAGCATCATACAATATCTTGGAGTATAAGAGGGGCCACCAAATATGTCACAAACAAATGTGCAAAACAATCACAAAGAATACTTATGTGGAATGAAGCAGATCCTGAAAACGTATCTCTCCCCAGGAATCAAAATCAAAGCCACAAACCAACTCTCAGTACCAGTGTTACAATACAGCTGTAGGTGGAATAGTGAACTAGCCCAATCAGAAATCAATGTCAGATATCAAAAAAGAAACTCCTCACCATTCACAAAATGTTCTACAAAACCAGTGCATCCTGAGAATGTACATGCTGAGACAAGGGAGAATGCAGCCTGATGGAACTCAACCAGGTGCACAGAAGACGAGTGTAGGACTGGCTGAGTATATCAATGCTCAACAGACGATTGGATTCAATTTGTAAACAAACATCAACACAACAAACCTGAAAAAGTATCCCTAATTCAGCTAGCAAGTAATTTCCAAAAACAGGTGTGAATAGAAGATACAGCACAGGAAAATAAAACGGCACCAAATACAGCCCCAACAATTGCAAAAAAGACAAAACTAGAAAGAGCAATCAGAGATTGCAGACCCTTGCCAGAACTTGTTTTGTGTGTGTGTTTGTGTAGCATTTTGTGTACTGGTATGTGATGTAATTAATATACATATAATTAGAACTGCACCTTTATAATCTGCTGATAGTGATGACCGGTTACCAAGACGTCCTGCTTTGATGCATCCCGCTTTGATTGGACACCTGACCCTGACTGACCCATGACGTTTTTATTATTATTGTTCAATTAAATCCATAATGTGATTAAAATAAAATTATATTCTAATCAAATGGAAGACCAAATAGGTGTAGTCCTGCCAATGGATTGTCAGAAGGAACCCATACAAGGAAAAAGCAAAGATGAAGTCATCAGGAGGAACCTGGATAGGATTCACTTTCAGCTGCTACTCCTCCACCATCAAACCATTCCAGGAACAGCCAGTGAGCCTTATTCAAAAAAAAAAAATCAAAAATAATCCAGATCAAAAAATAATAATTTTGGCTGCCAGACATGTGCCCGATCAAGTTGAAATTTAAAACATGTATTCCCCATCATGACTAAATCATAATTGTGAAGTTTTGTTTCGATTGATTAAGTTGTTCCAGAGAAAACAATATTTAATATTAAGTACTGTTTCAAAGTTTCATCGTGGAACAACAATAATAGTTAAAAGGTTTTGCATCTTCACCATGCATGAGCTCTTCACATTCTTTATACTTTAAAAAGAAAAACAACTCCAAAGCAAAAAGAAAGCAGGCCTCAACGTCTTGGACAGCATGCTCCGCCCATTGACAGGAGGATGTAACTGGAATGAATGAAAACAATTTTATAACAACTCCTCACCCCTCACCCCCCCCCCCCCCACCCAATGTGGCTGATTATTGTGGGGAAAGGAAAAAAATAGTAATTGTCAATCATGCACAGACCAATAATCATCGTATACTATGATCCAGATAGCAGACTTATCACATCCATCAGTCACTGTACTGGCACAGCAAGGAGAATCAGAGAGCTTTGGAGATATATTTGCATCGCTGGTCCCTCAAGAAATGGGACACCCATGAGTGATATCTGGCACTCTATCAACAAATCGACATCTATAATTATAATTTACAGCTTTCAATACACCGAGGACATTTGATGATGATGAGCAAAATGTACCAACCAATCAGTAACATGCATGCACCAGCATTCAGAACCTCACAATAATTAGCCAATCAGCACCCCACAATAATCAGCCAATGGGGGGTGAGGATTTGGTTGTGAAAGCTGCATTCATTCATTCCATTTACTTCTTGCTGTCGATGGTCGAGCATGCTGCCCGAAACGTTGAGGCCTACTTTCTTTTTTCTTTGGAGTTATTTTCTTTTAAAGTATAAAGAATGTAAATAGCTTCATTTAAGAGCTCATACATGGTGAAAACACTAAACCTTTTTAACTTATTATTATTTAATACTTTTTCTTCAATCCAATATGGCTGCAAAACGCATGTGACCTATACCAATTATTCCTCACACAACTTGTACCCCCAAGGATTGGCAACATTTCTGTGAAGTTTCCCTCGATCTGTCCAGCCATTCTAGAGAAGAAGATTTTTTTATATGTTTTCGGGTAAATCCAATATGGCTGCCAAACCACGTGACACATGACATCATATGTGTGAACCTTTTCTTCCTCATGGATAGGTGTCATATGTGTAATGTTTCGCCTCAATCTGTTCAGCCACTTCAGAGAAGAAGATTTAAAAGATTTTTTTTTAACAATATAGCTGCCGAATCACGTGACGATGACCATCAAATTTTCCCTGTGGACCATTCTATCCCTAGAGTGACCCTCAATAATTTCATACTGATCAACATATGCATTATGACATCATAATGAAAGCACCTATGACGTCATAAAAAAATCACACTTATTCCCCATGAGGAGTACTTGCCCCTTGCCAAGTTTCCATTTTTTTACTTTGTGCAGTTTCATCAGATACATAGGTCCAAAGTTTTTCGTTTTCAAACATGGCTGCCACACAACTGACCTATGATAATCATAATTATAATTAAAACATTCTACATGAGCAGTCGCCACCTATGGTAAAAATTTCGTCTCAATCTGACAAGTGGTTGCGGAGAAAAACACGAAAGTTCTGTGCGGACAAACAAACAACAACTGACACAAAACGCAATACCCTCTCCTTTGGTGAGCTTAATAAATATAAAAAGAAATAACAAATATCCCACACAACAACTGGGAGAACGACAAACGAGCAGGAAATACAGAAAATATTTGACCCGAGTTGGAATCGACAAAGAAGGCTCATTGGAATGGCTAAAAAAGAGGTCGGCCTCAACTGGGACGGAGAACGAATAATAATAAATGCCCAAGATGAAGGACGCTAACCCAATGGATTTAAAAAGATGGTTTGATTGAGCCAGATGGACAAGTGTCGGTTCTGCAAGATAGAAACAGGAAGTACTAGTCACCTGCTTTTGGGATGCAAAAAACATATCAGAAACAACTTTACACACAACGGCACAACAAAGTAGGCAAAGTGATTAATTGGCACATCTGCAGAAATTTTCAACATCCCAGTTCTAAGAAACTCATGGAAACATGAACCAAGGGCAATCACTGAAAATAAAGACGTCATGCTCACGTAGGACCTGATGATCCCATCAAGCGTGAACATAAAATTACAAAGCCTTGCGACTGGACATCGTTTTTCAGGAACAAAAAGGAAAAGACAGCATTGCTGATTGAGATATGAGTACCCAACGATTTTTGGCTTAAATAATGCAGAAATCAAGAAAATGACCAAAATACCAGGACACCAACAATGAGAGGAAGAGATCTTGGAAGATGGAGAAGCGTCAAAATTGCACCAGTGATAATTGGAGCAACAGAAATAATGAAGAAGACCCTCACTGAGATGTTGAAAACCATCCTCGGAATATTACAACAAACGAACTACAATTGGAGCAGTCCGGGTTTGGAGATGATCCTGAAAAGAGTCCTCGGAACAAAACTCTGAGAAAACAAACATTGACCAGCTTAATCCTTGAACTGTGATCCTTTAACGAAGCAGAGGTTGATACTTTGAGTCCTGAGAGGACTTCCATTCACCTCCTGAAAGCGGGAAATGGAGATAATAACCAACGACACACAAACACCCACACCACACACTTCCTTTCTATAGTACAGATGAATGTCTGCACTTCAGGGTTCTCTGAATGACAATATATCCAGTGATATCAAATGAAATGTTCAGTATTCAGTACAAAATGGGAATGACTGAGGAGTATACGTGTGCATGTACATATGCATGTGTATGTACTTATTGTATTGGGAAAGCACATCTCATGCTACTTTCCCAACAGGGATATGTAACCCACCTTGCTTTACTATGTTACAAAGCAGATACTTTATCATGCTGGGAGCTCACTGGCAAGTTCTGTCTCTCCACCTACGAAGTGTTGACATGAGCCTTCTTGACTCATGTCTCATTTGTCTTTACGTCATAAAATACATTAGCTACAAGCTCTGGAGTGACATCAGAGAGCAGATTGTGCAATGACATCACTTTCAAAACTTTGAACAAGCTTGCGGAACGAAAAGTGTAATTTGATAACACGCTCGGGTCGCCGTCAACATCCCATTCCAGTATGACATTACTCATCATGGCAAAACATCAGAGGATGTTCTTTTACGATCTTTTATCCATTATTTAACTTGTATGTTCATACGTTTCTATCCTCTCACATGACGTGTTTGACTTGCTCCTCTGTGCACATAAATGTATATAGACATGGTTATCCCACGCCACTGAACTTCATTACAGGTCGGTAGAAATCTCAGGAATGATTGAGGTCGACCTCATTTTGTTGAGAGACTCATTGGCAAGGATGCACACGATATGGCTTGGTTTAGAAAATATCACATCATCTTTTGGTTGTTATAATGTTCTTGCACACTTTGATTATTATCAAACCTGGATCAATTACGTCTTGAGTGTCCTGGTTCAGGAAAGAGTTTTTGATGATGTTGTAAATTGCTCTACGGGCTGGTAGGATGGCCTAGAGTTATGCACACTCACCTCTTAGCTATCCAGTCAGGGTTTGAATCTCGGCCCTGCTATAAACTACCATCTCAGTGTTTCACAGGCAGGGTGATTCACCAATGGTGTGTGCCGTCCTTGGATGGACGTTAAATGGGAATCTTGTCTGCCGGCATTAGTTGCTGGACGAAAGGTGAAGAGTAGGCGAGCTATGGCCAGCACCATGGTTAAATTCCAAATTCCTACCCTAACTACTGCTGGAAGGCAATGGCAAACCACCCTGTATAACCTTGGCCAAGAAACTGTTTCGGTAACACCAACGCTCTGTAACAGTGTATGGTACATCCGAATCAGAAGAAGTTGCCCTAAAAATCAGCATTTCTTTTTTGAGCGAAGCTTAATTATTAAATTTAAGATGTTTCTATATGTCTGACGTCACAAATATTGTGGCATTGTCTCCATTAGATGAGCACTTGAAAATTAAAACGCGGATATTCCACATCCCAGGGAAATGTAGTAAGCATACTAAAGTATCCTTTAAAAGTTGGTTCACTTTTGGTGTTAATGGGAAGTTTAAAGGAAATGTTTAAAGATGCTACTGATCAATGTTCAGTTGAATATGATTTTGAAATGGAGCCTGAACTTCTCTCTCGAAGTGGAATTGAAACCCTTTTTCTCAGAACTTTGTATCATGTTCGACAGCCCATGTTCCTTCTCGGTGTCTCGGGCATCATTCCTGTGGGAGAGCCATCCTAATTGTGTCGAAGACTGTTATTGTGAATCTTGGGTGTCACGAGAAACGCAAAGTCCAGTTGACCTTGGCTATCAAGTGCCATTGCCTGACGTCCCACAGACCTTTCACAGAGTTTTTTCATGAAGAAAGAGCCTAGTGGTGTCACGCTATAGATGCATATGGTTCACATATCAAAGGAATTCCAGAACTATAAAAACAAACCCATCTTATATATTATTTCCGAGTTTGTGGTTTGTGTCGCGCTATCTTCGACTTTGTTCTGCGCTCGAGTAACGTGATATTCGGCTTACATTATCTCAAAGACCATATTGAGGTGCATGGTACAAAAAAAGTAAATAAAATGGTTCTGAAAACAGTGAAATCATATCCACTTACTGCATTAAAGTAAAATTACTACTGATACTCTGCATCAGTTCCTTTCTGAAACACACCCACCCAACATGTCGCGCAGAGCGCGGGTTATGCTAGTTTATTATAAACTACACGTAATGCTTAAACATTTGACACAATAAACTATTTATGACTCGGGATAGACAGAAAAGAGAGCGAGAGGGAGAGGGAGGAGAGAGAGAGAGAGAGGAGAGAGAGAGAGAGAGAGAGAGAGAGAGAGAGAGAGAGAGAGAGAGAGAAGGCCTCATCCGGTCACGCAAGGGCTCCTGACAAGCGGAAGGCCGAGGAGGAGGCATTGCCCCTCGTCCAGTCCATAAACTTCCCACAACAGGCAGCCTGACAGACATAGACTGAAGACACTAGCTCTGGACAACTTTTAAATCGATACATCAAATTGCAAACCTTGTAATATCTTACCTTTACTCAATGCTTGCAACATTATCTTCATATGTATAAAAATGGGGGAAATTTAACTGTCACCCTACACTTCCCCCATTTCCCACTCAATCACCTCAATGCTTCCCCTCTCCCTCCCATTGCCTTATCCCACCTTCACTCTCTATTTTCCTCCATTAAAAAAAACAAAAACTTACAACACTTCATTTTTATATCGACGGCTAACTGAACCTCAGCTCATCTTGAGCGAACATTACTGTAGTGACCGGGAAGATGTTGAAGTCACCTCGTGGTGACTTTAACGTCACCATTTCCATTTGAATATTTGTAAAACTCTTACAAAATCAAGCATCAGGCTTTAAGCTCGAGATTCACGGGTGAGAGATTTCTTGTCGTGTGTATGCGAACGATGGCTTTTGAGGAAATAAACCAGGCAGGAAATGTGACAAATGTGATGTCACAATGACCTCACCTGAACTGAGCGCTCGTGTGTGAAATTCACGTGTAAATCATGTCTCCCACAGTAGCTGCGAACGTGTTCTACACACGATCCATGTCAATACCCTCTTTAAATTGACCACCCATGTGATCCATGTCCATTTAGGAATGGCTAGGCCTAATTTTAGTTCAAATGAGTTTGCTCACTCCACCAGAATGTGTGTGTGTGTGTGTGTGTGTGTGTGTGTGTGTGTGTGTGTGTGTGTGTGTGTGTGTTGTGATATAGGCTATAGATGCAAGAAGGGGCAGAGGATGTGGGTGAATTATACTGTGTTGGCTTCCAGTAAAATATGGGGTACTAACAAGGTATTGTCAGACTACACAGTTCAAGGAGAGGCCTCATTCACGTCACACAAGGGTCGCAGCTCTTCATGGGGATCGTTACTTGTCAACATTGCCTGAAGTAACTGCTTTTCAACCACATGATCTATCCAGAATGACCCACAAAGAGTGATCGAGCATCAAACAAAATTTCTGAGACTGTTCGGAACAAGCTTCAGACAAGTCCTATCAAGTCCAGAAGACCACTGCTACGAAACATTCTCATGCAGTGCTACCAAACACAGCGCCTGCAAGGGTGGCCCTATCTCAAAAGCAGGGAAGACCCAACGGTGCCATGTTCCTTTCACCGACGATGTATATTGCCCAGACTTCAATGATGGACATTCTCAAGTCTGGAGATGAGGTGTGGAGTGATTTTCTAATTATGTAATTACCTCTGCCACTGAAGGTGGATGGAGGTTATGTTATCAGGCCTGTTTGTCTGCTGTCTGTCTGTCTGTCTGTGAGCAGGGTATCCTCAAAAAGTTACTGCATGGATGGACTGAATGAAACTTGGTGGACAGGTTGGGTGTGTGACAAGGACAAATTGATTAGATTTTGGTGAAGATCTGTATTCAGATTTGAGAATTTTGAAAGTGATTCTTCGCAATTGAGACATAGGGCCAAAAGTGACATATAGTTCGATGTTTAAAAAAGTTTGTGGACGAGTTACGACAAAACTAGTTGGATGAGTTGGTTAGGTGAGAAGAACAAGCGACTTGATTTTGGTTCAGGTCCGGATCCACATCCGCCTCTCAGTTGGACACAAAATGCAAACTGTTCAGCCTGGCGGAGGTATGCGCTCTACCGAGTGCCTTTGTAGTGAGTCAATATGATCGGCCTTCAGACGTATGTCCAATTGAAGCTGATTGAAAGATCCTAGTGAGACCTGTTTGTGCTCTCAAAATCTGCCCCACATTCTCTTGATCAAATGGAAATGGTCACAGTCGAAGAATTGTCCAACATCCCGTAACAAGAAGAAGTGGATCTGATTTGTCGATCACAATACGTTTACAAGCTTGCATTGCATTCAATAGTAGTCACCACCTTAGGAAAGCAATCTCTGCAAATTAAAACTTCTCTGTGATCATTTGTCGACTGACGTCGTCGCCAACTTACACGCATTTTTAGTCATCCATGTGGTTTCACACTTGACATCCAATGACATAATGTATGTTTTATGGAGTGGACGGATCAATGTGCTCCTCCTCTTACATCAAAATAAGAGCACATTTGAACGTACAATACCATAGTCTCTGTCTATGAGTCAATCTATGAGTCAGCCTTTAGTCTACGGTGGGAGATTGTAAATACCCATGAAAACCGATCGGCTTTGCTGTTCATAGCTTCCTTTAATTTTACATGAATAAGATAACACTTAACCCAATGCTGATAGATTTGACAATTACTCTGTCAATAATTTTCTTGCAAGAGAGTTGCAAGGGAAAATCCTTTCCTCTGATGCAAGTTAAGGAATCTCAAGGTCTCACTCAATTTTAAGAAACTACCAAAATAACAATGTCAAAAAATTTCCAAACAAAGCTCACTTTGCGGTTGAGGACTTTAATACATTTTTTGGATGAGTGTGTGTGCACATATGAATATATATATATATATATATATATATATATATATATATATATAATATATATATATGAGGTCCGTCTAAAAAGTAATGGGACTGAGCCTGCTGTGTGCTCCACTTACACAACTTGAATGAACCGGTTGTGTCACAGTCTTTTTGCAACATTCCAGCAATATATATGATTAGTGATGGTTGACTATGTTCATTGTGTGATTTTTTTACAGGTCGTGCTTTTCACATTGTCTAGTCTGAGTCGTCGCGCTATGAGTCGTGAGCCGAGACCCAATCTGAAATTTCTTACCAAACTTGGCAAAACACCTTCCGAATCCTTCTCAATGCTGCAGCAAGTCCATGGGGAAGAAACGATGTCACGAACACTTGCATTTGAATGGCCAAGACGTTCAAAGAAGGATAGGAGGAGGTTGAAGATGATCCACGGTCTGGAAGACTTGAACGAGCAGAATGGCGGACAACATCGAGCGTGTGAAGCAGATGGTGCACACAGATTGTCGACTCATGTGCGGATGATTGCTGAGGAACTTTCCATCAACAAGGACACTGTCTGGAGCATCATCACTGAAAATATCGAAATGCACAAGGTGTGTGCAAAGATGGTCCCCAAGCTGTTGTCCGAGGACCAGAAACAGTAGTCACTGTCTGTCAAGACATTATCGAGCACCACGAGGATGATCCAGACCTGCTTGGGAGAGTCATTACTGGCGATGAATCGTGGATATTCGAACACGATACCGAAACCAAATGGCAGAGTCGTCAGTGGAAAAGTCCGGCATCACCAAGACCAAAGAAGCAAGGATGTCGAAGTCGAAGGTCAAGGTGATGCTCATCGCGTTTTTGACATCAAGGGCATCGTCCACTTTGAGTTTCTACCACAGGGTAAACAGTGAATCAATACGTGTACAAGGAGATCCGCCGGTGCCTCATGAGAACAGTCCAGGACAAGAGGAGGGATCTGTGGGAGACACAATGCCTGGATGCTCCACCATGACATGCCGCTGCACACTGTGCCCGAGCATCCGACAGTTTCTGGTGGAGAGGAACGTGCCAACTCTAGAGCAACCCCCTTAGTTGCCAGACTTGGCCCCTTGTGATTTTTTCCTCTTCCCAAGCTCAAGGGGGTGATCAAGGGGACCCGATTTCCTGATGTGGAGGCCATAAAAAGGGAAGGGCCGTGACGATGGAGCTCCAGAGGATTCGAGAAGAAGCCTTCCGGGGATGCATCAAAGCGTTGGAAGAAGAGGATGGACAAGTGTTGTGAGACTGGAGGAAACTATTTTGAAGGGGACAAGCTTGATTTCAATATATTTTTTGTAATAA
>CM068953.1:153635873-153648639 GCA_035128595.1 Eptatretus atami
TCCAATCATGGCATGATGTAAAGCTCCACACTGAATGATGAAAAATTGACAGAACAGCTAAAAGTAGTAAAACGGTTCTCTGAGGACATTCAAATGAAATTTGGACGAGATAAGTGTGCCAACTGGACATTTTATAGAAGGTAAACCACAAACAGACAACATAAAATTGACCTTGAAACTACAATGCAGCACTTGGAAAACGAAGCATCATACAATATCTTGGAGTATAAGAGGGGCCACCAAATATTCACAAACAAATGTGCAAAACAATCACAAAGAATACTTATTGTGAATGAAGCAGATCTGAAAACGTATCTCTCCCCAGGAATCAAAATCAAAGCCACAAACCAACTCTCAGTACCAGTGTTACAATACAGCTGTAGGTGGAATAGTGAACTAGCCCAATCAAAATCAATGTCAGATATCAAACAAGAAAAACTTCCTCACCATTCACAAAATGTTCTACAAAACCAGTGCATCCTGAGAATGTACATGCTGAGACAAGAGGAGAATGCAGCCTGATGGAACTCAACCAGGTGCACAGAAAGACGAGTGTAGGACTGGCTGAGTATATCAAATGCTCAACAAGCGATGGATTCAATTTGTAAACAAACATCAACACAACAAACCTGAAAAAGTATCCCTAATTCAGCTAGCAAGTAATTTCCAAAAACAGGTGTGAATAGAAGATACAAGCCACAGGAAAATAAAAACGGCACCAAATACAGCCCAACAATTGCAAAAAAGACAAAACTAGAAAGAGCAATCAGAGATTGCAGACCCTTGCCAGAACTTTTTTTGTGTGGTGTTTGTGTAGCATTTTGTGTACTGTATGTGATGTAATTAATAATACATATAATTAGAACTGCCACTTTATAACTGCTGATAGTGATGACCGGGTACCAAGACGTCCTGCTTTGATGCATTCCGCTTGATTGACACCTGACCCGACTGACCCATGACTTTTTTATTATTATTGTTCAATTAAATCCATAATGTGATTAAAATAAATTATATTCTAATCAAATGGAAGACCAAATAGGTGTAGTCCTGCCAATGGAGTTGGTCAGAAGGAACCCATACAAGGAAAAAGCAAAGATGAAGTCATCAGGAGGAACCTGGATAGGATTCAACGTTTCAGCTGCTACTCCTCCACCATCAAACCCATTCCAGGAACAGCAAGTGAGCCTTATTCAAAAAAAAAAAATCAAAAATAATCCAGATCAAAAAAATAATATTTTGGCTGCCAGACCATGTGTCCGATCAAGTTGAAATTAAAACATGTATTCCCCATCATGACTAAATCATAATTGTGAAGTTTTGTTTCGATTTATTAAGTTGTTCCAGAGAAAACAATATTTATATTAAGTACTGTTTACAAGTTTTCATCGTGGAACAACAAAATAAGTTAAAAGGTTTTGCATCTTCACCATGCATGAGCTCTTCACATTCTTTATACTTTAAAAAGAAAACAACTCCAAAGCAAAAAGAAAGCAGGCCTCAACTCTTGGACAGCATGCTCCGCCCATTGACAGGAGGATGTAACTGGAATGAATGAAAACAACTTTTATAACAACTCCTCACCCCTCAACCTCCCCCCCCCCCCCACCCAATTGGCTGATATTGTGGGGAAAGGAAAAAAATCAGTAATTGTCAATCATGCACAGACCAATAATCATCGTATACTATGATCAGATAGCAGACTTATCACATCCATTCAGTACTGTACTGGCACACAAGGAGAATCAGAGAGCTTTGGAGATATATTTGCATCGCTGGTCCCTCAGAAAATGGACAGCCCATGAGTTGATATCTGGCACTCTATCAACAAATCGACATCTATAATTATAATTTACAGCTTTCAATACACCGAGGACATTTGATGATGATGAGCAAAATGTACCAACCAATCAGTAACATGCTGCACCAGCAATCAGAACCTTCACAATAATTAGCCAATCAGCACCCCACATAATCAGCCAATGGGGGTGAGGAGTGTGGTTGTGAAACTGCATTCATTCATTCCATTTACTTTTGCTGTCGATGGTCGAGCATGCTGCCGAAACGTTAGGCCTACTTTCTTTTTTCTTTGGAGTTATTTTCTTTTTAAAGTATAAAGAATGTAAATAGCTCATTTAAGAGCTCATACATGGTGAAAACACTAAACCTTTTAACTTATTATTATTTAATACTTTTTCTTCAATCCAATATGGCTGCAAAACGCATGGGACCTATCAATTATTCCTCAAAAAACTTGTACCCCCAAGGATGGCAACATTTCTGTGAAGTTTCCCCTCGATCTGTCCAGCCATTCTAGAGAAGAAGATTTTTTTATATGTTTTCGGGTAAATCCAATATGGCTGCCAAACCACGTGACACATGACATCATATGTGTGAACCTTTTCTTCCTCATGGATAGGTGTCATATGTGTAATGTTTCGCCTCAATCTGTTCAGCCACTTCAGAGAGAAGGATTTAAAAGATTTTTTTTTAACAATATAGCTGCGAATCACGTGACCGATGACATCAAATTTTTCCCTGTGGACCATTCTATCCCGAGATGACCCTCAATAATTTTCATACTGATCAACATATGCAATTATGACATCATAATGAAAGCACCTATGACGTCATAAAAAATCACACTTATTCCCCATGAGGAGTTACTTGCCCTTGCCAAGTTTCCATTTTTTTACTTTGTGCAGTTTCAGATACATAGGTCCAAAGTTTCCGTTTTTTCAAACATGCTGCCACCACAGTGACCTTATGATATCATAATTATAATTAAAACATTCTACATGAGCAGTCGCACCTATGGTAAAATTTCGTCTCAATCTGACAAGTGGTTGCGGAGAAAAACACGAAAGTTCTGTGCGGACAAACAAACAACAAATGACACAAACGCAATACCCTCTCCTTTGGTGAGCTTAATAAATATAAAAAAAATAACAAATATCCACACAAACAACTGGGAGAACGACAAACGAGCAGGAAATACAGAAAATATTTGACCCGAGTTGGAATCGACAAAGAAGGCTCATTGGAATGGCTAAAAAAAAGAGGTCGGCTCAACTGGGACGGAGAACGAATAATAATAAAATGCCCAAGATGAAGGACGCTACCACCAATGGATTTAAAAAGATGGTTTGATTGAGCCAGATGGACAAGTGTCGGTTCTGCAGATAGAAACAGGAAGTACTAGTCACCTGCTTTTGGGATGCAAAAAACTATCAGAACAACTTTACACACAACGGCACAACAAAGTAGGCAAAGTGATTAATTGGCACATCTGCAGAAATTTCAACATCCCAGTTCTAGAAAACTCATGAAACATGAACCAAGGGCAATCACTGAAAATAAAGACGTCATGCTCACGTAGGACCTGATGATCCCATCAAGCGTGAACATAAAATTACAAAGCCTTGCGACTGGACATCGTTTTTCAGGAACAAAAAGGAAAAGACAGCATTGCTGATTGAGATATGAGTACCCAACGATTTTTTGCTTAAATAATGCAGAAATCAAGAAAAAGACCAAATACCAGGACACCAACAATGAGAGGAAGAGATCTTGGAAGATGGAGAGCGTCAAAATTGCACCAGTGATAATTGGAGCAACAGAAATAATGAAGAAGACCCTCACTGAGATGTTGAAAACCATCCTCGGGAATATTACAACAAACGAACTACAATTGGAAGCAGTCAGGGTTTGGAGATGATCCTGAAAAGAGTCCTCGGAACAAAACTCTGAGAAAACAAACATTGGACCAGCTTTAATCCTTGAACTGTGATCCTATTAAGAAGCAGAGGTTGATACTTTGGGTCCTGAGAGGACTTCCATTCACCTCCTGAAAGCGGGAAATGGAGATAATAACCAACGACACACAAACACCCACACACACACACTTCCTTCTTTAGTACAGATGAATGTCTGCACTTCAGCGGTTCTCTGAATGACAATATATCCAGTGATATCAAATGAAATGTTCAGTATTCAGTACAAAATGGGAATGACTGAGGAGTATACGTGTGCATGTACATATGCATGTGTATGTACTTATTGTATTGGGAAAGCACATCTCATGCTACCTTTCCCAACAGGGATATGTAACCCCACCTTGCTTTACTATGTTACAAGCAGATACTTTATATGCTGGGAGCTCACTGGCAAGTTCTGTTCTCCACCTACGAAGTTGTTGACATGAGCCTTCTTGACTCATGTCTCATTGTCTTTACGTCATAAAATACATTAGCTACCAGTCTCTGGAATGACATCAGAGAGCAGATTGTGCAATGACATTCACTTTCAAAACTTTGAACAAGCTTGCGGACACGAAAAGTGTAATTTGATAACACGCTCGGGTCGCCGTCAACATCCCATTCCAGTATGACTTACTCATCATGGCAAAACATCAGAGGATGTTCTTGACGATCTTTTATCCATTATTTAACTTGTATGTTCATACGTTCTATCCTCTCACATGACGTGTTTGACTTGCTCCTCTGTTGCACATAAATGTATATAGACATGGTTATCCCACGCCACTGAACTTCATTACAGGTCGGTAGAAATCTCAGGAATGATTGAGGTCGACCTCATTTTGTTGAGAGACTCATTGGCAAGGATGCACACGATATGGCTTGGTTTAGAAAATATCACATCATCTTTTGGTTGTTATAATGTCTTGCACACTTTGATTATTATCAAACCTGGATCAATTACGTCTTGAGTGTTCCTGGTTCAGGAAGAGTTTTTGATGATGTTGTAAATTGCTCTACGGGCTGGTAGGATGGCCTAGAGTTATGCACACTCACCTCTTAGCTATCCAGTCAGGGTTTGAATCTCGGCCCTGCTATAAACTACCATCTCAGTGTTTCACAGGCAGGGTGATTCACCAATGTGTGTGCCGTCCTTGGATGGACGTTAAATGGGAATCTTGTCTGCCGGCAATTAGTTGCTGGACGAAAGGTGAAGAGTAGGCGAGCTAGTGGCCAGCACCATGGTTAAATTCCAAATTCCTACCCTAACTACTGCTGGAAGGCAATGGCAAACCACCCTGTATACCTTGGCCAAGAAACTGTTCGTAACACCAACGCTCTGTAACAGTGTATTGGTACATCCGAATCAGAAGAAGTTGCCCTAAAAATCAGCATTTCTTTTTTGAGCGAAGCTTAATTATTAAATTTAAGATGTTTCTATAGTCTGACGTCACAACATATTGTGGCATTGTCTCCATTAGATGAGCACTTGAAAATTAAAACGCGGATATTCCACATCCCAGGAGAAATGTAGTAAGCATATAAAGTAATCCTTTAAAAGTTGGTTCACTTTTGGTGTTAATGGGAAAGTTTTAAAGGAAAATGTTTAAAGATGCTACATGATCAATGTTCAGTTTGAATATGATTTTGAAATGGAGCCTGAACTTCTCTCTCGAAGTGGAATTGAAACCCTTTTTCTCAGAACTTTGTATCATGTTCGACAGCCCATGTTCCTTCTCGGTTTCTCGGCATCATTCCTGTGGAGAGACGATCCTAATTGTGTCGAAGACTGTTATTGTGAATCTTGGGTGTCACACGAAACGCAAAGTCCAGTTGACCTTGGCTATCAAGTGCCATTGCCTGACGTCCCACAGACCTTTCACAGAGTTTTATTCATGAAGAAGAGAGCCTAGTGGTGTCACGCTATAGATGCATATGGTTCACATATCAAAGTGAATTCCAGAACTATAAAAACAAACCCATCTTATATATTATTTCCGAGTTTGTGGTTTCGTGTCGCGCTATCTTCGACTTTGTCTGCGCTCGAGTAACGTGATATTCGGCTTACATTATCTCAAAGACCATATGAGGTGCATGGTACAAAAAAAAGTAAATAAATGGTTCTGAAAACAGTGAAATCATATTCCACTTACTGCATTAAAGTAAAATTACTACTGATACTCTGCATCAGTTCCTTTCTGAAACACACCCACCCCAACATGTCGCGCAGAGCGCGGGTTATGCTAGTTTATTATAAACTACACGTAATGCTTAAACATTTGACACAATAAACTTTTATGACTCGGGATAGACAGAAAAGAGAGCGAGAGGGAGAGAGGGAGAGAGAGAGAGAGAAGAGAGGAGAGAGATGAGAGAGAGAAGAGAGAGAGAGGAGAGAGAGAGAGAGAGAGAGAGAGAGAGAGGCCTCATCCGGTCACGCAAGGGCTCCTGACAAGCGGAAGGCCGAGGAGGAGGCATTGCCCCTCGTCCAGTCCATAAAACTTCCCACAACAGGCAGCCTGACAGACATAGACTGAAGACACTAGCTCTGGACAACTTTTAAATCGATACATCAAATTTGCAAACCTTGTAATATCTTACCTTTACTCAATGCTTGCAACATTATCTTCATATGTATAAAAATGGGGGAATTTACACTGTCACCCTACACTTCCCCATTTCCCACTCAATCACCTCAATGCTTCCCCTCTCCGCTCCATTGCCTTATCCCACCTTCACTCTCTATTTTCCTCCATTAAAAAAAACCAAAAACTTACAACACTTCATTTTTATATCGACGGCTAACTTGACACCTCAGCTCATCTTGAGCAACATTACTGTAGTGACCGGGAAGATGTGTGAAGTCACCTCGTGGTGACTTTAACGTCACCATTTCCATTTGAATATTTGTAAAAACTCTTCACAAATCAAGAGCATCAGGCTTTAAGCTCGAGATTCACGCGGTGAGAGATTTCTTTGTCGTGTGTATGCGAACGATGGCTTTTGAGGAAATAAACCAGGCAGGAATTGTGGACAAATGTGATGTCACAATGACCTCACCTGAACTGAGCGCTCGTGTGTGGAAATTCACGTGTAAAATCATGTCTCCCACAGTAGCTGCGAACGTGTCTTACACACGATCCATGTCAATACCCTCTTTAAATTGACCACCCATGTGATCCATGTCCATTTAGGAATGGCTAGGCCTAATTTTAGTTCAAATGAGTTTGCTCACTTCCACCAGAATTGTGTGTTGTGTGTGTGTGTGTGTGTGGTGTGGTGTGTGTGTGTGTGTGTGTGTGTGTGTTTGTGATATAGGCTATAGATGCAAGAAGGGGCAGAGGATGTGGGTGAATTCATACTGTGTTGGCTTCCAGTAAAATATGGGGTACTAACAAGGTATTGTTCAGACTACACAGTTCAAGGAGAGGCCTCATTCACGTCACACAAGGGTCGCAGCTCTTCATGGGGATCGTTACCTTGTCAACATTGCCCTGAAGTTAACTGCTTTTCAACCACATGATCTATCCAGAATGACCCACAAAGGATAGTGATCGAGCATCAAACAAAATTTCTGAGACTGTTCGGAACAAGCTTCAGACAAGTCCTATCAAGTCCAGAAGACCACTGCTACGAAACATTCTCATGCAGTGCTACCAAACACAGCGCCTGCAAGGGTGGCCCTATCTCAAAAGCAGGGAAGACCCAACGGTGCATGTCCTTTCACCGACGAGTGTATATTCTGCCAGACTTCAATGATGGAATCTCAAGTCTGGAGATGGGTGTGGAGTGATTTTCTAATTATGTAATTACCTCTGCACTGAAGGTGGATGGAGGTTATGTTATCAGGCCTGTTTGTCTGTCTGTCTGGTCTGTCTGTGAGCAGGGTAGTCTCAAAAAGTTACTGCATGGATGGACTGAATGAAACTTGGTGGACAGGTTGGGTGTGTGACAAGGACAAATTGATTAGATTTTGGTGAAGATCTGTATTCAGATTTTGAGAATTTTGAAAGTGATTCTTCGCAATTGAGACATAGGGCCAAAAGTGACATATGTTCGATGTTTAAATAAAGTTTGTGGACGAGTTACGACAAAACTAGTTGGATGAGTTGGTTAGGGTGAGAAGAACAACCGACTTGATTTTGGTTCAGGTCCGGATCCACATCCGGCCTCTCAGTTGGACACAAAATGCACAACTGTTCAGCCTGGCGGAGGTATGCGCTCTAACCGAGTGCCTTTGTAGTGAGTCAATATGATCGGCCTTCAGACGTATGTCCAATTGAAGCTGATTGAAAGATCCTAGTGAGACCTGTTTGTGCTCTCAAAATCTGCCCCACATTCTCTTGATCAAATGGAAATGGTCACAGTCGAAGAATTTTCCAACATCCCGTAACAAGAAGAAGTGGATCTGATTTAGTCGATCAACATATACGTTTACAAGCTTGCATTGCATTCCAATAGTAGTCACCACCTTAGGAAAGCAATCTCTGCAAATTAAAACTTCTCTGTGATCATTTGTCGACTGACGTCGTCGCCAACTTACACGCATTTTAGTCATCCATGTGTGTTTCACACTTGACATCCAATGACATAATGTATGTTTTATGAGTGGACGGATCAATGTGTCCTCCTCTTACATCAAATAAGAGCACATTTGAAACGTACAATACCATAGTCTCTGTCTATGAGTCAATACTATGAGTCAGCCTTTAGTCTACGGTGGGAGATTGTAAATACCCATGAAAACCGATCGGCTTTGCTGTTCATAGCTTCCTTTAATTTTACATGAATAAGATAACACTTAACCCAATGCTGATAGATTTGACAATTACTCTGTCAATAATTTTCTTGCAAGAGAGTTGCAAGGGAAAAATCCTTTCCTCTGATGCAAGTTAAGGAATCTCAAGGTCTCAAACTCAATTTTAAGAAACTACCAAAATAACAATGTCAAAAATTTTCCAAACAAAGCTCACTTTGCGGTTTGAGGACTTTAAATACATTTTTTGGATGAGTGTGTGTGCACATATGATATATATATATATTATTATATATATATATATATATATATATATATATATATATATATATATATTATGCATGAGGTCCGTCTAAAAAGTAATGGGACTGAGCCTGCTGTGTGCTCCACTTACACAACTTGAATGAACCGGTTGTGTCACAGTCTTTTGCAACATTCCAGCAATATATATGATTAGTGATGGTTGACTATGTTCATTGTGTGATTTTTTTACAGGTCGTGCTTTTCACATTGTCTAGTCTGAGTCGTCGCCTATGAGTCGTGAGCCGAGACCCAATCTGAAATTTCTTACCAAACTTGCAAAACACCTTCCGAATCCTTCTCAATGCTGCAGCAAGTCCATGGGAGAAGAAACGATGTCACGAACACTTGCATTTGAATGGCACAAGACGTTCAAAGAAGGATAGGAGGAGGTTGAGATGATCCACGGTCTGGAAGACCTTGAACGAGCAGAATGGCGGACAACATCGAGCGTGTGAAGCAGATGGTGCACACAGATTGTCGACTCATGTTGCGGATGATTGCTGAGGAACTTTCCATCAACAAGGACACTGTCTGGAGCATCATCACTGAAAATATCGAAATGCACAAGGTGTGTTGCAAAGATGGTCCCCAAGCTGTTGTCCGAGGACCAGAAACAGTAGTCACTGTCTGTCAAGACATTATCGAGCACCACGAGGATGATCCAGACTGCTTGGGAGAGTCAACTGGCGATGAATCGTGGATATTCGAACACGATACCGAAACCAAAATGGCAGAGTCGTCAGTGAAAAGTCCGGCATCACCAAGACCAAAGAAGCAAGGATGTCGAAGTCGAAGGTCAAGGTGATGCTCATCGCGTTTTTGACATCAAGGGCATCGTCCACTTTGAGTTTCTACCACAGGGTCAAACATGTGAATCAATACGTGTACAAGGAGATCCGCCGGTGCTCATGAGAACAGTCCAGGACAAGAGGAGGGATCTGTGGAGAACAATGCCTGGATGCTCCACCATGACATGCGTGCACACTGTGCCCTGAGCATCCGACAGTTTCTGGTGGAGAGGAACGTGCCAACTCTAGAGCAACCCCCTTAGTTGCCAGACTTGGCCCCTGTGTGATTTTTTCCTCTTCCCAAGCTCAAGGGGGATCAAGGGGACCGATTTCCTGATGTGGAGCCATAAAAAGGGAAGGCCGTGACGATTGAGCTCCAGAGGATTCGAGAAGAAGCCTTCCGGGGATGCATCAAAGCGTGGAAGAAGAGGATGGACAAGTGTGTGAGACTGAGGGGAAACTATTTTGAAGGGGACAAGCTGTGATTTCAATATATTTTTTTGTAATAAAATTTCTGTGAATCAGCCCGTTACTTTTTAGATGGACCTCTGTATATATATATATATATATATAATATATATATATATATATATATATATTACTAGTACGTGCCCGTACGTGCATGGCCGTACGTGTGTGCCGTACGTGCAAAAAAATAAATAGATAACCTTTCAAACAACCACACAGCCGTTCCTTCGCTCTCTTAAACGACAACTGGATGGGGCATTGTGTTTTATCGATAAATGCGCATAAGAAATCGAGAAATATAGAAATACAGTAATCATCACCTATCCGGAAGTCCGTACGTTGTAACCCGTAATGGGGAATGCGGCTGAGGATCTCTTCCCCAACGGACACGCCTACGCAGCAACATGTACTGTCATTGGTAAATAAATGGCACCCTTTCCCTATCGGCCATGCCTACCAGCAATGTGTCCTGTCATTGGTTTGGTAAATAAATGGCCATAACTTGGGAACCACTTGTCGATTAATATCAAACCTTGAAAAGGCACATACTCAGGTCCCCAGCAATATAGCTGGCAAGTTCAATTAGATCGGACAAGTGGTTGTCGAGAAACAGCGGTCACAGACACACACACACACACACACACACACACACACACACACACACACTGCTTGATTATAGACAGATATATATATATATATATATATATAATATGTACATATATACTAGTATATTACATATATACATATATACATATATATTATATATATATGTATATATATATGTATGTAGAGATATTATATATATATATATATATATATATGTATGTATAGGTATATAATATATATGTTTTCTCTATATATACATGTATATATATGTTTTCTATATATATATGATATATATATGTTTTCTATATATATATGTATATATATATGTTTTCTATATCTATGTATATATATATATATTATATATAATATATATATATATATATATATATATATATATATATATACTGTATATATATCCTATATATTATTTCTGTTAACGTCTGCGAGTAATTTGACGTTCCCTCCGAAACTGCTGGACGGATTGTCGCCACTTTCAGCATGCGGGTGCTCTGTAATCTAATGAACAGCATGGGCTATGTGAGATCGCGCCAGATGGACAGGTTGGAATTTTAGGCGATTTCTAATTTTTACATTCGTTTGCATGGCGACTTGTGACGTCACCGCTGAGAGGCGTAATGACGTCATGCCATCATCGGTCACTCGCTGACGTCATTACGTCTGTCGTCGATAGACCGTCACCGCTGAGAGCGTCATGCCACTCCGAGGAAAACAGCGTCTGCAATGTAAAACCCTCTTCTACACATGCTAACTACCTCAGAAGGTGAATTTGACACCAAAAATGTAACAAGAAACATTGTATATTAAAGAAATTCCATAAATCACATTGTGAACACTGGATATATTGACATTCTAACGAACCCTCACTTTCGAATCTTCGCGCGTAGTGCGGATTTGGCCTCGTGTATATATTAATATATATATAATTGAACCCTCCCACACTCCTCTAGCCCAAATAGCTGCACAAAGCAACCCAGGAAGAGTTACACAAGGTAAGTGCTAATGCTGTTTCAAACCCTCCCCAGAGTTCCTCAAGAAATGTACATATATATATGTAATATATAATATTATATATATATAATATATATAATATATAATATATATATATATATATATATATATATATATATATATGTGTGTGTGTGTGCAAGTGGCAGTCAATAAGTAACTTTAAAATGGCGATAAAAATTCGAGAATATTATGCCTGTAGTTGTAGGTGACATGTGAAATCTATGGGTAAGAGTCATGTTTTGCCTGTTTTACATCTGGTAACACTGAGCGTATGATGTCAGTCGAACAGTTCCAAGATGGAGGCTCTGTTAGAAGCATGCACCAGGGAGGAGCAACATTCTGTCATCCGTTTCTTGGGAAGTGAGGTTGTGAATCCCAGTGAAATCCATTGCAGAATAAAGAAGCAATACGGTGACCCATGTTTATCACTACAACAGGTGTACAACTGGGACAGGAAGTTTTAAAGTGGAGTGTCCGGTGTGGCAGATGCTGCTCACTCAGGCTGGCCTCACACAGCCGACACACCAGAAATGGTTGCAGGAGTTGAGCACGTCACATTACGGAAAACCATCACATTACGCTGGATGAAGTGGTTTCTGAATTGAACATTAGCCATGGTTGAGTACACCATATCATTCACAGTGTGCCTGGGTTCCGCAAAGTGTCTGCAAGGTGGGTGCCCAGACATCTTGCACCCAAACTGAAAGAACTCCACTTTTAAACTTCCTGTCCCAGTCATACACCTGCTGCAGTGATAAACATGTGTCAACATGTTGCATTTTAATTCTGCGATGGGTTTCACTGGGATTCACACCCTCACTTCCCAAGAAACAGATGACAGAACATTGCTCCTCCTTGGTGCATGCTTTAAGGGAGCCGCCATCTTGGAACTGCTCATCTGATGTCATACGATCAATGTTGCCAGATGGAAAACAGGCAGAATATGACTTACGCATAGATATAACATACGTCATCTACAACTACACATATTACATTCTCAAATTTATATTGCCCTTTTAAAGGTCCCCTGACATGCCAAAGTACATAAATTTCATTTA
>CM068953.1:153654943-153664949 GCA_035128595.1 Eptatretus atami
TGTGTATTCATTCTCTATTGATCAAATCATGGTGATGTGGGTATATTCATTTTCCATCGATCAAATCATAGTGATATGGGTGTGTCCATTCTTCATCCATCAAGTCATAGTGATATGGGTGTGTCCATTCTTCATCGATCAAATCATAATGATGTGGGGGATGAATACATAACATGTGACAAACAAGGAGAAAACGACATAAAATGTCATAGCCCAGTATTTTTAGTAATTTTCCTGTGTGGAGTTAAAGCGCTCGCCCATATTTACAAGATTTATGTGTAAGCACAACTGACTTGAGTGTTCATGTGACATACTAGAATACTTGTGACATTTGTGACGTGACATGTGCCAAGTTTGAACAAAATCAGGCCATACATGTCTGAGAAAAGGTTGGGGATACTTTAAAGTAACGAAATGGCCACGAGTCGGCCATATTGTTTCCTATCTCTTAAACAATGATGTGCATAGAGAAGCCATCATTCATTATCGGTGTGCCAAGTTTGAACAACATCGGTAAATGCATGCCCGATAAATTGTTGAGGATGTGTTCAACATCGGGTTTTTTCAACTAAAATGGCCGTCAGTCAGCCCTTTTTGATTGCATCGCGAAACAAAATGATGTGCATATGTATCCCATCATGTGTTTCCTTTGTGCCAAGTATGAATAAAATTGGTCCATACATGTCCGAGATATGGTTGCAGATGCACACGTGCACACACGCACTCATGGACAAACGAAAATCAAGGCCAAATCCGTAAGCCCCCGTTTTGGACTAAGTCCAGCTGGGGCTAATAAACCATTCGTTGTGAGATACTGTATCCGAAAGGGAGTCAGTAATTCACATTTTGAAACGGTTACCTTGTTTCCCACTTGATGTGGGGGAGTTTTTGAAGTTTTTTTTTTTTTAAGGCTCCCGAAAATGCAGGCTGGAGGATGGACGACTATTCGTGATCTGTCTCACAGCATTTGGCCAAATATATTCAATGTGATCTCAACTTCACAATATATTCAGCACAATTAGTTTTGCATATCACCAACAATACTCAGAATCAATAAAAACAACGAGTGAGTTCATAGAACACCTTACCCCATGATGTCTTGAGAAACAAGGACATAGGCAAAATCTGCGAGCGGCAAATTTAATTGGTCGAGATGATATAAAAATGCCGTAATATTTTGTCCCAGTACTGCTAAATGGAAGGGTTTTGAAAGTGCTAAAAAGGTGATTTGTGTTCTGTAGAGTTCAAGGATATAATTCATTTGAAATAAATTTGAGATTTTAAGGGTTGTTCAAAAAATAATTAGCAAGTTTACCGCCATTGACACAGAGTCTTTTACACCACGTTAACTAACACGTTACATTCGTTCTTCATACCTGTTGTTTGTGTCCTTTATGACGTCTTTAAACACAGTAAATTTTGGTTTGTTGATTTTCAAAAATTTTTGACTGCCAGACAGACAGACAGACTAAAAATATCATACCCGTGTCCGAAGGAAGTGATGCAGTTTATATATATATATATATATATATTAATATATATATATATATATATATATATATATATATATATATATATATATATATATATCTCATAAAGGTCTCTTTGCGTGCATGGGTACGTGGGCACACGTGGAAAAACTGTAAACACCAACTTGCCACTGGTTATCCCCGCACGGAGAGTTAGAAAGTTTCTTGTTCTTCATTTTTTGATAGACAGACGGAGGGATGGATGGATGGATGGATGTTTGAATTGAAGAACATACAAAACATTGAAGTGGCTACACCGCTTAAAAATCATTGCACTACTCTCTGCGCATGTGCGATCAGGACAAATTCAGAGCCAAAATGCGGCAAAACTACAGGTTCCATTTCCGATTCATGTTCAAAATATACCATTCAATTGAAATTAAGGTGTTCCCCGATCATAAACTGACGTTTGTAGCTACATGGACAGCCAGACAGCCAGAAGTGAACCAATTGCTTAACCCTGCTTTTCGCTTCGCGGGTAGGGGATAAAAAACATGTCTGACCAAAATAAGACTCCCCTACTCTTGGCGAAAAACAGTGTAGGATCTTTAACATCCACTACATAATGCTAGCAGACGAGATAGCCAACTTAACGTCCATCTGAAAGATGTGACGGTACACATTGTGATGCAATGCTGTGCCTGCAAAGCACAGATCTGACGGTTTATAGTCGGGTCAGAAATTGAATCCAGACGAGACAACTCAGATGTGTTCTTTCATATGCAGCACATGACTGTGGGTAGCATCATTTGCTGGGATCACAGTTCTGCCACTGATGCAGTGCCCCTCGTAAGTTAGGGCAGGAATTATTAATTTATTCAGGGTGCCAGTGATAACTCACTTATGCTTCGTGAAGGACACCGTGGGATCTTTATCATCCACCAACTAATGCCAACAGATGGGATGTCCAGCTTAACGTCCATCCGAGGAACCGCGCACGCATCGATGGATCACCCTGCCTGTGAAACACCAGGATGACAGTTTATAGGTGGGCCGGGATTTGAACCCAAGCTAGACAGCTTTGAGGCGAGTGTGCATACATCGAGGCCATCCTGCCAGACCTCAGAGGTAAGTGTTCTGCGCATCTGCACCATCCGATCGCACTCGAAGGGCAATGCAAAAAAAAAAAAAGTGACACGATTACTTTTCTTACCTCCAATGCGGTTGAGATCTTGCCACTCGAATTACAATCCTGATATAATTCAGGAGAAATGATTTCTTTGGTCCCTAATTCCCTTTATTATTACGCACTTGACAAAATCTGACAGATGTTTTCACTGCAAGCGTGTGATGTTCTCGGGATGTCTGCCTTGGCTTTGCAGCCTCCGTATGCCCTGTTTATTGACATTTTTTGTGACTGGCCTTATCATTTAGTCCACTATATTTTCCCATGCCAAAGGAGATACCCCAGCAAACCACGAATGACCAAGCAGTGTTTTAGCATGGTATGCGTTTGGCCACCACCTTGATGTAAAGTACAGTTTTCAAAAATCAAGCTTCCCTACTTCAGTTTTATGCCACAATGTGTACTCAGGGGGTGACTGCAGTTAGAGTTTGTCCAGTCTGCCCCCCCCCAAACAGGCCCAGTTTCCCAGAAAGCATTGTCACACACTCTGTCTGTCCTTTCCTTGACAAGCCATTTCCTGATTAACACAAATGGAAGAAAAGGGCCCAACCGTAGCCTGCTACTGATTTATTTATAATATATAACACACGTCCTTGCACCGAAGAAGGTCCTTTCGGAAGCATATTGCTTATAGATCTCTGAAGTCTGAACATTGACAAAAATGTCATGTCAGTGTGTGTTTGCGCATTGAGAAGGCTGTCATCTTGGAATTGCTTCGGCAAGAGAAGTTTTCTTTGTGGGTGGAAATGTTTTGCGTCAAAGCACGGCAACCATTCCTTAACCACAAGCGACAGATGGCCTGAGTGGTACTATGATGTCACAAAAGCAAGCATGTAGCTTAACCACTTGTCAAGTGAACGTTTACTCGCGTCTCCCGTGTACGTGGTCATGCACCACTCATGATGGAACACATGGGATGCCGAAACCCCCGATGAGACTCTAGCGTGGAGATGCACAGATGGCAGAGGCATCGGATTCTCGGAATATACACGATTGGTTTTTTTTTTATATATTTAATGTTTTTTGGTGCTCTGCTGCTCCCATCTATCCATCCATACACTTGTGAGCAAAACTGAGTAGTCTGCGGGTTGCATCATTACTGTGACCGTGGCTACACTACCGATAAAGTGCCCCTGTAGTTGAACAGAGGAACTCAGACTTCTCCCAAGGTCAGTCTTTAAAAAAAAAAAGCGATTTTTCTTTTTGGTGTTTGATATTAGGTGTTGATACTTGATCCCCACGGTGGCGTTTATGCAATCTTTGTGGATTTCTGCCAGACGACTAGAGCACCAAAGGTGTTCCAAGTGATGAAGGAAGCAGATTCACCAGCTTGTGCATATCTGGAGATGTTGTGCATCGAACAGATGCAGGCATTGCCAGAACCTTCCACACAATACAAGCAGCAGATACCTACTGGACCGGGACAGAAAAGTTTTCTGAAGAAGCAGGATGTAGGAAATGTACGGGCCAGCGAGTGGGGGGAGGAAATTGGAATTTTATCAATTAATTAATTTTCAGTAAAAATGGAACACCATGTGTGCTTGTGCTACTTGGTCATTCTGCTTGATCGTTTGAAACAGAGGAATAAGGCTGTAATATTTAGTGTGTGTGTGCGTGTGCGCATGCTTTCTCCAAATTTACTTCTACATTGTGAGCAAATGTTGCTCTTATTCTTGTAAGCAACACAAGCCTTCTGTGATGCAAGGCTTCTTGCCCAATAACAACGAATCATTTACGTGTAATGATGCAATATAATTGCAATTTGCTATGAAAATACTGTGGTGAGATCATTTGCCATTGAGATATGTGTATATATATATATATATATATATATATATATATATATATATATATATATATATATATATATATATATATATATATATATATATATATATATATATCATTCTGAAGGTACATAGCAACCCACATACTGCATGATATCACCACCTGTGTGCAATAATAGCTGGGTACCAAGAAGCACAATGAATCAGGTAAGGTACCTGTCAGCAGGTACCCTGCCTGATTCATTGTGCCCAAGAAATGTCTTTGAATGCCCAACAGTCCTCATCCCCACTCTTACACCCAATCGATGTAAATTTAAATCGATAAACTGATATATTTAATGAGTGGTATTGATGTAGCACTGACATGATGGGCCAAATGGCCTCCTCCTGCGTCAAAGTTCCTTGTGGTTGAGGCTGTGTTTACTCAAATACACGTTCAGTGGACTGGTTTCCTCACAACTTGTAGTTTTGGAGAGTTAAATTTTCGATGCAATGTGCGGGTCATAATCTCAGAGATTCAGGGCCATTAAAACACAGCTATCTAATTGAAACCAACCCTCCAAGACCAACCCTCTAAAGTGATTACAAGGCATTTTATTACATACGCAAACATGGCTAAGTATTTGACAAATAACCAATCCTCTTCCATTCCCTTACTCCTTCCTTTTCACAACTTTTATTTCCTCCTCCATTTGGCACCCCTTCACTTCCACAGGTTGTGTTCAAAAGAAATAGATGGTTTCTTTCCCTCTAAATAGATTGTCTTCCTGATCCAATCATTCTGGAAAATTATTGCCCTGCACATGCACAGTGAAAAGCGGGGTTAAGCAATTGGCTCATATCTGTCTGTCCGTCGGTCTATGCGTCTGCCTGTCCATCTGTCTGTCTGTCTTATCAGTTTATGATCTTCATTTTATGATCGTAGAACAACTTATTAAATTCAATGTATTATTTTGAACATGAACAAGAACATGAATAGGAAGATAAGTTTATTGTTTTACGGTACTTTGGCTCTGAATTCGTCACAACCACACATGCGCAGAGTGGAGTGAGATAATATTTTTACTCTGTATGTCTGTGTATCAGTAAACCAAAATTGAAAATCATTCCAAACAGGAAACTTACTGTATTTAAGGATGTCATAAAGGACACAAACAACAGGCACAAATAACTCATGTAACATGTTAAAGAGGGTGATGTAATCGACACTGGGTAAAACGATGGGAAAACCCAGAGTGAATTTATTTATACACCTTTAAACCTATATATTATATATATATATATATATATTATATATAATATATTATAATAATAATATATATTATATTATATATATATATATTAGCAAATACAACCCTTTGTTTCGGTGATGGGGTTACTAAGGAAGGGGTTGGAGAGAGGAGAGAAAGGAGTCAGGAGGGAGGGAAGCTGGAAGGGGGAAGAGAGAGAGAGAGAGAGAGAGAGAGAGAGAGAGATAGAGAGAGAGAGAGAGAGAGAGAGAGAGAGAGAGAGAGAGAGAGAGAGAGAGAGAGAGAGACCGAGAACGAGACACCGAGACACCGAGACAGACAGAGGCACAGAGAGAGGGAGAGGAAGAGGGAAAGGGAGGTGGGGTTAGTAAAGAGAATGATATGTTATGCTTAATGACCGAACACACACAAAATCAAACTCATGTCAGAACAGCTGGACACACAACGACAAAACAGAGTTTATTATGTAATCCACTGGCACATCCCCAAACACTTTGATTTCCCAGTTCCAGAAAATTTGTGGGAACATGAAGCAAAAGTAATCACTGAAAACAAGGAAGTATCTACCGCTCACATACGAACGAATGATACCATCGAACGTGAACATCGAAAACAAAGTGTTGCGACCAGATATCATACTTAGGTACAAAAAAAGAGAAGAAGGCATTGCTGATTGATGTGTTAATACCGGAGATTTTGGACTAAACGATGCATAAATCAAGAAGATTACCAAACACCAAGACCTCAAGAATGAAGTCAGAAGATCCTGGAAGCTGAAGAATGCCAAAGTTGTATCAGTGATAGTTTGGACCTACAGTGATGATGACAAAGAACCTCCACAGAGATATTAAACATAGGGGCAATACCCCTGGGTACTCACCTGGTAGTGGCTGGATAAGATAATCAGGCAACCACTGGTAGGCATGGATGACCCACAAAATATTCCAAGGAAATTTTTGCACAGGAGGAGGCCATTCGGCCCATCATGCCTGCACCACACCAATGCCAGATTTAATAAATCCATCAATACCCCTTCCCTTCTTGTGTAGCCTTTTGGTGGCTACACAGGTCCTCATTTCGCTGAGCTCAGAAGGATGACAGGCTGAGTCAACCCCCGGGTGTTAATTCAGCAGCCAACGGGGCTTGAACTCAGGACCCTAGAATCCCAAGCCACCACTCCAACCACTAATCCAACACCAAGTTGTAATGTTGAAGAAGAAAGTAAACACCTGTGGTTTTTATTTATTTATTTCCATGAACAAACCTTGGTACATCACGGCTGATAAAGGTTGTGGTCAAGTTTCATCGAAATTGTGTGTGTGTCTTTAGAAAGGAAAGCATATATATATATATATATATATATATATTATATTTATGATATAGTATATATATTTTGGGGGCAACCCCTCCTCTCCCCCCCCCATAGAACCCCTTAGACTCAAACTTTGTTTAATGTCATGAACAAACTTTGGAACATCATGAGTGGTGAAGATAGTGGTCATTTCATCGAAATTGTGTGTAGTTTCCGAGAAGAAAGCAAATGCATATTTTGGGCGGCAATCCCCCTCTCCCCATAGACCCTCCTAGACCCCAATTTTTTTCATGTCATGAACAAGCTTTAGTACGTCACGGGTGGTGAAGATGTGGTCAAGTTTCATCAGAATTTTATGTGTGGTTTTGGAGAAGAAAGCAAATACATATTTTGGGGGGCAACCCCCCTTAAATCCCCTTAGAGTAGATTTTTCTAATGTCATGAACAAATTTGGAATGTTATGGGTGATAAAGGTTCTCGTGAAGTTTCATCAGAATTGTGTGTATCGTTTAGAAGAAAGCAAATACTTATTTGGGGAGGCAACCTACTCCCCCCACCCTCACCCCCTGTAAACTCCCTATGTAGACCCCTTCAGACCCCCTTTTTTCATGCCATCATGGGTGATGAGGGTTGTCGTCAAATTCTATTGAAATCGTATGTGTAGTTTCTGAGAAGAAGTTGCAAGTATTTGTGGACGACGGACGGACGGACGACATACGACCCACCATCCCATAAGCTCACCGCAACTATTTACAGGTGAGCCAAAAACCATCCCTGGGAATATTATTACAAACGAACGACAGTTGGAAGCTGTTCGGGGCTCAGTAACGATCCTTAAGAGAGCCATCAGCACAAAAGTTTGAGAAAAGAAAACTTTACAGCTTGGTTCATGAATCGTGACCCCTGTCTGAAATGAAGGTGGATAGTTTGAGCCCTCCCTGGGAAGACTCATTCCACATTCTGAAACCCGCATATGTCGATACAAATCGACACACACACAAACACACACACACACCACACACAAACACACAACTGTGAGATCTGGAAGGTCTCTGTTTCAACTCCTGATGAACCCGACCTACATGTGGAGATAGTAGGAAACAACAGCAACTCCCACATGTGTACACACACACACACACACAACACACACACACACACACACACACAACAACACACACACACACACACACAACACACACACACACACACACACACAACGTGCTTGCCCGACATCGGCAATTTTTCGGGAATCAGCAGGTTGGAGTGAGTGTGATTATGACTGCAGTACGAACTGTACACAACTCAGAAACCTTGAGTAGCTTTCACCGAAAAACAACGTCACTATTAAAATAGACGTTTCAAGGATATGATCACAAACATTATTCTTTTTAAACAGGAAATATTAAATAAATAGGCAGAAATGAACCATCATGGATGATGATTAGGTGGAGATATATCACCAAAGTACCGGCAGAAACATAATACCAATTAGCTAAGGGTTAGTTGGAGGGAGGGGGGTGGTTTTCATGATGTCCTGAGTAGAGGACACAGTTTAGCTCACCTTCATGCAATGGAGGCCACATTCATCAGGTCAACCAATCCCATTCTTTGTTGACAGAAATAATTTGGCCGAACTTTATGTCTATTCTGATTATGATGGCTTGACTGTGTGACAACTCTACCACAGTCCACATTGAGTCATGATAACCATCACCCCTTCCCCATATCGCCTCGCCCTAGCTAATAGCATTATGTGTTTATGTACCGGTTCTTTGGTGATTTGTCTCCACCTAATCTTTATTCATGATGGTTCATTTCTGCCCACTCATTATTTGTGATGCTCTATGGCTTCACCAATCAGGTAATCCCATCCTTTCTTTCTCTCAACCAATCAATGTTGAGGACATACATTGTAACTTTATATAGTCATACATATATATTATACAGTTATATATATTTACAGTATATATATATATATATATAATATATATATATATATATATATATATATATATATATTATATATTATTATATTATATATATATATATATATATATATATATATGTGTGTGTGTGTGAGAATAGCAGAAACTCACACCCAGGGTAGGGTGCCTCATTTGTATAAAATATTATAACGGAAAAGATTAAGTAAGTCGGGATGGATGAAAATTCTGGATGATCTTAATAGTACAAGCTTTTGGCCAAATTCCCATTTTCCTTGCTCTAATTACCACGACGCTACAGTTTTAAAAATTTTCCCGTGACTGAAATTTAAGCAGTTCAAGTGTAGTGAATAACCTGAAATGGTACAAAGCTTAGCGGTAAACTGCCAGAGGTTAAAAAAAAGTTTAGGTTACCAAAAACTGAAAAATAATGTAAATTTTAGCAGTTTTTAAAAAAAGCCCTTTTCAGGGGAACCAAGTTATGGGTTAGCAACTGCACTTGGTTGCAGCAATGGAAGTAAATTAACCTTGAAAGTTGATGCAAACAATTCCGACAGGTGTCCCAACTTTTGTTGATTATTACAAACCCTCCTGTCTGTATAAAAGCAGTGTTGGAAGAGACTGTGTTGCTACACCCTCTGAAGCATTATTTGGACAATATTGCCTGCAGGAAGTAGTATATTGCTATCATAATGGCAAGAAAAAGACAATTAACAAAGGAAGACAGACAGACCATTATAACCTAAAAGTGTAGGTCTTTGCTTTAAGAAATTGTAAAGAACCAAGTTGTCAGTGAGTCCAGTTTCCACACCATAAGGCACTTGGAAACTGGAGGAAACTCGGACAGGAAGAGGTCTGGCAGACCCAAAGCCACAACACAATCAGAAGACAAGTTTCTGAGAGTCAACAGCTTGGTGATAGGCAGCTCACAGGACAGCAGCTTCAAGCACAGCTTAACACTGGTCGAAGTAAGGAAGTCTCAGATTCAGCTGTGAAGAGAAGACTTTGAGCTGCAGGTTTGACAGGTCGAGTGTCAGTAAGAAAGCCATTGCTAAGATG
>CM068953.1:153664974-153693727 GCA_035128595.1 Eptatretus atami
GGCTTTGCTTTTACCCTTCTGTCCTGTTCATTCCCAATCCAGCACGATGGGGTTTAAGTCTGGAGACAGTGCTGGCCATTCCATGATTTAAAGCCTACGTCTTGTTCTTTTCTTCTAAGGTAGTTCTGACATAGCCTGGAGGTATGTTTTGGGTCGTTATCTTGCTGTGGATGAACCCCTGACCAACTAGTCGTAGGCCAGATGGTATTGCAGGGCGCTGCAAAATGCTGCGGTAGCCCTTTTGGTTCAGGGTGCCAGTCACTCTGTGCAAGTCGCCGACTCTGTTTCCAGCAAAAGAGCCCCAGATCATCACGCTTCCTCCTCCATGCTTGACAGTTGGTGCCACACACTGAGGAACCATCCTAACCTACTCGACGGCGTACAAAACCCTGCGCGATGAACCGAAGATTTCAAATTTTGATTTCATCGGTCCATAAGACCTTCTTCCAGTTTTCAGTAGTCCACTGGTGGTGCTTCATGGTCCAGGCAAGCCTCTTTTTCTTATTTTGCCATCTTAGCAATGGCTTTCTTACTGACACTCGACCTGTCAAACCTGCAGCTCAAAGTCTTCTCTTCACAGCTGAATCTGAGACTTCCTTACTTCGACCAGTGTTAAGCTGTGCTTGAAGCTGCTGTCCTGTGAGCTGCCTATCACACAAGCTGTTGACTCTCAGAAACTTGTCTTCTGATTGTGTTGTGGCTTTGGGTCTGCCAGACCTCTTCCTGTCCGAGTTTCCTCCAGTTTCCAAGTGCCTCTGATGGTGTGGGAAACTGGACTCACTGACAACTTGGCTTCTTTACAATTCTTCAAAAGCAAAGACCTACACTTTAAAGGTTATAATGGTCTGTCTGTCTTCCTTTGTTAATTGTCTTTTTCTTGCCATTATGATAGCAATATACTACTTCCTGCATGGCAATATTGTCCAAATAATGCTTCAGAGGGTGTAGCAACACAGTCTCTTCCAACACTGCTTTTATACAGACAGAGGGTTTGTAAATAATCAACAAAAGTTGGGACACCTGTCGGAATTGTTTGCATCAACATTTCAAGGCTTAATTTATTCCATTGCTGCATAACAGCTGCAGTTGCTAACCCATGACTTGTTCCCTGAAAAGGGCCTTTTTTACCAACTCTGAAATTTACATTATTTTTCAGTTTTGGTAACCTAAACTTTTTTTTAACCTCTGGCAGTTTACCGCTAAGCTTTGTACCATTTCAGGTTATTCACTACACTTGAACTGCTTAAAATTCAGTCAAAACTGGAAAAATGGGGTGTTCTAAAACTTTTGAGCTGGTCGTGTATAAGCAAGAAGAATGGGAATTTGGCCAAAAGCTTGTCACTATTAAGATCATCCAGAATTTTCATCATCCATCCGACTTACTTAATCTTTTCCGTTAATATATTTTTATACAAATGAGGCACCCTACCTGGTGTGGAGTTTCTGCTATTCCTCCACACACACACATATATATATATATATATATATATATATATATATATATATATATATATATATATATCATATATATAATATATATATATATATATGATTATTTATACTATATATATTAATATAGTAAGTTATATAAGTTACAATGTAATGTCCTCAACA
Source organism: Eptatretus atami (assembly GCA_035128595.1). Classification (NCBI taxonomy): domain Eukaryota; kingdom Metazoa; phylum Chordata; class Myxini; order Myxiniformes; family Myxinidae; genus Eptatretus; species Eptatretus atami. The sequence continues at coordinate 153,666,589 of CM068953.1, forward strand.
TTGATTGGTTGAGAGAAAGAAAGGATGGGATTACCTGATTGGTGAAGCCATAGAGCATCACAAATAATGAGTGGGCAGAAATGAACCATCATGAATAAAGATTAGGTGGAGACAAATCACCAAAACCGCGCTGAAACATAATGCTAATTAGCTGAGGGCTAGTTGGGAGAGGGGTGGGGTGATGGTTATCATGACTCAATGTGGACTGTGGTAGAGTTGTCACACAGTCAAGCCATCATAATCAGAATAGACATAAAGTTCGGCCCAATTATTCTTGTCAACAAAGAATGGGATTGGTTGACCTGATGAATGTGGCCTCCATTGCATGAGGTGAGCTAAAACTGTGTCCTCTACTCAGGACATCATGAAAACCACCCCCCTCCCTCCAACTAACCTTAGCTAATTGGTATTAATGTTTTCTGCCGGTACTTGGTGATATATCTCCACCTAATCATCATCATGATGGTTCATTTCTGCCTATTTATTTAATATTTCCTGTTTAAAAGAAATAATGTTGTGATCATATCCTTGAAACGTCTATTTTAATGTACGTTGTTTTCGGTGAAAGCTACTCAAGGTTTCTGAGTTGTGTACAGTTTCGTACTGCAGTCATAATCACACTCACTCCAACCTGCTGATTCCCGAAAATTGCGATGTCGGGCAAGCACGTTTTGTGTGTGTGTGTGTGTGTGTGTGTGTGTGTGTGTGTGTGTGTGTGTGTGTGTGTGTGTGTGTGTGTGGTGGTGTGTACACATGTGGGAGTTGCTGTGTTCCTACTATCTCCACATGTAGGTCGGGTTCATCAGGAGTTGAAACAGAGACCTTCCAGATCTCACAGTGTGTGTTTGTGTTGTGTGTGTGTGTGTGTGTTTGTGTGTGTGTGTCGATTTGTATCGACATATGGCGGGTTTCAGAATGTGGAATAGATCTTCCCAGGGAGGGCTCAAACTACCACCTTCATTTCAGCAGGGTCACGATTCATGAACCAAGCTGTAAAGTTTTCTTTTCTCAAACTTTTGTGCTGATGGCTCTCTTAAGGATCGTTACTTATGCAGCCCGAACAGCTTCCAACTGTGTTCGTTTGTAATAATATTCCCAGGGATGGTTTTTGGCTCACCTGTAAAGTAGTTCGGTGAGCTTATGGGATGGTGGTCTCGTCCGTCCGTCCGTCCGTCCACAAATACTTGCAACTTCTTCTCAGAAACTACACATACGATTTCAATAGGAATTGACGACAAACCCTCATCACCCATGATGGCATGAAAAAAGGGGGTCTGAAGGGGTCTACATAGGAGTTTACAGGGGGTGAGGGGGGGGAGTAGGTTGCCTCCCCAAAATAAGTATTTGCTTTCTTCTAAACGATACACCAATTCTGATGAAACTTCACGAGAACCTTTATCACCCATAACATTCCAAATTTGTTCATGACATTAGAAAAATCTACTCTAAGGGGATTTAAGGGGGTTGCCCCCCAAAAATATGTATTTGCTTCTTCTCCAAAACCACACATTAAATTCTGATGAAACTTGACCACATCTTCACCACCCGTGACGTACTAAAGCTTGTCATGACATGAAAAAAATTGGGGTCTAGGAGCGTCTATGGGGAGAGGGGATTGCCGCCAAAATATGCATTGCTTTCTTCTCGGAAACTACACACAATTTCGATGAAATGACCACTATCTCACCACTCATGATGTTCCAAAGTTTGTTCATGACATTAAACAAAATTTGAGTCTAAGGGTTCTATGGGGGGGAGAGGAGGGTTGCCCCAAATTATATATATATATATATATATATATTATAATTATATATATATTTGCTTTCCTTTCTAAAAGACACACCACACAATTTCGATGAAACTTGACCACAACCTTTATCAGCCGTGATGTACAAGGTTTGTTCATGGAATAAATAAATAAAAACCACAGGTGTTTACTTTCTTCTTCAACATTACAACTTGGTGTTGGATTAGTGGTTGGAGTGGTGGCTTGGGATTCTAGGTCCTGAGTTCAAGCCCCGTTGGCTGCTGAATTAACACCCGGGGGTTGACTCAGCCTGTCATCCTTCTGAGTCAGCGAAATGAGGACCTGTGTAGCCACCAAAAAGGCTACACAAGAAGGGAAGGGGTATTGATGGATTTATTAAATCTGGCATTGGTGTGGTGCAGGCATGATGGGCCGAATGGCCTCCTCCTGTGCAAAAATTTCCTGGAATTATTTTGTGGGTCATCCATGCCTACCATGGTTGCCTGATTATCTTATCCAGCCACTACCAGGTGAGTACCCAGGGTATTGCCCCTATGTTTAATATCTCTGTGAGGTTCTTTGTCATCATCACTGTAGGTCCAACTATCACTGATACAAACTTTTGGCATTCTTCAGCTTCCAGGATCTTCTCGACTTCATTCTTGAGGTCTTGGTTTTGGTAATCTTCTTGATTTATGCATCGTTTAGTCCAAAATCTCCGGTATTAACACATCAATCAGCAATGCCTTCTTCTCTTTTTTGTACCTAAGTATGATATCTGGTCGCAACACTTTGTTTCGATGTTCACGTTCGATGGTATCTTCGTTCGTATGTGAGCGGTAAGTACTTCCTTGTTTTCAGTGATTACTTTGCTTCATGTTCCACAAATTTTCTGGAACTGGGGAAATCAAAAGTGTTTGGGGATGTGCCAGTGGATTACATAATAAACTCTGTTTTGTCGTTGTGTGTCCAGCTGTTCTGACATGAGTTTGATTTTGTGTGTGTTCGGTCATTAAGCATAACATATCATTCTCTTTACTAACCCCACCTCCTTTCCCTCTTCCTCTCCCTCTCTCTGTTGCTCTCGGTGTCTCGGTGTCTCGGTGTCTCGGTCTCTCTCTTCTCTCTCTCCTCTCTCTCTCTCTCTCTCTCTCTCTCTCTTCTCTCTCTCTCTCTCTCTCTCGTCTCTCTCTCTCTCTTCCCCCTTCCTAGCTTCCCCTCCCTCCTGACTCCTTTCTCTCCTCTTCTCTCTCAACCCCCTTCCTTAGTAACCCCCATCACCGAAACAAAGGGTTGTATTTCTAATATATATATATATATATATATATATATATATATTATATATATATATATATATATATATATATATATATTTATAGGTTTAAAGTGTATAAATAAATTCACTCTGGGTTTTTCCATCGTTTTACCAGTGTCGATTACATCACCCTCTTTAACATGTTACATGAGTTATTTTGTGCCTGTTGTTTGTGTCCTTTATGACATCCTTAAATAAAGTAAGTTTCCTGTTTGGAATGATTTTCAATTTTGGTTTACTGATACACAGAGCATACAGAGTAAAAAAATATTATCTCACTCCACTCTCGCATGTGTGGTTGGACGAATTCAGAGCCAAAGTACCGTAAAACAATAAACTTATCTTCCTATTCATGTTTTTGTTTCATGTTCAAAATAATACATTGAATTTAATAAGTTGTTCTTACGAATCATAAAATGAAGATCATAAACGATAAGACAACAGACAGAATGGACAGGCAGACGGCATAGACGACGGACAGACAGATATGAGCCAATTGCTTAACCCCGCTTTTCACTGTGCATTGTGCAGGGCAATAATTTTCCAGAATGATTGGATCAGGAAGACAATCTATTTAGAGGGAAAGAAACCATCTATTTCTTTGAACACAACCTGTGGAAGTGAAGGGGTGCCAAATGGAGGAGGAAATAAAGTTGTGAAAAGAAGGAGTAAGGGATGGAAGAGGATTGGTTATTTGTCAAATACTTAAGCCATGTTTGCGTATGTAATAAAATGCCTTGTAATCACTTTAGAGGGTTGGTCTTGGAGGGTTGGTTTCAATTATATATGTGTTTTAATGGCCCTGAATCTCTGAGATTATGACCGCACATTGCATCGAAATTTAACTCTCCAAAACTACAAGTTGTGAGGAAACCAGTCCACTGAACGTGTTTGAGTAAACACAGCCTCAACCACAAGGAACTTTGACGCAGGAGGAGCCATTTGGCCCATCATGTCAGTGCTACATCAATACCACTCATTAAATATATCAGTTTATCGATTTAAATTTACATCGATTGGTTGTAAGAGTGGGGATGAGGACTGTTGGGCATTCAAGACATTTCTTGGGCACAATGAATCAGGCAGGGACCTGCTGACAGTACCTTAACCTGATTCATTGTGCTTTCTTGGTACCCAGCTATTATTGCACACAGGTGGTGATATCATGCAGTATGTGGGTTGCTATGTACCTTCAGAATGATATATAATATATATATATATATATATATATATATATATATATATTTATTATATATATATATATATATATATATATATATATATATATTATATACACATATCTCAATGGCAAATGATCTCACCACAGTATTTTCATAGCAAATTGCAATTATATTGCATCATTAACGTAAATGATTCGTTGTTATTGGGCAAGAAGCCTGCATCCAGAAGGCTTGTGTTGCTTACAAGAATAAGAGCAACATTTGCTCACAATGTAGAAGTAAAATTTGGATGAAAGCATGCGCACACGCACCACACACTAAATATTACAGCCTTATTCCTCTGTTTCAAACGATCAAGCAGAATGACCCAAGTAGCACAAGCACACATGGTGTTCCATTTACTGAAAATTAATTAATTGATAAAATTCCAATTTCCTCCCCCCACTCGCTGGCCCGTACAGTTCCTACATCCTGCTTCTTCAGAAAACTTTTCTGTCCGGTCCAGTAGGTATCTGCTGCTTGTAATTGTGTGAGGCTGCAATGCCTGCATCTGTTCGATGCCACAACATCTCCAGATATGCACAAGCTGGTGAATCTGCTTCCTTCATCACTTGGAACACCTTTGGTGCTCTAGTCGCTGGCAGAAATCCACAAAGATTGCATAAACGCCACCGTGGGGATCAAGTATCAACACCTAATATCAAACACCAAAAAGAAAAATCGCTTTTTTTTTTTAAAGACTGACCTTGGGAGAAGTCTGAGTTCCTCTGTTCAACTACAGGGGCACTTTATCGGTAGTGTAGCCACGTCACAGTAATGATGCAACCCGCAGACTACTCAGTTTTGCTCACAAGTGTATGGAGATAAGATGGGAGCAGCAGAGCACCAAAAAACATTAAATATATAAAAAAAAAACCAATCGTGTATATTCCGACAGAATCCGATGCCTCTGCCATCTGTGCATCTCCACGCTAGAGTTCATCGGGGGTTTCGGCATCCCATGTGTTCCATCATGAGTGGTGCATGACCACGTACACGGGAGACGCGAGTAAACGTTCACTTGACAAAGTGGTTAAGCTACAGCTTGCTTTTGTGACATCATAGTACCACTCAGGCCATCTGTCGCTTGTGGTAAGGAATGGTGCCGTGCTTTGACGCAAAACATTTCCACCCACAAAGAAAACTTCTCTTGCCGAAGCAATTCCAAGATGACAGCCTTCTCAATGCGCAAACACACACTGACATGACATTTTTGTCAATGTTCAGACTTCAGAGATCTATAAGCAAATATGCTTCCGAAAGGACCTTCTTCGGTGCAAGGACGACCATTGTGTTATATATTATAAATAAATCAGTAGCAGGCTACGGTTGGGCCCTTTCTTCCATTTGTGTTAATCAGGAAATGGCTTGTCAAGGAAAGGACAGACAGAGTGTGTGACAATGCTTTCTGGGAAACTGGGCCTGTTTGGGGGGGGGGCAGACTGGACAAACTCTAACTGCAGTCACCCCCTGAGTACACATTGTGGCATAAAACTGAAGTAGGGAAGCTTGATTTTGTGAAAACTGTACTTTACATCAAGGTGGTGGCCAAACGCATACCATGCTAAAACACTGCTTGGTCATTCGTGGTTTGCTGGGGTATCTCCTTTGGCATGGGAAAATATAGTGGACTAAATGATAAGGCCAGTCACAAAAAATGTCAATAAACAGGGCATACGGAGGCTGCAAAGCCAAGGCAGACATTCCCGAGAACATCACACGCTTGCAGTAAAACATCTGTCAGATTTTGTCAAGTGCGTAATTAATAAAGGGAATTAGGACCAAAGAAATCATTTCTCCTGAATTATATCAGGATTGTTAATTCGAGTGGCAAGATCTCAACCGCATTGGAGGTAAGAAAAGTAATCGTGTCACTTTTTTTTTTTTTGCATTGCCCTCGAGTGCGATCGGATGGTGCAGATGCGCAGAACACTTACCTCTGAGGTCTGGCAGGATGGCCTCGATGTATGCACACTCGCCTCAAAGCTGTCTAGCTTGGGTTCAAATCCCGGCCCACCTATAAACTGTCATCCTGGTGTTTCACAGGCAGGGTGATCATCGATGCGTGCGCGCGTTCCTCGGATGGACGTTAAGCTGGACATCCCATCTGTTGGCATTAGTTGGTGGATGATAAAATCCCACGGTGTCCTTCACGAAGCATAAGTGATTATCACTGGCACCCTGAATAAATTAATAATTCCTGCCCTAACTTACGAGGCGGCACTGCATCAGTGGCCAGAACTGTGATCCCAGCAAATGATGCTACCACAGTCATGTGCTGCATATGAAAGAACACATCTGAGTTGTCTCGTTCTGGATCAATTTCTGACCCGACTATAAACCGTCAGATCTGTGCTTTGCAGGCACAGCATTGCACATCACAATGTGTACCGCTCACATCTTTCAGATGGACGTTAAGTTGCTATCTCGTCTGCTAGCATTATGTAGTGGATGTTAAAACCTACACTGTTTTTCGCCAGAGTTAGGGGAGTCTTATTTTGGTCAGACATGTTTTTTATCCCCTACCCGCGAAGCGAAAAGCAGGGTTAAGCAATTGTTCACTTCTGGCTGTCTGGCTGTCCATGTAGCTACAAACGTCAGTTTATGATCGGGGAACACCTTAATTTCAATTGAATGGTATATTTTGAACATGAATCGGAAATGGAACCTGTAGTTTTGCCGCATTTTGGCTCTGAATTTGTCCTGATCGCACATGCGCAGAGAGTAGTGCAATGATTTTTAAGCGGTTGTAAGCCACTTCAATGTTTTGTATGTTCTTCAATTCAAACATCCATCCATCCATCCATCCCTCCGTCTGTCTATCAAAAAATGAAGAACAAGAAACTTTCTAACTCTCCGTGCGGGGATAACCAGTGGCAAGTTGGTGTTTACAGTTTTTCCACGTGTGCCCACGTACCCATGCACGCAAAGAGACCTTTATGAGAATATTAAATATAATATATATATATATATATATATATATATATATAAACTGCATCACTTCCTTCGGACACGGGATGATATTTTAGTCTGTCTGTCTGTCTGCGCAGTCAAAAAATTTTTTGAAAATCACTTAAAACCAGAAATTTTACTGTGTTTAAAGACGTCATAAAGGACACAAAACAACAGGTATGAAAGAACGAATGTAACTGTTGTTAGTTAACGTGCAGTTGTAAAAGACTCTGTGTCAATGGCGGTTAAACTTGCTAATTATTTTTGAACAACCCTTAAAATCTCAAATTTATTTCAACATGAATATATCTGTAACTCTACAGAACACAAATCACCCTTTTTAGCACTTTCAAAACCCTTCATTATAGCAAGTACGGCGACAAAATATACGGCATTTTATATCATCTCGACCAATTAAATTTGCCGCTTCGCAGATTTTGCCTATGTCCTTGTTTCTCAAGACATCATGGGGGTAAGGGTTCTATGAACTCACTCGTTGTTTTTATTGATTCTGAGTTATTGGTTGGTGATATGAAAACTAATTGGCTGAATAATTGTGAAGTTGAGTATCACATAGCAATATATTTGGCCAAATTGCTGCTGAGACAGATCACGAAATAGTCGATCCAATCCTCCAGCTGCATTTTCGGGAGCTTAAAAAAAAAAAAAAACTCAAAAACTCCCCCAACATCAAGTGGGAAAACAAGTTAACCGTTTCAAAATGTAATTACTGACTCCCTTCGGAACAGTATCTCACAACGACATGGTTTTAGGCCCCAGCTGGACTTAGTCCAAAACGGGGCTTACGCGATTTGGCCTTGATTTTCGTTTGTCATGAGTGCGTGTGTGCCAGTGTGCATCGCAACCACTATCTCGGACAGTATGACCAATTTTATTCATACTTGGCACAAAGGAACACATGATTGGGATACATATGCACATCATTTTGTTTTCGCGATTGCAATCAAAAAGGCTGACTGACGGCCATTTTAGTTGAAAAAACCCGATGTTGAACACATCCTCAACAATTTATCGGGCAATGCATTTTACCGATGTTGTTTCAAACTTGGCCACACCGATAATGAATGATGGCTTCTCTATGCAATCATTGTTTAAGAGATAGGAAACAATATGCCGACTCGTGGGGGCCCATTTCGTTACTTTAAAGTATCCCCAACTTCTTCTCAGACATTATGGCCTGATTTTTTTCAAACTTGGCACATGTCACGTCACAAATGTCACAAGTATTCTAGTATGTCAATGAACACTCAAGTCAGTATAGTGCTTACACATAAATCTTGTAAATATGGGCGCAGGCTCTCCACACAGGAAATACTAAAAATCACTGGGCTATGACATTACTTTATGCGTTTTCTTCCCTTGTTTGTCACATTTATGTATTCATCCCCCACATCATTATGCTTTGATCGATGAATGAATGGACACACCATATCCACTAGACTTGATGATGAAGAAAGACACACCCATATGCACATATTGATTTGATCGATGCGAAAATAATATACCCACATCACCATTGATTTGCATCAATAGAGAATGAATACACACACATCACTATTGATTTGATCGATGGAAAATGAATACACCCAACATCACATGATTGATCGATAGAGAATGAATACACACACATCACTATGATTTGATTGATGGAAAATGAATAACCCACATCCAACCATGATTTGATCGATAGAGGAATGAATGTACACACACATCACGATGATTTGATCGATAGAGAATGACCACACCACACATCCACTATGATTTGATGATCCATCAAGGTGAAAGGAACGAAAAAAGAACAGTTTTAACTTGTGATAATACCGACCAACAGTTAACATCACTACCCAAGATCTTTGGATTATAAACTTGTTTCACAACAACTTGGTCGGTATCCTTTAGAAGAAAACTTTTTGAAAAGGGATTATTGACACTGATAATCATTATGACATCATTTTTATCCACAACTCAGGAACAACTATTCAATACAAAAAAAATATTTTATAATATTCACCTCATCACCACGAATACATCACAATTGTGTGTCATATATGATTGCAGGATAGCCAGAGGGTATGCATAGCTGTCTAGCCGGATTCGAATCCTGACCAGCTATAAACTGTCAACCTGTGTTTACAGGCAGGGTGATCCATCAATGTTGAGTGTCATTCCCTGGATGGACGTTAAACTGGTGTTGCTTATCCCGGCATTAGTTAGTGGATGTTGAGATCCTCACGTCTGTCTTTAACAAGAGTAGGCGAGCTATGCCGCCCACCATGGACATATGAGTGAAGAAGTTCTTTGACACCAGTTGCCACTGCTTGCAATCTGTACAGCATCTTCTATAAAGAAACAAATTGTCCAGATGGTTGCATGTTTCATGTCAATGACCTTCGTTGGATATTAAGGGCAACCAATGTTAACATGTTCGCAAGAAAAAGACCTGGTTCTATGAATCTCCATTTTCAGTCCATCCCATGCTAAACTTCATCACAGAATAAAACCACAGGTACTTCAAATAAACTTTAGAATGACTGATAATCTTGATAACATTTTCAGGGTAAAATTTGGAGTGTTAATTGGTGCTTGAAGTGCCAATTAATGCGTCACAAACGCCAGGACAGTTAGCAATTAAAATCTTGCGTCCCTTGTCACCTCCCGCCCCCCTCTCCCAATACCCTCACCCATTCCTCTCCTCAAATAAAGGGCTAGAACTCTTTGTTTAAAGAACCAGTGGAGGATACACTGTTTACTCAAGTATATGGAGTTATTTTAGCATATGACCGTTAAAGACCGTGCAAATTTTTTTGAGATTCTTCAATGTATAACCTTATATGGGATTCTGTTACACCAGTTGTGCAGAAATAAACGTTGTGTTTGATCATATTTTGTTTGACTAGGCACCTTCAAGCAGGGGCAACGTGGAATATTTAACATCACCAAAACTATTTCAGGCAGAAGGGTCGCCCAGGTTTAACATGTATCTGAGGGACGGGACGGCACACACATTGCATGAATCATTCGTGCCTGTGAAACACAGGGATGGGCAGTTTAATAGCTGGCTCAGGATGCCAAAACTCGGGCCTAGACGGCTTTAGAGGTGAGTGTGCGTACCTCCAGACCGTCCCCACCAGCATATAGTTCAATGTAACCATATAGAAATGCCAAGTTGCCGATTGCGTCTGAACAGGGTAAACGTCGTAACCACAGCATGTACAATGCTGAATGATATCTCATTTCCAGGTTACAGTGCATTGTGGAGGTTTACCAAGTATTGTTATTCATGCAATTTCGAGGTATATTAATTTGTGTACACACACTTATACTAGTGATATATAGGTTCAGTCATTGGTTCACCACACTACTGGTAAATATATATTGGTTACGGCTTGTGAAAATCACAGATCACCATCAGGTTCCCGAAGATCAGTTATGCGATAAGTGTGTTGTCCAGGTTGATTTCCCACGATGTATAACGGGAATTATTCGTGTGCCGGGCTGTGAACCTTTGAGTAGTGTTATTCTTCCTAACTTTATTAAACAACATCTCCTCACCACCTTCGCCACAACCGCCCAAAACATCTCCTCAACACCAATCTCCACAACCAAAACGAACTTCTCCTCACCATCATTCACAAACAACATCATCACAAACAACAACCATCTCAACAAACCGCCGACATCTCCTCACCAGCATCTCCCACGTGCCGCCATCTTTTCACCAACAACAAAATCCCCCAATAAACCAACATTCTAACAGGCGAACACAATGGCATCCTCACAGCGAAAATGATCTCAACCACGCCGCGTCTGACGCGAGAACGCAGTCAACGACAAAAGGGCGAGCCAAGCCGGGGGCGGGGGTGAAGGTCGAAGGTGAGGGAGCGAAAACCCCTCCCCTCGGGCTAAAAAAGGCCCGTTTTGACGCCGCAGAGCTCTCTTTTGTGGAGTTGGTTCGTGGAAGGCAGTCAAGTGGAGCCGGAGAAAAGTCGCCAGCCGGAGAGAAGTCACCAGCCAGCGACGAGTAACGGTTCAGGCGATCGAGCGGGGAGTCGGATTGAGCGACGCTGAGGAGTGAGCGGGCTCTTAAAAGGAGCATCACTCGAAAAGAGCAAGCCCTCACGTCCTCTGAAGCGTCATCGGGCCAGGCCCGATCGACCCGGGCCGGCGCTGCTAGGCCCGGGACCAACCAAGCCGCAGTTACCCAGCTGCCGCTTTTGACCACAGGGAATACGGAGGGTGCCGCCAAAACAACCATCGAGTGGCCTCCAAGGGCGACGAGGTAACCTGCACGCCTCGTGAGCTCCTTCGCGTCATCCAGCTCCGAGGAACATTAAAGGCTTATGAGCCCAGTTCTTCTTTTTTTCTGGGATTTTGAATGAAAGTCTGTGGCGCCTTGGGTCTACCAAGTAGAACTGTTTGTAAGTGCATGTACATAATAAATAGATTATCGGCTGTAGGCTTTTGCTCGTGGTCTTGTCCCCCATCCCCTCCGCCCCCCCCCCATTCAGTGCATATTGTGCATTTGAAATAAATGTCCCTATTGTTGAATGTTCAACCTGCTCGTTGCATCCTTCCTGCCATTGACTTGCCATAATTGCGTTCGGATAAATAGCTGGCCGATAATGCCGATAAAACATACATCTGCGTCCGACAGGGCTTTTGGCGATATAAAACCGCTCCGCCAATCGCAAACGGAACGAGCGCTTAAAAGCGGCTCGTTTTCGTGCAGGCTCCATTGAGGTGTAAATCCCCGGCATTTCTGCTCTGCTGCCAAATAATTAGGTACATCGACAATTCGGCGATCGACCCTGTAGCGCAGACAGAAGAGTTGGCTGATTTATTGGGTGGTTAACAACACCGTAGTGGGGTTTCGGCGTTGAGAACAAAAAAAGCTTGCGACTAGATTGCTCGTCGGTGGGCGCGCGGCCGCATTTAGCTAAAGGCAGTGCCGCACACCGGGCGGGCGAGAATCCACAATAAATATATATATATATATATATAACCCCACAAACGGTTGCACATATTTATGGATATTTTCATTTCCAGACACTTTCCAACAGTTCTTGATTTTTTTTTTGTTTTTTTTTTCCAGTGTATTGGCTCGATGTATGTCAGCCACACAAAAGTTCACTCCAACCCAGAGCCTCAGCCCATTGACTTGCCAAAGGCGACAAATTTAATTATGGTTGAACATCAGTAAATATCAAAAGAAACCACCTATCCATATCCCAGACTTATCTGCCCATCAGGACATCATACCAATAAATAATCTAACCAACGATGACCACTTTTGTCGTTTTATACCATCAGACGCACCTCCTGACTGTTATGTGATCATTGCCGCCACATTATGACTCACCCGGTAAAAACCGCATAATCCGCAAAGAACAAACTGTCCATTCATGCCACCCAGACGATTGATCCCACTGATGTAAAACTATTCGATTTACCCGCCGAGTGGCATCACACTACACATGTTTCAATTTATCTGCCGATCGCGTTCACGTGCCTTCTCGTTGAATGGCTTGCAGTCGTGGAACAATCGTCTGGGTGGAGACGGACCGGTCTTCTTTGCGGATTATGCGCTTTTACCAGAGACATATGCAACGGCAATGCTCACCATAACAGTTAGGAGGTGCGATCTCTGATGTATAAACACAAAAGTGGGTCACGTTGTTAGATATTTATTGTATGATGTCCTGATGGGCCAGCATAATCTGGATATGGATAGGTGCGTTCTGTTTGATATTTAACTGCATGTTAACCCATATAATATTTGTCCCTTTGGCAAAGTCCACTGGGCTGAGGCCTCTGGGTGGGGAGGTAGAACTTTTGTTGCTGACATACCATCGAAGCAATACACTGGCAAAAAAAAAACAAAAAAAAATCACAGAAAACTGTTTGGGAAAGTGTCTGAAATTGAAAATATCCATAAATATGTGGCAACCGTTTTCGGTTAATATATATATATATAATATTATTGTGGATTCTCGCCCGCCGGTGTGCGGGCGACTGCCTTTAGCTAAAATGCGCCCGCGCCCACCGGAACGAGCAATCTAGTCGCAGGCTTTTGTCTCAACGCCGAAACCCCACTACGGGTGTGTTAACCACACCAGTAAATCAGCCAACCTTCTGTCTGCGCTTACAGGGTCGCAGCGCCGAATTGTCGATGTACCTAATTATTTGCACAGACAGAAATGCGGGAGATTTACACCTCAATGAGGCCTGCACGAAAACGAGCCGCGTTTTAGCAAGCTCGTTCCGTTGCGATTACGGACGCGGTTTTATATCGCAAGCCCTGTCGGACCAGATGTATGTTTATCGGCTATTAATCGGCCAGCGATTATTCCGAACGCAATTATGGCAGTCAATGGCAGGAAAGGATGCAACGAGCACGTTGAACATTCAAACAATAGGGACATTTATTCAAATGCCACATATGCACTAATGGGGGGGCGCGAGGGGATGGGGGACATAGACACGAGCAAAACCTACAGCCGATATCTATTTATTATGTACATGCACTTACAACAAGTTTCTACTTGGTAGACAAGGCCGCCACAGACTTTCATTCAAAAATCCCAGAAAAGGAAAGAAGAAGAGAAACTGACGGCTTCATAAGCCTTTAATGTTTCCTCGGAGGCTGGGATGACCGATAGGAGCTCCACGAGGCCGTGGCAGGTTACCTTCGTCGCCCTTGAGGCCACTCGATGCGTCTTTTTGGCGGCGACCCTCCGTATTTGTCCTGTGGTCAAATCGGCAGCTGTGGTAACTGCGGCTTGGTTGGTCCCGCGCCTAGCAGCGCGGCCCGGTCGATCGGGCCTGGCCAGATGACGCTTCAGAGGGAGTGAACGGGCCTTGCTCCTTTTCGAGTGATGCTCTTTAAAAGAGCCCCGCTCACTCCTCAGTCGTCGCCTCAACCGACTCGCGCTCGATCGCCCTGGACCGTTATGTCGCTAGGCTGGTGACTTCTCTCCGGCTGCACTTTTCTCCGGCTCCAACTTGACTGCCTCCACCGACCAACTCAACCAAGAAGAGAGCTCCGGCCGTCAAAACGGGGCCTTTTTATAGCCCGAGGGAGGGGTTTTCGCCTCCCTCACCTTCGACCTTTCACCCCCGCCCTGGCTGGCTCCGGCCCCTTTTGTCGTTTTGATCCGGTTCTCGCCGTCAGACGCCGGCCGTGTTGAGATTCACTTTTCCGCTGTGAGGGATTGCCATTGTGTTCGCCCTGTAGAGATGTTGGTTAATTTGGGATTTTGTTGTTGGTGAAAAGCATGCGCGGCACCGTGGAGATGCTGGTGAGGAGATGTCCGGCGGTGTGAAGATGTTGTTGTTTGTGATGATGTTGTTTTGGAGAGATGAGGGTGAGGAGAAGTTCGTTTGGTTGTGGGGATTGCTCGTTGAGAGATGTTGGCGGTTGTGGCGCAAGGTGGTGAGGAGATTTGTGTAAAATAAAGTTAGAAAGAATAACACTACCTCAAAAGGTTCACAGCCCGGCACACGAATAATTCCCGTATACATCGGTGGGGAAATCTAACCTGGACACACACTTATCGACATAACTGCATCTTTCGGGGGAACCTGAATGGTATCTGTGAATTTTCACAACCGAAAAATATATATTTACATCCAGTAGGTTGTGTGGAACCAATACTGAACCTATATATCACTAGTATAGTGGTAACACAAATAAATACCTCGAAATTGCAACATTTTTGCAAAACAATACTTGTAAACCTCCACATGCACTGTCACTGGAAATGGATATCATTCAGATTGTACATGCTCGTGGTTTCGACCGTTAACCCTGTTCAGACGCCAATCGGGGCAACTTGCATTTCTATATGCGTTACATTGATATATGCTGGTGGGACGTCTGGAGGTACGGCACACTTCACCTCTAAAGCCGTCTTAGCCCGAGTTTGCATTCCTGACCCAGCTATAAAACCTGCCATCCCTGTGTTTCACAGCACGATGATTATCAATGTGTTGTGCCGTCCCGTCCCTCAGATAACATGTAACTGGGCGACCCTTCTGCCTGAAATAGTTGGTGATGTTAATATTTCACGTTGCCCCTGCTTGAAGGTGCCTTAGTCAAAAAAAATTGATGCAAACACAAGTTTATTCTGCACAACTGTGCAACAGACATCCCATATAAGGGTAATACATTTGAAAAAGAATCCAAAAAAATTTGAACGGTCTTTTAAAGTCATTATGCTAAATAACTCTATACTGAAAGTAAACAGTGTATCCTTCCACTGGTTCTTTAAACAAGAGATCCTAGCCCTTTATTGAGGAGAGGAATGGTGTGAGGGTTGGAGGAGAGGGGGCGTGAGGTGAAAGGGACCAAGATTTAATTGCTAAACTGTCCTGGCCGTTTGCTGACAGCATTTAAATTGGCACTTCAAGCAACCAATTAACACTCCACATTTTACCTGAAAATGTTATCAAGATTAAATCAGTCATTCTAAAGTTTTATTTGGTACTGTGGTTATTATTCTGCTGATGAAGTTTACATGGGATGACTGAAATGGAGATTCATTATGAAACCAGGTCTTTATTCTTGCGAAACATGTTTAACATTGTTGCCCTTAATATCCAACGAAGGTCATTGACATGAAACATGCAAACCATCTGGACAATGTTGTTTCTTGTATAGGAAGATGCTGTACAGATTGCAAGCAGTGCAACATGGTGCTCAAAGAACTTCCTTTCACTCATATGTCCATGGTGCCGGCGATAGCTCGCCTTTACTCTTCGCTTAAGACAACGTGAGATCTTCAACATCCACTAACTAAGGCCGGGATAAGAACACCAGTTTAACGTCCATCCAAGGATGACACTCACATTGATGGATCACCCTGCCTGTTAAAAACACCAGTTACAGTTTATAGCTGGTCAGGATTCGAATCCAGGCTAGCAGCATGATACCCTCTTGGCTATCCCCCCCATGCCAATCCATATTATGACACACTAATTGTGATGTAATTGTGGTGATGAGGTGAATATTATAAAATATTTTTTTGTATTGAATTAGTTGTCTGAGTTGTGGATAAAAATGATGTCATAATGATATCATGGTCAATAATCCCTTTTCAAAAGTTCTTCTAAAGGATACCCGACCAGTTGTTGTGAAACAAGTTTATAACTTCCCAAAGAACTCTTGGGGTAGTTTGATGTTTAACTTGTTGGTCTGGTATTATCACAGTTTAAAACTGTTCTTTTTTCTTTCCTTTTCACCTTGAGTGATCATCAAATCATTAGTGATGACCGTGTGTGTGCGTCATTCTCTATCATCAATCATCGTTGATGTGTGTTGTATTCATTCTCTATTCGATCAAATCATGTGATGTGGGTGTATTTCATTTTCCATCAATCAAATCATAGTGATGTGTGTATTCATTTCTATCGATCAAATCCATGGTGAGTGGAGGGTGTATCATTTTCCATCGATCAATCATAGTTGATGTGTGTGTATTCATTTCTCTATTGATCAAAATCATGGTGATTGTGGGTATATTCATTTTCCATCGATCAAATCATAGTGATATGGGTGTGTCCATTCTTCATCCATTCAAGTCATAGTGTAATGGGTGTGTCCATTCTTCATCGATCAAAATCATTAATGCATGTGGGGGATGAATACATAACATGTGACAAACAAGGAGAAACGACATAAAATTTCATAGCCCAGTATTTTAGTAATTTCCTGTGTGGAGTTAAAGCGCTCGCCCATATTTACAGATTTTGTTAAGCCACAACTGACTTGAGTGTTCATGTGACATACTAGAATACTTGTGACATTTGTGACTACATGTGCCAAGTTGAACAAAAATCAGGCCATACATGTCTGAGAAAAGGTTGGGGATACTTTAAAGTAAACGAAAATGGCCCACGAGCGGCCAAATGGCTTTCCTATCTCTTAAACAATGATGTGCATTAGAAGAAGCCATCATCATTATCGGTGTGCCAATTTGAACAACATCGGTAAATGCTATGCCCGATAAATTGTGAGATGTGTTCAACATCGGGTTTTTCAACTAAAAATGCCGTCAGTCAGCCCTTTTGTTGCATCGCGAAACAAAATGATGTGCATTATGTATCCATCATGTGTTTCCTTTTGCCAAGTATGAATTAAAAATTGGTCTCCATTACATGTCCGAGATTTATCGGTTGCATGCACACGTGCACACACGCACTCATGGACAAACGAAAATCAAGGCCAAATCCGTAAAGCCCCCGTTTTAGGACAAGTCCAGTAGGGCTAATAAACCATTCGTTGTGAGATACTGCTACCGAAAGGAGTCCAAGTAATTCACATTTTGAAAACGGTTACCTTGTTTCCCACTTGATTGTGGGCGGAGTTTTTGAAGTTTTTTTTTTTTTTAAGTCCCCGAAATGCAGCTGGAGGATTGACGACTATTCGTGATCTGTCTCCAGCAGCATTTGGGCCAAATAATTCAATGTGATCTCAAACTCACAATTATTGCACAATTTAGTTTTGCATATCACCAACAATACTTCAGAATCAATAAAAACAACGATGAGTTCATGAAAACACCTTTACCCCATGATGTCCTTGAGAAAACAAGGCATAGGCAAAATCTGCGAGCGGCAATTTAATTGGTCGAGATGATATAAAAATGCCCGTAAATATTTTGTCCCATACTGCAATGGAAGGCGGTTTTGAAAGTGCTAAAAAAGCTGATTTGTGTTCTGTTAGAGTTCAAGGAATATAATTCATTTGAAATAAATTTGAGATTTTAAGGGTTGTTCAAAAATTAATAGCAAGTTTACCGCCATTGACACAGAGTCTTTACACCACGTTAACTAACACGTACATTCGTTCTCATACCTGTTGTTTGTTGTCCCTTTATACGTCTTTAAACACAGTAATTTGGTTTGTAATGATTTTCAAAAATTTTTGACTGCCAGACAGACAGACAGACTAAAAATATCATACCCCGTGTCCGAAGAGGAAGTGATGCAGTTTATATATAATATATATATATATATATATATATATATATAATATATATATATATATATTATATATATCATATCTCATAAAGCGTCTCTTTGCGTCATGGGTACGTGGGCACACGTTCGGGCAAAAAACTGTAAACACCCAACTGGCACTGGTTATCCCCGCACGGAAGAGTTAGAATTTCTTGTTCTTCATTTTTTGATAGACAGACGGAGGGTGGTATGGATAGGATGGATGTTTGAATTGAGGAAAACAGTACAAAACAGTTAATGGCTACACCGCTTAAAAATTCATTTGCACTACTCTCTTGCGCATGTGCCGATCAGGACAAATTCAGAGCAAAATGCGGCCAAAACTAACAGGTCCATTTTCGATTCATGTTCAAATATACCTTTCAATTGAATTAAGGTGTTCCCGATCATTAACTTGACGTTTGTTACTACATGGACAGCCGACAAGCCAGAAGTTGAACCAATTTGCTTAACCTGCTTTCGCTTCGCGAGTAGGGGATAAAAAACATGTTGACCAAAATAAGACTCCCCTACTCTTGGCGAAAAAACAGTTGGATCTTTAACATCCACTACATTTAATGCTAGCAGACGAGATAGCCAACTTAACGTTATCTGAAAGATTGTACGGTACACATGTGATGCCAATTTGCTGTGCCTGCAAAGCACAGAATCTGACGCGTTATAGTCGCGGTCATAAATGAATCCAGACCGAGACAACTCAGATGTTTTCTTTCATTATGCGCACCATGACTGTGGTAGCATCATTTGCTGGGATCACAGTTCTGCCACGATGCAGTGCCCCTCGTAAATTAGTGGCAGGAATATTAATTTATCAGGGTGCCAGTGATAACTAACTTATGCTTCGTGAAGGACACCGTGGTATCTTTATCATCCACCAACTTAATGCCAACAGCATGGATGCTCCAGCTTAACGTCATCGACGGAACCGCGCACGCATCGATGGATCACCCTGCCTGTGAAACACCAGGGATGACAGTTTATAGGTGGGCCGGATTTGAACCCAGCTAGGACAGCTTTGAGGCGAAGTGTGCATACATCGAGGCCATCCTGCCAGAACCTCAGAAGGTAAGTTGTTTGCGGCATCTGCCACCATCGATCGCCACTCGAAGGGCAATCCAAAAAAAAAAAAAAAGTGTACCGATTACTTTTTCTTCACTCCAATGCGGTTTGCAGAATCTTGCCACTCGAATTACAATCCTGATATAATTCAGGAGAAATGATTCTTTGGTCACCTAATTCCTTTATTATTACGCACTTGACAAATCTGACAGATGATTTTCACTGCAAGCGTGTGATGTTCTCGGGATGTCGCCTTGCTTTGCAGCCTCCGTATGCCCGTTATTGACATTGTTTGTTGGACTGGCCTTATCATTTAGAATCACTATATTTTCCCATTGCCAAAGGAGAATTACCCCAGCAAACCACGAATGACCAAGCAGTGTTTTTTTTTTAGCATGGATGCGTTTGGCCACCACTGATGTAAAGTACAGTTTTCAAAACAAGCTTCCCCCATACTTCAGTTTATTGCCACAATGTGTACTCAGGGTGGGTGACTGCCAGTTAGAGTATTGTCCAGTCTTCCCCCCCCCAAAACAGCCCAGTTTCCCAGAAAGCATTGTCACCACACTCTGCTCTGCCTTTCCTTGAACAAGCCATTTCCTGATTAACACAAATGAAGAAAAGGGCCCAACCGATAGCCCTGCCTACTGATTTATTTATTAATATATAAACACATACGTTCCTTGCACCGAAGAAGGTCTTTCGGAAGCATATTTGCTTATAGATCTTGAAGTTCTGAACATTGACAAAAATGTCATGTCAGTGGTCATTGTTGCGGCATGAGAAGGCTTCCATCTGGAATTGCTTCGCAGAGAAAGTTTCTTTGTGGGTGGAAATGTTTTTGCCGTCAAAGCACGGCAACCATTCCTTAACCACAAGCGGACAGATGGGCCTGAGTGCGTTACTATGATGTCACAAAAGCAAGCATGTAGCTTAACCACTGTCAACGTGAACGTCTTACTCGCGTCTCCCGTGTACGTGGTCATGCACCACTTCATGATGGAACACAGGGGATGCCGAAACCCCCGATGAGACTCTAGCGTGGAGATTGCACAGATGGCAGAGCATCGGATTCTCGGATATACACGATGGTTTTTTTTTTATTATATTTAATGTTTTTTGGGTGCTCTGCTGCTCCCTCTAGTCCATCCATACATTGGGAGCAAAACTGAGTAGTTGCGGGTTGCATCATTACTGTGACCGTGGCTACACTACGATTAAAGTGCCCTGTAGTTGAACAGAGAACTCAGACTTTCCAGGTCAGTCTTTAAAAAAAAAGCGATTTTTCTTTTGGTGTTTGATATTATGTGTTGATACTGATCCCCAACGGGTTGGCGTTTATGCAACTTTGTGGATTCTGCCAGACGGACTAGAGCACCAAAGGTGCTTCCAAATGATGAAGGAAGCAGATTCACCAGTTGTGCCATATGCTGGAGATGTTGTGCATCGAACAGATGCAGGCATTGCCGAACCTCCACACAATACAAAGCAGCAGATACCTACTGGACCGGGACAGAAAAGTTTTCTGAAGAAGCAGGATGTAGGAGATGTACGGGCCAGCGACGGGTGGAGGAAAATTGGAAAGAATTTTATCAACAATTAATTAAGTTTCAGTAAAATGGAACACCATTGTGCTTGTGCTACTTGTCATTCTGCTTGATCGTTTGAAAACAGAGGAATAAGGCTGTAATATTTAGTGTGTGTGTGCGTGGCGCATGCTTTCTCCAAATTTACTTCTACATTGTGAGCAAATGTTGCTTCTTATTCTTGTAAGCAACACAACCTTCTGTTGATGCAAGGCTTCTTCCCAATAACAACGACAATCCCCCTCATTCGTGTAAAGATGCAACTATTAATTGCAATTTTGCTATGAAAAATACTGTGTGAGGATCATTTGCCATTGAGATATGTGTATATATATAATATATATATATATATATATATATATAATATATATATACATACATATATATATATATATATAATATATATATATATATATATATATTATCATTCTGAAGGTACATAGCAAACCCACATACTGCATGATATCACCACCTGTGTGCAATTAATAGGCTGGGCCTACCAAGAAGCACAATGAATCAGGTAAGGTACCTGTCAGGCAGTACCCTTGCCTGATTCATTGTGCCCAAGAAATGTCTTTGAATGCCAACAGTCCTCATCCCCACTCTACACCCAAATCGATGTAAATTTAAATCGATAAACTGATATATTTAATGAGTGGTATTGATGTAGCACTGACCATGAGGGCCAAATGGCCTCCTCCTGCGTCAAAGTTCCTTGTGGTTGAGGCTGTGTTTACTCAAATACACGTTCAGTGGACTGTTCCTCACAACTTGTAGTTTTGGAGAGTTAAATTTTCGATGCAATGTGCGGTCATTAATCTCAGAGATTCAGGGCCATTATTTAAAACAAACAGCTATCTTAATTTGAAACCAACCCTCAAGACCAACCCTCTAAAGTGATTACAAGGCATTTTATTACATAGCAAACATGGCTAAGTATTGACAAATAACCAATCCTCTTCCATTCCCTTACTCCTTCCTTTTCACAACTTTTATTTCCTCCTCCATATTGGCACCCCTTCACTTCCACAGGTTGTGTTCAAAGAAATAGATGCGTTTCTTTCCCTCTAAATAGATTGTCTTCCTGATCCAATCATTCTTGGAAAAATTATTGCCCTGCACATGCACATGAAAGCGGGTGTTAAGCAATTGGCTCATATCTGTCTGTCCGTCGGTCTATGCTGTCTGCCTGTCCATTCTGTCTTTCTGTCTTATCAGTTTATGATCTTTCATTTATGATCGTAGAAACAACTTAATTAAATTCAATGTATTATTTTGAACTGAACAAGAACATGAATTAGGAAGATTAAGTTTATGTTTTACGGTTACTTGGCTCTGAATTCGTCACAACCACCACATGCGCAAGTGGAGTGGATATATTTTTACTCTGTTGTCTGTGTATCAGTAAACCAAAATTGAAAATCATTCCAAAAAGGAAACTTACTTGTATTAAGGATGTCATTAAAGGGACACAAACAACAGCACAAAAGTAACTCATGTTAACATGTTAAAGAGGGTGATGTATCGACATGGGTTTAAAACGATGGGAAAACCCAGAGTGAAATTTATTTATTACACCTTTAAACCTATAATATATAATATATATATATATATATATATATATATATATATATATATATATATATATATATAAATATTTAGCAAATACAACCCTTTGTCGGTTATGGGGTTCTAAGGAAGGGGGTTGAGAGAGAAGAGGAGAGAAAGATCAGGAGGGAGTGGGAAGCTAGGAAGGGGGGAAGAGAGAGAGAGAGATGAGAGAGAGACGAGAGAAGAGAGAGAGAGAGAGAGACCGAGACACCGAGACAGACAGAGGACACAGAGGAGGGAGAGGGAGAGGATAAGGGAGGTGGCGGTTATAAAAGAGATATTGATATGTTTATGCCTTAATACCGAACACACACAAATCAAGCTCATGTTCAGAACAGCGGACACACAACGACAAAACAGAGTTTATTATGTAATCCACTGCACATCCCCAACACTTTTGATTCCAGTTCCAGAAAAATTTGTGGGAACATGAAGGCAAAAAGTAATCAACTGAAAACAAGGAAGTATCTACCGCTCACATACGAACGAATGTACCATTCGAACGTGAACATCGAAAACAAAGTGTTGCGACCAGATATCATACTTAGGTACAAAAAGAGAAGAGGCATTGCTGATTGATGTGTTAATACCGGAGATTTTGGACTAAACGATGCATAAATCAAGAAGATACAAACACCAAGACCTCAAGAATGAAGTGAGAAGATCCTGGAAGCTGAAGAAGGAATTGCCAAAGTGTTGTATCAGTGATAGTTGCGACCTACAGTGATGATGACAAAGCAACCTCACAGAAGATATTAAAACATAGGGGCAATACCCTGGGTACTCACCTGGTTAGTGGTGGATAAGATAATCAGGCAACCACTGCGTAGGCATGGATGACCCACAAAAATATCCAAGGAAATTTTTGCACAGGAGCGAGCCATTCGGCCCATCATGCCTGCACCACACCAATGCCAGATTTAATAAAATCCATCAATACCCCTCCTTCTTGTGTAGCCTTTGGTGGCCTACACAGTCCCTCATTTCGCTGAGCTCAGAAGGATGACAGGCTGAGTCAAACCCGGGTGTTAATTCAGCAGCCAACGGGGCTTGAACTCAGGACCCTAGGAATCCAAGCCACCACATCCACCACTAATCCAACACCAAGGTTGTAATGTTGAAGAAAGAAAAGTAAACACCCTGTGGTTTTTATTTATTTATTTCCATGAACAAACCTTGGTACATCACGACTGATAAAGGTTTGGTCAAGTTTCATCGAAATTGGTTGTGGTCTTAGAAAGGAAAAGCAAATATAATATATATATTATATATATATATATATATATATATATATATATTTTTTGGGTGGCAACCCCTTCCTCTTTCCCCCCCCATCAGAACCCTTAGACTCAAACTTTGTTTAATGTCATGAACAAACTTTGGAACATCATGAGTGCTGTGAAGATAGTGCGTCATTTCATCGAAATTGTGTGTTAGTTTCGAGAGAAAGCAAATGCATATTTTGGGCGGCAATCCCCCTCTCCCCATAGCACCCTCTAGACCCCAATTTTTTCATTCATGGAACAAGCTTTAGTACGTGCACGGGTGGTGAAAGATGTGGTCCAAGTTCATCAGAATTTTTATGTGTGGTTTTGGAGAAGAAAAGCAAATACATATTTTGGGGGGCAACCCCCCTTAAATCCCCTTAGAGTAGATTTTTCTAATGTCATGAACAAATTTGGAATGTTATGGGGATAAATGTTCTCGTGAATTTCATATCAGAATTGTGTGTATCGTTTAGAAGAAACCAAATACTTTATTGGGAGGGCAACCTACTCCCCCCACCCTCACCCCCTGTAAACTCCCTATTGTAGTACCCCTTCAGACCCCCTTTTTCATTGCCATCATTGGGGTGTGAGGGTTGTCGTCAAATTCCATTTGGAAATCTTGTAGTTTCTGAGAAGAAGTGCAAGTATTGTGGACGGACGGCGGACGAAGCACCATCCATAAGCTCACCGGCGAACTACTTTACAGGTGAGCCAAAAAACCATCCCTGGGAATATTATTTACAAAACGAACTACAGTTGGAGCTGTTCGCGGGCTCAGGTAACGATCCTTAGAGAGCCATCAGCACAAAAGTTTGAGAAAAGTGAAAACTTTACAGCTTGGTTCATGAATCGTGACCCCTGACTGAAATGAAGGTGGGTTAGTGAGCCCTCCCTGGGAAGACTCATTCCACATTTCTGAAACCCGCATATGTCAGATAACAAAAATCGACACACCCACAAACACACACACACACACACCCACACACACACAACACAAACACACACTGTGAGATCTGGAAGGGTTCTCTGTTTCAACTTCCTTGATGACCCACCTACATGTGGAGTAGTAGGAAACAGCAGCAACTCCCACATGTGTACACACGCACACCACACACACACCAACACACACACACACACACACACACAACACACACACACACACACACACAACACACTGCTTGCCCGACATCTGGCAATTTTTTCGGAGGAATCAGCAGGTTGGGGAGTGGGTGTGATTATGACTGCAGTACGAACTGTACACAACTCAGAAACCTTGAGTAGCTTTCACCGAAAAAAACAACGTTTTTTACAAATTTTAAAAAAAAATAAGGAACCCCGGGGTTTTCAAAGGGGAATATGATCACAAACATTATTTTCTTTTTAAACAGGAATATTAAATAAATAGGCAGAAAATGACCTCATGGGATGATATTAGGTGGAGATATATCACCAAAGTACGCAGAAAACATAATACCAATTAGCTAAGGGTTAGTTGCGAGGGAGGGGGTGGTTTTCATGATGTCCTGAGTTAGCAGACACCAGTTTAGACTCACCTTCATGCAATGGAGGCCACATCATTCAGGTCAACCAATCCATTCTTTGTGAACAAAATAATTTAGGCCGGAAACTTTATGTCTATTCTGATTATGGATGGCGCTGGTGACTGTGTGACAACTCTACCACAGTCCACATTGAGTCATGATAACCATCCACCCCACCCCTCTCGCCCAAACTAGCCCTCAGCTAATAGATTATGTTTCAGCCGGTTTCTTTGGGATTTGTCTCCACTAATCTTTATTCATGATGGTTCATTCTGCCCAACTCAATTATTGTGATAGGCTCTATGGCTTCACCAATCAGGTAACCCTCTTTCATTTCTCTCAACCAATCATGTTGAGGGACATACATTGTAACTTTATATACGTTTACATATACATATATATATATATACAGTATATATATTATATATTTACAGTATATATATATAATGTATATTATATATATATACTGTATAATATATATTAATTATATTATATAATATATATATATTATTACATATATAATATATATATATTATATATATATTATATATATATATATATGTGTGTGTGTTGGTGTGTGTGTGAGGATAGCAGAAACTCCACACCATGGGTACGGGTGCCTCATTTGTATAAAATATTATAACGGAAAGAGATTAAGTAGTCCGGGGATGGGATGAAAATTCTGGATGATTCTTAAATAGTGTACAAAGCTTTGGCCCAATTCATTCTTCTGCTCATTACACGACCAGTCTAAAGTTTAGAAACACCCCCATTTTCCAGTTTGACTGAAATTTAGCAGTTAGTGTAGGTGATAACCTGAAATGGTAACAAAGCTTAGCGGTAACTGCCAGAGGTTAAAAAAAGTTTAGGTTACAAAAACTTGAAAAATAATGTAATTCAGAGTTGGTAAAAAGGCCCTTTTCAGGAAACAAGTCATGGGTTAGCCAACTGCACTGTTATGCAGCAATTGGAAGTAAATTAAGCTTGAAAGTGATGCAAACAATTTCCGACAGTGTCCCAACCTTTTGTTGTTATTTACAAAACCCTCTGTCTGTATAAAAGCAGTGTTGGAAGAGGAACGTGTTGCTACACCCTTCTGAAGCATTATTTGGACAATATTCCATGCAGGAAGTAGTATATTGCCTATATAATTGGCAAGAAAAAGACAATTAACAAAGGAAGACAGACAGACCATTATAACTTTAAAAGTTGTAGGTCTTTGCTTTTGAGAATTGTAAAGAAGCCAAGGTGTCAGTGAGTCCAGTTTCCCAACACCATTCAAGAGGCACTTGGAAAACTTGGAGGAAACTGGACAGAAGAGGTCTGCAGGACCCAAAGCCACAAACACAAAATCAGAAGACAAGTTCTGAGAGTCAACAAGCTTGTGTATAGGCAAGCTCACAGGACAGCAGCTTCAAGCACAGGCTTAACACTGGTCGAAGTAAGAAGTCTCAGATTCAGCGTGAAGAGAAGACTTGAGCTGCAGTTTGACAGGTCGAGTGTCAGTAAGAAAGCCATTGCTAAGGATGGCCCAAAAATAGAAAAAAGAGGCTTGCCTGGACCATGCAAGCCACCACCAGTGGAGACTTTACTGGGAAAACTTGGAAGAAGGTCTTATGGACCGATGAATCAAAATTTGAAATCTTCGGTTCATCGCGCAGGGTTTTTGTACGCCGTCGAGTAGGTTAAAGGATGGTTCCTCAGTGTGTGGCACCAACTGTCAAGCATGGAGGAGGAAGCGTGATGATCTGGGGCTCTTTTGCTGGAAACAGAGTCGGCGACTTGCACAGAGTGACTGGC
>CM068953.1:153698044-153709708 GCA_035128595.1 Eptatretus atami
GTGAAGCGTGTATGCGTTTATAGCTTGCGCCGTTACGGCAAAAGTTACGGCAGAAACGATTCGGAACTGTTGGCGAAAGGGAGGATTTGTTGGAGAACCAGACCCAATGCCAGAAATGGAGCCACTGCCCTCGCCACCACCCGGGCTCACAGCCGAAGTGTTCGATCAATGGATCACCATCGACGACGACATTGAGACAACAGGCGAAATTACGGAAGAGGAAATGACCGACCAGCTCGTCGGTCAGATTCTCGAAGCCACCGAGCCCATAGCTGAAGAAGTGGAAGAAGAAAGCGACGACGAACCCGAGCCGATGCCAACAGCGGCAGAGATGCGGACTGCACTCGCCAAATTGGACAGGGGACTGCAGCTCTTAGGTTTTGCCCATCCCGATTTCCGCCATGTGACGGATTCAATAAAGGAACATTTGCGCAAAACCTTCCCTCCCAAGCAAGCGACCTTGGAGAGATTCTTTTGAACAATCCCCTTGTCACTGTTTGATAAATCAATGTTTTTGTAGCAGAAAGCAGTGTTTAACGACATTCACTTTTTGTCTTATCTATCCAGTAGGTGGCTGAAAATAGGTTCTCCGCTTAATAAATCCAGCCGGTTAGTAAATCCAAATGGCGTGGTCCCATGGTGGATTTATAAAGCGGCGTCTACTGTATCACCATGGCGGCAATGGTATTCAAACACCAGAGTCTCTCTGGATAGGAAGGTTCACGTAGCATGGTAATCATCCTTGTAGCTTCTCTCTGGATCTTTTCAACTTTATTGATGTCCACCAGGAATTATGTAACATTGCCATACTCCAACAATTGGTGGAGTCGTGTCTTGAACATTTCCTCTTCCAAACTCAAAAAGGATCATTTGATGAGCCCAAGTATTTGGTTGGCCTTATTAACCTGAATTAGCACATGCTTATGGAAGCTCAACTCTCCATCCATGATTATACCAAGGTCTGTCTCCTCAATCACTTCCTGGAAGTCTGCATTCCCCATGTGGTATGGCTTCCTGATGTTACCTCTACCCAAGTTGCAGAGTCTTGCATTTGTTCAGATTGAAGGAAAGTAACCACAGCTGTGACTATTCCATGGTACTATCCAGATCCTTCTCGATGACTGAAGTTGATGCTTGGTCAAAGTTGGTTCATGCTCTGTGGCATTATCTGCATAGAGTTTGATCCTGCTGCAGATTGAAGCTGGCAGGTCGTAGATGAAGATGACAAATAGCGACCAACCAAGGACACTACCTTGTGGTATTTCACTGAGTACATCTACCCAATCAGACTTGGCTACATTCCCAATCACTCTTTGTTGTGTGATCCCAATACTAAATGATCTTGATTTATTTAGGAGTCTTCTGTGGAGAACTGAATCAATCACCTTGTAAGAGTCAAAAAAAGAAATCATATCCACAGGTATTCCACCATCCAGTGATCTCGTCCAGTCTTCCAACTGCCACAGGAGCTGAGTTATGCAAGACTTTCCAGAGGTAAACCATGTTGAGAATCGGAAAACAAGTCATGTGACGTCATGTGCTTAACTATTGCATCTCTGACTATCAACTGTATGACCTTCCCAACACTGAAGGTAAGCTGACAGGTCTGTAGTTTCCTGGTAATTTATGTCTTACTTTCTTATATATGGGAGTGATGTTAACATCTTTGTGGTCTTATCATAAAACAACATCTTTATTGTCAACAAATAGATTTGTTGAAGGTTGTTGTCAAGGAAGCGGCTACTTCGGCTGATGCTGTGTGGACTGTGCTTCCCCAATGACAGACCTCTGGTAGCTTGCATTCAAAGTTGCTGCGTTTGAGGCTGGGGAGTAACTGCTGCAATCTATCTATCCAGGTTCTTCCCGACATCTTTGTTCTTTATTCCTTTCACGCTTCTTTTACTTTTTCACATTTCTCTTTATTCATTCTAATTCTTGCTTTTTCTTTTATCTATTTCCCTCTTTATTTCCCTCTTTCTTTATCTCTTTGTTTAGGAGAAGTGTATTCTTGCAGAAAGTTTTCTGTAAGGCTCATTTGGCTGTGCTGGATGGGTTTGAGGGTAGAGGAGTTGCAGCTGAAACCCGAATCCTATCCAAGTTTCTCCTGATGACTCCATCTTTGCTCTTTGCTTATTCTGGTTCCTTCTGATGACTCCAAAGCAGTATTTGACTGTCTCCTGAGCTGCCTCTGTGAACACTATCAGGCGAATACCATCTGTACGAGAATATCTACTGACTTCAATGTTCTCTAACTTCCTCTTGACTATCTCCTCAGATATTACAATATTGCTCAACACAGACTTTGGTTTGGGACCTTTGGAATATGAGATGTTTCCTCAATGGTGAATACTCTTTCAAATGTCTTGTTGAGGGTTTCAGGTTTTGTTGATCAGAGGGAGCAATGGTATTACCATCCATTATCACAATCCCAACTTTGACTCTTGGCTTTGTCCTGCTATTTACATAGACCCAGAATTTCTTAGTGGTCTCCTTCAGATCCCTCACTTCTCCTGATTGAGGTTCCTTATGGGAGCGTGAAGGTCATTTCTCAACTGCTTGTACCTTGACAGGTCAGTATCACTTCCTGGTTTTTGAAACTTCTTCCATGCTATCGTCATTGTTTCTACCGATACTGAGCCAAAACCCTCTTTGTCATGTTGATGATCTTACGCCTCGTCTGTTTAGGTGCACACTTTGGTATACAGTCCCAGACTAACCCTACCAAGACTTATCTAAATACCAGCCAAGCCACTTCACAGTCCAGTTTTCTGAGTCTGTCATTCCAGTCATGATTCTGTAGTTGCCCATTCATCTTTGTCATAACTTCCTCTCTCATACTTGAAGCGACTGTGTGAGGTACTTATGGAGACATCAGCACTAATATTCAATTCCAACACAAAGCAACTGTGATCACTTTGTCCCAGATCTGGCAAGTAATCAACTGAGTTGACAATTTATGCTACCTATGTTAGTGATGACAGGTTTTAACATAGTAGGCTGATGACTATTTCGATACTTCGAAGGTTCTATGACATGTTGGTGCGTAAACTTGTCTTGCAGTATGTCTAAAAACTTATGTGCTGGGTGTTCTGATTGAGTAATCCTATACCAACTTTACCAGCCTATTTCTGGATAGTTAAAAATCACTGACTATGAGGATGTGAGTGTCACCTATGAAACGCACGGTACGAATTAACTCACAGAGTAACTCCAAATTCCTGTTTACGCTTGAGTGGCTGCAGTATATAAGCAGCCGATGAGTATGCTGATATCTGCTTCAAAAATGACCTTACTTCCTACAGCTTCTTGGTAGTCTGATGTGAGTTCCATATACACTGCATGAAGTTCAGATTTGGTGTGGATTGCAACTCCTCTTATGTTGTGTGCCACATCCAACATAGATAGCATATCATACCCCTCGATCACTGGTGATGCAGGTAACCGTCGAAAAACACTTCCTTTTGATGCAATTTCTGTTATTGCAATGTCATATCATATTTCCCGACAAGTAGTTTCAGTTCATGCATTTTATTCGGTAATGAATCCACATTGGTACATATAGTACCCTCAATTTGCTGTCTTTCGTTTCAATGACCTGCTTCCTGAAGCACTATTACCTAGTGACTCGGTCCTAGTCAATGTGGACTGGAGTACTTCCTCGGTGCTTAGGAGCTGGAACCATTATCCAATGCTTGGTTGTTGGGGCCACTCCATGATACTTGCATGCTTGAAACACTGAAAGATGCAGGGGGGCCTTAACTACCATCTCGTGCTTGTGGACAGGGACCAACTGCTCCTTCATCTGTTGCTGAGTTACTCTCTTTTCTGACTGGTGCTTCAGGTTTACCGATGTGTTCACCTCTTCATTTCCTGTCACACTTTTTTCGAGGATGAGCTGTCCTCACTTTAATGCATCCTTAATATAAAATCAGATTTTATTCTCCTTTACTCTTTCCTTGTTGGATTTCATCCCGACGCTTTCTCCTCTCATTCCACTGACTACTTGTTAGATATGGGGCCACAGAAGTCTCTGCTCACTTCTCAGTTCCTCTGACAAGCCTGATGTTGGCTTATTGGTTCGGGTCGCTGCCTTGGGATCTTTGGCTCCTGAGTTTGAGCCCTGTTGGCCACTGATGTAACACAGGTGGGGTTGACTCATCCGGTCATCCTTCTGAGGTCGGCAAAAAGAGTACCAATGTTCTGGCATAGGGCCACAGCATCAGCGGCATAGTTGCATCCCAACAAAATGATAGCTATCCGGCAGCCAAGCTGCCATACACAATAAGAAGTTCTTTGCAGAATTTATGATGTGTGACTACACCTGTTCTCCCATGGTAATCTTTGAAGAAGGTTGACCAGATCGATCTCAAGCTAATCTCACTGGATTAGCATGACATTTTCTAATTCTCTTCTCCCCAGTATCTATCACATCCTTGATGGTTTCCTTAACTTCCTGAAGCATCTTTCCAACTTGCTTTGAAACAGTCTTTTCCACGTCGCGAAATACTTTGTCACTTATAAAGTTGACATCCCCATCATTGGCTCTCACTCCTGCTTGAGCGGCTTGGATATCCACTGTTTCACGGCCACAGCAGAACAATTGTACTGTACATGGTTTGATTTGCTACCAAACACATATGTATCCAGTATCATGTCTTGACACTCCAGGCAGGACCATCGCAAGCATGCTTCACAGTCTATCATGAACCTTCCTCCTTGTACATGGAAAAATATCGCACTGGAATGTGTCCTCTTGGTGAGTCTACAAACTTTAAGCCTGTGCCTTCACTTTAACATGTCCTGCTAACTTTATTCGCATTGTCAGGAAAATTCACAAAGCCGGGTAATTTTGATACTTCAAGAGCAGCACCACTCTGACCATCCTTGCAGCCGCCATCTTCCTTGGATTCTCAACTTCAGGAAGTCTTTCACTCGAACTGCAACATCTATTGGATTATTGGAAGAAACCCAGCATACTCATTAACAACCTCGATGGTGGAATAATTATCAGTCTGCCTCACCTGGTTTGGTCTTGATGTGATGCTCATCCACTCATTGTGGTCGACTCTTATTCCCTTTCCTTGGTACAGGAGATCATTCTCAATGACTTGAGTTTTACTCTTCTCCTGCTCTTACATAATTACATAAGTAACAATTATCTCATTCACTGTTCTCCAAGAATAAGTACATCACAAATAATGCTTTCATCTTCTTCTCCTTTTCTTCCATTTATAATGAGTGAGTTAATTTGTATTCTCGATATATTTTACAAACACACACACACACACACACGAAAAACAAAGACCCAACAACATCTCTCACTGGTGAACAGAGGGAATAACCGATTAGCTCTCGTCTCATTAATTAAACCCAGGTGACTTGGATTACATAACTTAATCGACTCCTCCCATTCCCATTCACAGGTGAGAGATGTGGGTAGGTCTTCGTTTTTTCATTTATATGTTGTCTGCTTTTGATGTTTACACATGGTGCATGATTGGGAGCCTCATTGGTGTTCTCCCAAAGGCATTTCCAAAGACAACAACTCCTAACTCATCAACCCTTAGGAGGTGTTGTCTATGGATATATATATATATATTATATATATATATATATATATATATATATATATAATATATTATATAATATAATATATACAGGGGCTGCAAAAGTAGGTATACAGTAATGAATTATGAATTATGAATTATTAAATGAATCCTAGCACCACTATTATAATACTGGTAATACTGGTATAATCCTTACTGTATACCTACTTTTGCAGCCCCCTGTATATAATATATATATATATATATATATATATATATATATATATATATACAGTATGTATATATAAAGTATATATACACATATATTTCTCTCTCTCTCTTTTCTCTCACACACCTTGCTAGCTTTTGAAGGCTCTATACGTGCCCGTCTTAAAATGGAATTTTATTTTTACCGAGAGATGCTCAAGTTAGTGATTTCATTCAGAAATGGTGTAAAGTTGAAGTCTTTCACAAGGTGGAAGGAGATTAATTATCTTTGCTACTTTAATTAGTTCTCATGTATTCCTGTTCCTTAATTGTTCGTCTTCATTGATTGAAATTGTTTATTACTTGTTTCTTTTATACTTTTGTAAAAAAAAAGATTTCAAAAGTCGTCTCTGTCTTTCTTTCTTTCTGTCTTTATCCATGTGAATTGGCTCTCTCAGCTTTAAAAGCTCATCTTATTTTGTAATCAGAGTGTTAAATTGCAATGATAATGTAAAGGCGATTATTTTTATGACCACCATATGAGTTTTCCTTCAGCTTGCTTTGCCGAAGTGATATTCCCTTGTTCCCTTCACCTCATTGTCAGTTCGCCTCCAAAGCAAGATGTCATCCTCCAGTTGTCGTCAAGGAAGTAAATCTTTCATCCATTCCACAGTCTGAATGTGGCCTTTTCCAAAATGTCCATTACCTGAAACTGAGGGCCACTAAGTTTACTTTGATTGCCTCTCTCATGTTCTGTTTCCAACTCCACCGAGAGATCATTACTTGAGTTGGCATGTTCACTTACTGAGCTGATCTCATTCTCCACCCACAGGGCCTAGGTGTTACCTCGAGGGCTTCGGGGGGTCTCTCATGATTTGATCGTTATCTTGCATTCATTATCCAGCTTAGTGGTCATCTACATATTGCACATTTATAAATATTAGGTCTTTTGACCCATCTCTGCCGCTCTCTTCCACTCTTTTTCTCATGCTTTCCCCTTCCCTTCACTTCCCTTCATACCATCTGTTCCCCCCTCCACCACCCTTTCCATAAAACACTCATGCATATATAATACATAGATAACCTCTAATGTGTAAAATCTTTTTAAATACATTTTCACACCAATGACAATGAATAATTATGTAGATGTGTGCTGGTAGTTAATACCTTTGCACTTTCAGAGTCATCTGTTTATGAAGTATGCAGCTTAAAAGTGTGTGGAGGGGGTGAGGGGGTGGTGGTAGGGATTGATTTAAATTGAGAAAATGAGAATTGAGGATGAACAGGAGCATAAAATGGAAAAGAGTATCAAGGAGAAAATTTGAGATAACATGATTTGTAGAATGGTGACCTAACAGTGAGAACACTAAAACCAGTGCTGTATCACAATGGGCGTGGGTTCATATCCAGCTGAAAGCCATGATATTAGGATAATCTATATATAATGGAGCAAGTGTTTGTATGCATGTATTTTCTCTGTCTACCTATTGGTTGGACAGCTGGCCTGATGCCACTCACAATTGTAACCTTAAAAAAAAAAAATATGTCTGCCATTTTTGTAAGCCGAAGACGTCGACGGAAGTGTTGTATTCACAATCGCCATGCTCTCCCTATAAGTTTTTGTTCAGTGTAAAACAACCGAAGCGACTGTTAAAAGGATTATCGAATATCGAAAGGTTGGAGCCGATAGGCATCGTGGGCCTTGTGAAGGTGACAGAATGTATAGGCCTCAGGCTTTAGGTCTCTTGTGTCAGCTTATAGCTACATAATGTAACTATCTGAGCTATTTAACAACAGTGTATTACATAGGCATGTACCAGTTCACATGTTTTTGCTTCATGTACGTAACCATTGTTTTTTTTTGGGGGGGGGGGGGGGGGCGATCGAGGCAGCGGTCTGTTGCCTATACAACGCCAAAATAAAGGAATCTGCCATAAGGACGTGTTTCACGCTTGGGAGAATATAGCCCGTAGGGTGGGTACTCTGTTCATGATGATCATAATAATTTCTTCAGTTTTACATATTGCAACACCCTGTTGAGTTTCACATTAATTACATTAGAAAATAAAATTAAACCGAAGAATTTATCATTTTTTTTAATCACCATCATAAAACATACTGCAATTAAATACAATGATGATAATATATTTATATTTGAGTTAAATATAATTAGAGAACAACTGGAACGGCACTTGGTGGAGCATATACCTTTGCTGGGCTAAACAGTTTATGTTTCGTATCCTCCTGACAGGCCGAATATGCATCCGGACCATAACCAAAATCTACTTGGCCTATTCTTGTCACCTACCAAAATCATCCACCAAGTTTTGTCATAATCCATCCATTATGTTTTGAAGTATCGTGCTATATATCGTTTTTGGCCCTATCTCCCAATGGTGAAGAATCACTTTGAAAATTCTTGTATTCAGACCTGGATCGTCACTAAAATTGAATGAATACGGCACTTTCAAAATGACCGAATCCACACCAGATTGCTCAGCATGTGCACACAGAATCCCGAAGTAACAAAGTCAATCGGGGCGGCCTGGATATATTTCATGCCTGCCAGAGAAGAATTGCAGAAGGAAATGATTTTTTTAAAACTTTGAAGGAAGCCAAAAGTACTTGTAAACATACCTGCCAGAAAGTGGTGTGCCTCTACACAACAAAACAGTTGAAGAACTTCCTGATCAACTCATCCAAAATGTTGATATCTTGCAGTCCTTATTGAAAAAACTTTTGACGTTGTGGGCCCATGAAAGGTTGAAGGTTCGTATATGATTGTGTTCTACGCAAATCTTTGTGTTTTTTTTAACACCAATGGGAAGGTCATGTCTGGGAATTGTTGATGTACATGCTTAAAATTATGATATTCCCAATTAATCATGTTTGAGAGGAGTTGGGGGGAGTAGGAATTGGATTTATGTGGCTGTGACTACCATCATAAATATATATATATTTTTTAATCTAAGGCCACAAGATAAATTATACTGTACTCAAACTTTTGCATCGATTGGTGAAAGTAGAAGCGTCCATGTGTGTGTGTGTGTGTGTGTGTGTGTGTGTGTGTGTGTGTGTGTGTGTGTGTTATAATCACTGCCACTGCTAGCTAACGGTATTAAGAGAAATTGTACAAACCCGACTCCTTTTATTCACGGATATTTTTTGTATTCCTATATTTCTGTGAGTCCGATTTGCATTCAGGAACAGAACAATTATGGATAACCATCATTAAATTGCCACTCGATTGTCGAAACGCTAAAAAATTATGTTTAAAAGACTTTTTAATTCACAGATTTGGTGTGAGCAACGGCAGGTTAAAGGTGTCCATCGAGCCGAACCAAATCAGTGTAAACACACACAGCGCATGCACAAAAGGCCTAATTTAGCATTCATATGTCGTTCTGAAAGTCTTGTATTTGTCCTTGTCACACACCCAGTCTGTCCTCGAAGTTTCGTGCGAATCTGTCCATAACATTTTGAGAAATCATGATATATATTGTTTGAGCCCCATCACTCAATGGTGAAGAATCACTCAAAAAAATTCTAGTATCTGGATCTGGATCCAGATCTTCACCAAAATTTCATCACTTCGTCCTTTTCCCACAATCAACCTGTCCACCAAGTTTTTTTTTCCGAATCTGTCCATAACATTTTAGATATTCTGCTCACAGACAGACAGAGACAGACAGAGACAGCCAAACAGGGGTGAAAACATAACCTCCATCCACCTTTGGTGGCAGAGGTAATACATTTTCCCTGAACAATAGAAGGATATAACAAGAAGGATGTTTATAGCACGATACTTGTGAAATACATAAAACAAATTTGACCTTCAAAATAATTGGTGGTTAAATTCAATGACCAAATACGCAAATCCTCTTCAAATTTAAAGTCAATCGGATGAAAATTGACAATTTTAGAGAAATCGACAAAGTCGTTGACCTTTGGCCTATGTTGACTTTTTGATCTTTCGACCTCAAAAACAATAGGCTTCTTTCTTATGATAAACTCTACCATGTGGTGAAATTTCGTGAGGATTGGTTTAAAATTGTGAGCTTTTGGCGATAGACAGACAGACAGACAGACAGACAGAATAACGCACAAGACAACCCGATGTACTTAAAAAATGTTCGATTTTCGCAAGTAAAAATATTTTTAAATTTGAATAAAATGAAGGATGAAATGGTGAAAGAAGAATAATGTGAGATGAAAAAGGAAATCAAAAAGAATATTTAAAAAAATGAGGATTAGACAATAAAGTAAAAATAATAAAGATACATCATACAAACATACTAACATCGAGTTCGTTCGTGTATGCACAATTTTGACAGTACACCATATCCACTTTAGAATAAAAAATATTCCAACCCAGTAAGGTGAAGCAGTGTTCATCAAACGATTTGTTTGACAACGAAACTCTGGGATTTTAGAGTTATTAGTGGATGGAACTTTGTGTTGTTTTAGTCGGAAAATAATTGTACAAATCGATTAGTGCTTTTAAAGGTTTTTTGGTTTTTTTTGCTATTCAGCACGTTTTGACAGAATTTTGATATTTCCATATCACTGCTAGATTGTTGATTAGAAACCCAGCTAGCTCATTAATAACCTTTAGGGAAGTGTGCCTCGTGGTCTGGTCCATACAAATATGGTTGATTCTCAGGACTGAGGACAATTCAGGAGGGGAACTAAAGCAATACCTTTAGAAAGGTAGTGCTGTCACAATCCCCCTAAAGGAAAAGAAAACAAGATTGGGGAGGAATATCAAAAGATGGATAGATGAAACATGCAAGCTCTGTACAGTATATGCTGAAGGTTTATAATGTCGGCATCCATACTATGAACAGTAGATGACCCCCTTTGTCATAGTGGAGCATCATAATGGATTGCTTGGCTGTACGGCATCTCTTTCTTTCTCTCTTTTTTATTTTCTTCCAACTTCTACCTTATTATCTCACCAGTCAGTTGAATTGACTGACTGTCTCTCCTCTCAGCTCGAAATTATTTTCCACTGCCTGTCTGCTGCTCTCAACCTCCCCTGTAATTCTTTAGGCAGGGTGATCATTGATTCGCTATCCTTGCATGAAGTATGCGAGACACTTCATAGAGCTCTTTTAATGGACGTGATTAAAGTACACAAATGAAGATTTTCTCCGGCGTGTTTGTGTGTTTGTGTGTACCTGTAAAAAAAAAAATAAAAGAAAAAGAATGTAACCAAGCTGCCAGCAATCAGTTAATCGCATCATATGTTGGTGCAGATTCCGCACGCCCCTCGCTTGTGGGATTTGCATGTACCCCACGTCTCTGGTTGCTGTGTAATTGTGTGCGCCATTGCTGATTCAGCCTTTGCACACCGGAGAGATTTAAAACATTGCACCCTGCTTTGTACATTGTAAAGGTCAGAGGTTCTGAAAATTATTAATCTCACTCTTTTTCACCTTCCACTGTCGCCCTCCCCCTCCCATGCCCCCTCACAAAAACCATACTCCCCAATTCTTCTTTCTTCCAAAACACAAATGGTATGCTATTTTGCATGTACCGTGACAATCGTACAATTCCTTAAGGGAGCATGCAGACTATGAGCACAGGTGCATGAAAGCCATGACTGTCCCAAGGCCTCTGGTGGCACGTTTGACTTACGGTGGATATGCGTTTGTGAAGCCATTGCAACTTCCAGACGAAAGCGGGTATCCAGCCTTTTCCTGAGGAAGGAAATGCAGCTGTGCACCCTTACCATGCTATCGCTTCCAGCAAAAGGCGACCTTCCACGGAGTGTTTTCGTTGAACGCTCACCCTCCCGGCCCGTAAACTTTCCCAGACAAACCATTTCCCTGCCTCTGCCCTAAATTATTCTGCAGGAAGCCCGGGGTATTTTCCCTGCTGAATATTGCATATTCCGTTCCTAGCAGCT
>CM068953.1:153710101-153723658 GCA_035128595.1 Eptatretus atami
CATTTATAAATCCAAATTGTTTCCTGGTGAGTTCTAAAGATCTTCTTCAGTCGATGTCCAAGTCGTACTTTAAAAAAAAAATTCAAAGTTGTAGTTTGGTCAAAATATAAGTCGAACTCACAACACACTGCTTTGCCCCTTCTACCTCAATCCCCCTCCCTTTCGCCCACATAAATAAATAAGTTCCACTGTATAAAAATGACTTGAATGCAACCACAAATTACATGTGAGTGACTAATACAGATGGTTGTTGTCTCAGAGTCCATTTTTTTGAACAATAATGATCAGGGCACAGTTGTTTAAGTGTAAATGGTGAGGTTTTCCAAATCAATGGAAGTCCAGACCTGAGTGAATCTGTATTGACAGCCTATTGCCAGTAATCCATCAGTGTCCCCATAGTGCTTTCTGGTCAGACTCCCCCCCCCCCCCCCCCCCCACTCATACAACAACTTACATCCATTTACAATATAATGGTGCAGCAATCGGCAATGGAAGTTGCCATTCACAATTCGATCTCACTCATGTTGTGACATGTATTGCATCAGGTCGTTTCGGCAAATAATAAATTTGAGCATGACGTAGTCATATAATTGAGAGAAGGGGCAGGTGATAAAACATAAAATTAGCAGGTAGGGAGGGAGGATGTTCAAGACCAGATGGGGAGAGAAAGTATAGATTGGAAGTGGTTGAGTCTGACACCAATGGAAATAGGGGAAGGGATCCACAATTTCCCCCACTTTGCATATAGAACATGGGGATTACCTTCAAATCATACGAGGAGCCAGGAATGTTGATGGCACAACCACTCCGAAGAAAGCCTACAACCACATTCACATTGGTATTTCCAACTTCAACGCTGGCGCCAAATTGTCCAAATCCATCTCAATCTCAACCCACATTCCTGCCTCCCATTTTTCCACCATGTGGGTATTTTGTTGCGGTTTGCGAGTTTGTACAGAGCTGATATGTGATGCTTACAGAAGGGTGGTGAAGGGCCTATAAGGGCCCATGTGGGACCGAATATATGGGAGTGGAATGGGACTTTGCTTTTGGGTTTTGTTTGGTTGCAGTTCCTTGGAATAGTGAGCAGCCTGTGCCTGGCTCTCACAGACTACCCATTTCTGCTGATTCGACACAGTGACTCTCTGTCTCAGGCTTTGCCCACTGTCCTTCTGCCTCCCACTTTCTCACACACAGAGCAGCTCGTATGAGGTGACCTTCAACCTGGTTGCTCGCGGGGTCACGGATAAAATGCCCTAATGATTGCGGCTCAACTGCCGAGGCCTGCATCCTTGTCTTTCTTTCTTTTCAAACAGGGCTTTCATTTGCTCATTGCAATTTGGGTTTGAGCAGAAAGGAGACTTTATTGTGTTAAACAAGACCACAGGAGTTTCATATA
Source organism: Eptatretus atami (assembly GCA_035128595.1). Lineage (NCBI taxonomy): Eukaryota > Metazoa > Chordata > Myxini > Myxiniformes > Myxinidae > Eptatretus > Eptatretus atami. The sequence continues at coordinate 153,711,501 of CM068953.1, forward strand.
TTTTTCACTCAACATTTGATACTGGTTCTGAGAAAAATAGGAATACACTTCCCTGCATCTGCCATAGTGCTTAACGGATTCTTGTTCGTCATGGCTGTGGCTACACCCTAGGACATTGATCTTCATAATAATTAGCTTGTACATCTTGAATATTTTTTTTTACATTATCTGATGTTCCTGAGTTCTGGCAGGATGGCCTAGAGGTGCGAGCACTCACTTGAAGCCATCTAACCTGGGTGTGAATATCGTCCCGGCCATAAACTGACATCCCGGTGTTTCACAGGCAGGGTGATTCATCAGTGTGGGTCCTGTCTCTTGGATGGACGTGAAACTGGGCATCCCATTTACCGGCATCAATTGGTGGATGTTAAATATCCCATGGTGTCCTTCACGAAGTGGACGAGTTATCGCCGTTGGCACCATGGCCAAATTATAAATTCCTGCCATAACTGACTGCTGGGAAGGCAATGGCAAACAACCCACCATTAAACATAACACCCATGCAAGCAAACTACTAAAGCAGTACCAACACTGTGTAAAGATTATGGTACATATGACAAATGCTCCTCAAGTACTATATGGTGATGGTCACCGCATCCGGATAACTCCAGATGGGTACAGCGAGTCATTAAGCGACCACAATAACCTCGAGCCTGCTCCCATATCCAGAGCTGTGTTATCAAAACAGGGGAGGTTCAGAATGCAATTGAGTATCATGGCGACGGTCACGTGACAGATGTTATTAATTTGCCGAGCGGAACCAAGTCACATGCTGCAATCTTATCTGCAGCCCAAATCTAAAGATCAATTGATCACTCAGATGCCTGAGGCAACGATCGCGTTGAACAGGAAGAGTTGGGAGACAAGTGCGTTTTATACATGTGTGTGTATATTTATATATTTATATATATATATATATATATATATATATATATATATACACATATATATATATAGATATATAATTATATATATATAATATATTATATATATATATATATATTATACATACATACATATATATATAGCCTGTGTATGTATGTAGTTATATATAATATATTATATAATATATATATTATATATATAATATATATATATGTTACGGTGGTGGAAATTCACAGAACACCATTCAGGTTCCCCAAAGATCAGTTATTTCAATAAGTGTGTGTTACAGGTAGATTCCCCCACCAATGTATAAGGGGCAATGTTCGTGTGCCGGGCTGTGAATCTTTGAGTTAGCCGTTATTCTGTTCTATCTTTTATTTCAAACAAACAACATCTCTACAACCACCCACCTCCACACAACGCCAACAAAGTCTACAACCATGTCATCTCCACAACACAGCGCCCTCCTCAGCAAACAGCATCAAAATGCCGTTACGAACTCGCGGCGGCAACAGGAAAGCCACATTTCAGCGTCCGTGTGCAGTTCAGCCTGAAGCGGCTGATTTGCATAAGTGGATCAGAACGACCTCTGCCGAGAAAGGAACTGTCCAATCAGTAGTGAGGGGGGCGGAGCCAGCCAGGGGTGAAGGGTTGAAGGTGAAAAGGGGGCGGGGCCGAACCTTGGGTGAGAGGTGGGGAGCGGGCGCCCCCGGACCTGATAAAAGGCCATACTGGAACACCGAGAAGTCAGTCGGGAGGGGAGTTGGGCTGGGTCGTTTGAGACGGGAGAAGTCGCCAGGAGCAGTCGTCAGTGGAGAGTCATCAGCCGGAGACGGAGCGCGTCGAACAGCCGGAGACGGAGCGCGTCGACAGCCGGAGACAGAGCGTGTCGAACAGCCGATATCGAGCAAGCTACGTCTCTGTCCGAGCAGACGGCCCAGGGTCGGTTGAGCGACGCTGAGGAGTGAGCGGGTCCTGAAAGAGCATCAACTCTTAAACAGCAAGGCCTGTTCGCTCCTCTGAAGCGTCGTCGGCCAGGCCCGATCGACCAGGCTGCGGGGAAGGCCAAGTGACCAAAGAGAGCTGCCCGCCAAGCTGCTCAAGCCGCTCAAGCGACTGGCGCATTTTGCGACACCCAAGGTGGAACAGAGACAGATACCGAGGGTCGCCGAACAAAAACCCATTGAGTCTCCACCAGGGCGGCAAGGTAACCAGCCCAGCCTCTCGGAGCCCCTGCGGTCATCCCGGCTCTGAGGAATATAAAGGCTTACGAGCCTGTGTCTTTTCTTTCTTGGGTTTTTTGTATGAAAGTCTGTGGCGCTGTCTTTAAGTAGAATTGTTATTAAGTGTGTGCTGTAAATGAAATAGCAATCGCTGTAGCTTTTGCACGTGTCTTGTCCCCTATCCCCATTCATTGACTGCTTACGTGTGAAAATAAATCCCCCATTGTTGAATGTCAACCTGCTCGCTGCGTCCCTTCCTGTATTGACTGCCATGGTGCGCTCGGGATATTAACTGGCTTTTAAGGCCGATAAAAGTGATCATTTGGTCCGACGGGATTTGGCGATTTATAACCGCTCGGCTTCGCATGCGGAACGAGCCGCAAGCAGCTCGTTTTCGTGCAGGTCCCATCGAGGTATAAACTCCCGGTATTCCTGTCTGCGCGAATAATTAGGTACATCGATAATCGGCGATCGCCTCCTGTAGCGCGTGGACAGAATAATTGGCTAGTTTATGATGGGTTAAGGCATCCGTGACTGGATTTTGGCGTTTATCCGGAAAGTCACAACTGGATTGCGGCCTTCGGCGGGCGCGCGACCGCGATTTGGCTAGAACGGTTGCCCGCACGCCAAATGCGGCGGAAACCCAATAACGATATATATATATATATGTTTCTGTGTATATGTATATATACATATTTATATAAACATCACATATATATTATATATATATATATAAATATATTGTTTCTTTGTGCATTTATTTCACTCACACTTCTTGGTAACCACATCCGCCATTTGATTGTTGTGTTCGGTCACTGGGGTCCAACGATAAAGGTCAACTTCACAAGGGCACCTTTGATGCAAGAACGATGCTAAACTCAATTAACCAGGAGCAGATTTGATCCTTTTACAATATCCGTGAGTGTATCTGAATGACAGTATGAATGGAGTAAACTTAAATCAATCATCTCCAACTTTTACTCTTACATTTCTGCCTTCCCATTCATTCTGGCCTTCCATCCAAGGCAGTGTGATTAATGATATCCAGGTAATGATATAAACCATATGCCTGGACTCTGATCCATTTTCTGTTCCCATGCTTTGTACCAGAGACAAGGGATGGGGGAGGGGTGTGAGTGTTGATGGGCATTATTATTTCGCCTTTTTTAAAATTTAATATTTATATTGGGTTCTTTGTGGTACATCGGAACACAGCACCACCATGGGGGTACCACCTCGTGCATCAATTAGATATAGTAATAATTATAATTAATTAATTTCGACGTGAAGTTAAGCTGAAATCATTTGGCAGCTTTTATTTCGAAACTGCCAAGTTCAGCGCAAAAGGTCATTTGATGAATGTTGGCATTGTATGATAACGGCGTTAATAATCTTGGTTTCTTGCCAATTTCAACGCGTTCCTTGCGCTCATGATGTTTTCATATTGCCCTCTGTAGTCTCATTGCCGTTCACACAGCTCCCTGGTGAGTCCGGGAGCTTTTAACCAAGCCTTGAAAGCAGCATTTTTCCCGCAGTCTTTATGGCTCTGCAGGGGGAAGAAAACGCATGGTTTCTCTGTGATGCAAAACTGAACTTTTACCTTCGCCACCGGCACAATGGGAATTGCTGTATGGTGAAACACGTGAGGGTCCATTTGTTAGAAGTTACACAGCTGCATGGTCAACGAAGTCCCGGAAACCTTTGCAAAAAGTACAATTCACATCCTTCAAAATTTTCTGTTGTGGCGTAAATGATTATCATGCAGGTAAAGCATTCAACACCGTTGAGATACCGTTCCTTTTATCCGTACTTTATACAGTCTTCTTACTTTTGTATGCGACACATGTCTACAGGTATCATCATTTGCTGGAGGCACCGCTGTGCCACTTATGCACTGCCCCCTGTAGGTTAAAGCAGGAATACTGTCAGTGATTATCCTGCTTGCTCCGGCAGTTTCATCTGGTTGCTCGAATATGATCTTTTTGAGATGGAGATTGGTCACGTTCCTTGTACCATTAGAGTTCCTGGCATTATGTGGGTGTTGGTTGCTTGGCAAAAGATACTATCTGTCCCCTGATTGGTGTCGGCATGCCACTCACTCGGCGCAGATCTCCCAATCCACACGGTAACGTGACATTAGGATGCAAGGATCCGGCGGGGGCGGGGTCTCTGAGGCGGGGTACTGACGTGGTCGCTTTAGCGAATCACCGGATTCGAACCTTGGCAACTGGGCTGGACTGGCTAACACACACACACACACACTTATATATAATTATGTTTTTTTAATTGTGTCATTTATTCAATACATGTACAAACCTGACTTGATCTCCAGCTTCTCCTGCTTGGTCCGGCGGTTTCATCTGGTAGCTCGAAATAGAATCTGTTTGAGATAGAGATTGGTCGCATTCCTTGTACCGTTAAGAGTTCCCTGCAACACGTGGTGTTTGTGTGAGAAATTAGCTTGCAGTGTTAGTGTGAGAAATTTCTGAGGCTATCCTGAAGACAAACTAACTCAATGGGCTGTTGCTGTGTAAGTGATGAGGTCTTGGGGTTTGAGTCGTGGGTTGAGCCAGGATCTTTTTCACACAGGCCCTATGCAGGAATTTATTCCTGTTTGTTATTCCTGGAATATATATATATATATATGTTATTTGTTTATATATATGTTTGTTATATATATATATATATATATATATATATGTTATGGTATTGTCGTCATGATGGTATCATCACAGTGTTTGTCCAGGTCAGAAAATTTCTATAATCCCATATGTAAAGAATGGAATTTTTTGACATCATTTGCTTTTGACTTGCCAAATGGAACATGCCATTGAGATGACCATTCAACATCAGGTACCATTCACCATATTCATTTTATAAGGGAAATACCATTCGGCCCTTCGCGCCTGCTCCAAGTTCCCCCCAAGCACTCTTGATAACAAGCAATGCTCTCTGACCTGTCTGGAATGTGGTGGTGGTGGTGGTGGTAGCGGTGGGTGGGGGCAGGGAGGTCGGCTTGGGCTGGGGGAGATGTGGTTGATGGAGAGACAGATAAGGGGAATGAAATTATTGTTTAATTAACAATCCAGGTTATAGCCTGGTTATAAACTAATATAATTAATAATCCAGGTTATATACCTCATACCACATAGGAAGTAAGAGATCGATTTGGCTGTTTTGAATAATTTTGTTTTGTGCTGAATTTAGATCGCTTGACATCCCACATATTATGTGTGCATTACATCACAGTTTTTCACATACAGTATCTCTGCCCTTCCCCTCTCTCCTTTGCACCTCACCCTTCTCAACTACTAATGAACATGCATTGTTAATGTAAATCATTCGATACAGTCTCTCCTTCCTCTCGATCCTCTTGACTGGCTTTCTTTACCGCCAGTAGGCTCCACTGGTATTCTGGCGGTGTCGAAAACACTTGCACCCTCCAGAGTGACAGGATATAAACAAACATGCTTTGTATTGCTATCCTATCTGTTTTTAGTTGTTAACATTCACAGCTGAGCTTTGCATTTGGAAGAAAACAAATGTGAAACGAAATACAACATGGACTGGCAGTGGCGAGATGAGCAACTGTGAAAATATCATTAAAACTAAAACCAAGAGAAGGGGAGAAATAACAACTGAGGCATTGACTTATTGATTGGGATCCATTGAAACAATACCTTGGCAACATTACTTACTCCCCTCCCCACAACCAAACCACCACACCGCTGCTTCCTTTTCATATAATAATATGGGTTCCCTGACAAGGAACTTCAACACAGGAGGCCACTAGGCCCATCAAGCCTGCGGAGTGGTTACCCACCGATGGTGGGTTTTTTGTCCGTGCTTTCTCCTTTTACATTGTGGAGCGTCAAGCAAGGAAGCAGCACATACCATTCATTATTCGAGTCTTTGGTATGACTCGTCTGGGGTTCGAACCACACTCGAACCATTACCCCACTGAGTCTGGTTATATTCATGTCATTTCATACCCCTCTCACCTTGACATATTCAGGTGCAGTAAAATCAGCCAAAATTGTTTGGCCACCCACTGTGAAACGGGAGATGGGGTTTGGCAATTGCTTCTGTGTGACTGTGTGTGTGTGTGTGTGTGTGTGTGTGTGTGTGTGTGTGTGTGTGTGTGTGTGTGTGTGTGTGTGTGTGTGTGTCAATGTGTCTGTCCAGGCCACAACATTTTCTTACCATTTGAGTTTTTTTCATCAAAAAAATTCAAGAAACCCTTATTATGAGAATGTGGAGAAAAATAATGAATATATTTTACATTATTTTTTAAGTCGGAATACAGTAATAATTGGGTCAAAATGTCAAAGGGCAACGACACAGTAAGTACGAATAGACATTTTTGCCCGTCTGCCGCGCGTCAGCACGAGGCGGCCGGTTTTTTTAATCGCTTCTACGTTTCTTTAGTTTGTCCGCTTGCATTTTGAGAGGCTTTCTGTTTTGTATTGTGAATATTATTACATTTTGCTTCTTGTTTTTTTTTTAGATTACACTGAGTTTAATTCCTAATCGAATCGAGTCCTGGCTAGGTGACAGGGTAGGGTCTGCAGAGTTGCGTATTGTTTATAAGGGAACCCAGACCAGACAGCTCAGAGTCGAGTGTGCTACCTCTGCCCATCCTGTGTAGCGTTTGCAGAATGATGATGTAATTCAAGGGATTTGTCTTAAGATGGTTTTATCAGTGCTGATCAAACAATAATTTTGAGAAAGTCCATCGGACCTAGAGTTGTGTCTCGGATCGAGTCGAAAAGTCCCAAGGGTCGAGTATCGAGTCATTTTTTTGTGAGTATGCTCAGAAACCTAACAATGAAGTCACCCTGCCACTCAGGTTTCCATTCGTGCCAATCTGCCCCACCCCTCCTCATATTTACCTTAATCCCTTATTTTGTCAGGATACTTCATTTAGAATGTCCATTAAAATTTTCAACGACTCCAAAATGAGTCGATTGAGTCGTAGGTTGCAAGAATCCCAGTCAAGTGTCAAGGTTTGAATCTCAGATTCTGCCCAGTCTTCAACCTCCCCAATCTAGTCATAACATGGAATGTAAAGGAATTTAACTGGATTATTAACTGCAGTCCGAGTCTTTCACTCGAATACGACAGGCCAGCCTTCCATACCAAACGATTGTGGAGTCTTTTGTGCACAGATTTTCAGAAGGTGATTTGAGCTTTTTGTTCGTAAATTCATTTCTGTTCTTGAGTGTTGCTATTACTTCAATTCGATGTTGTGTAAGATTATGTTCCAACTTCCAAGTCCACTTTATATAAAAATTAAGTTTTTTAAGTTACTAACTAGTCTTCCAGGAAATAGCTACAAAACAGCCATGTGATGACGTAAACTTTGCATTGCTATGCCTTTTGGCATTGCTATGACCTTTGCATTGTTATCTCTCTGGCATATTGTTATCCTTCTTTGGCATTGTTATGTCCTTTGGCATTGTTATGACCTTTGCATTGTTATCCATCTTTGGCATTGTTATTCCCTTCACATTGTCATGAGTTTCCAATTGTTTGAGTTGTCAAGTCAAATCGACATCTACTTATGCTTGACAGCACAAGAAATGGATGCAAGGCTTTGTAACATACAGTTTTGTAATATATACGCAAAACAAATAAAACTAATACCACTAACCTTTTAAAATACCTCAAATGGTAGTTGATCTGCCTTGAATAAAAGAGGCCTTGATGTTTCAGGCTTTACCTTTCGAAGGATAAATCCTGAAACGTCAACTCCTCTTTTATTCATGGCAGATCAACTACCATTTGAGGTATTCCAAAAGGTAAGTGGTATTTGTCTTGTTTGTCTTGCCTTCCTTTGCCACCCATGCAGACCACTAATTTTTTGCTGAATTTAGCAAGCATATTCGTTCTTTATAATATATGCAGTGCTGTCAGAAAGCATTGACACCCCTCCACTTTTGTCACATTTTGGTGTGTTACCGCCTGAATTTTAAATGGACTAAATTAAAAATAATTGTCACCGATCTACACAAAATACCCCATTATGACAAAGTGAAAACATGTTTTTAGAAATCTTTACAAATTAATTGAAAATGAAAAACTGAAATGTCTTGCATCACTAAGTATTCAACACCCTGAGTCAATACTTCGTAGAAGCACCTTTGGCAGCGATTTCAGGTTTGAGTCTTCTTGGGTTTGTCTGTATCAGCTTTGCACACCTGGATTTGGGGATTTTTTTCCCCCATTCTTCCTTGCAGATTTGCTCAAGCTCTGTCAAGTTTGATGGGGAGCGTCAGTGAACAGCAATCTTCAAGTCATTCCACAGATTCTCAAGGGAATTCAAGTCTGGGCTTTGGCTGGGCCACTCAAGGACTTTCACGTTCTTGTTTTGAAGCCATTCCAGTGTTGCTTTGGATGTATGCTTGGGGTCATTGTCCTGTTGGAAAGCAAATCTTCGCCGCAGTCTGAGGTCTTTTGCATTCTGAAGCAGGTTCTCCTCAAGGATTTGCCTGTATTTGGCTCCACTCATTGTTCCCTCTATCCTTACAAGTCTCCCAGTCCCTGCCTTTGAAAAGCATCTCCATAGCATGATTCTGCCACCACCATGCTTCACGTTATGGATGGTGTTGGATGAATTATGAGCTGTGTTCAGTTTCCACCAGAAGTAGCACTTTAAATTTAGACCAAAAAGTTCTTTTTTTGCATCGTCTGACCACAAAACTTTTCTCCACATTCCTGCAGTATCATTACGATGCTTTTTCGCAAACTCCACATGAGCTTTGAGATGTGTCTATTTCAGTCATGGCTTCTTTCTTGCCACCTGTCTACAGAGGACAGCTTTGTAAAAGGAACGGGATGTTGTTGATTGATGAACACTGACCCCCATCTTCGACATAGAGCCTTGCAGATCTTTAAAAATCATTGATGGATTTACAGTGACATCCTGAATCAGTTTCTTGCTTGCTAAGAATACCCGCTGCTGAGTTTGGATGGGTGACCTGATCTGGGTAGAGTCTGGCTGGTATGATACATCTTCCACTTCTTAATGATGGATTTCACCATACTCAAAGGGATAATGAGTGACTTTGAAATCATTCTTATAACCCTCTCCTAAACGGTGATTCACCACCACTTTATGTCTGACTCCTTTTGAAAGCTCCTTGGTCTTCATGTTTGCCTTATTGGTTGACCAAGTGAGTTGCACCTTAAAACTCCATTCATAAGTGGGGGAGTTTAATTTTTAAGTTAAACCACTGATTACATACAGTTGAAACCTATTACACATGTTTTGTAACCATTGAAATAAATAATTTCCTCCGAAAATGATTTAGGGTTAATTAGGCAATACTTATGCAACTGAGAATCATCTGATTTCTCTGTGAATCTAACTTATTCACATTTTATCTGCATTTTTTAAACTAGGTCACTTTGCAATAGCATCATGAAGACCCTATATATTAATTTTTATTTGAAAGCATCATGAAATGAGCTCAAGTGGCATCAAAATATGAAAACTTTGGAGAGTGGTGAATACTTTTGCAGGTCACTGGGTATATATGTATACTAATAACTGTGTGCATGTGTGAGTGTGTGAGTATGTCAGTGTGTGTGTGTCTCCTGCATAACTCCAAAACCATAAAACATAGCAGCCTGAATCTTTGCATGCATACTGAGAAAACTCCAAGGAAGTGCAAGAGTGAAAATTGGGTGTTTGGGTTGATTAAAACACCCATATATATTTATATGTATGTATATAAATAAATATATACATATATGTTATATATATGTATATATTTATATATGTATGTGTGTATGTGTATATATATATATATGTATGTATATATTTGTATGTATATATTTATATGTTTGTATTTATATATATTATATATATATATATATATATATATGTACATACAGTATATATCTATACACACACACACACACACACACAATATGCATTAGACCCCTGGTCTGTGCTTGAAAAGGACCAAATAGTATTGCGATCTCTTGTCGTGTTCTTTGGAAATTTAATTAATTATTCCATTTGTGGATCTTCAGAATTATATTTGAACATGTGTAATATACTATGGTGCCAGAAAGATAGCAGTGAGATTGTGTAATTGTCGTAGCTTAGTCTGAGTTCGATTCCTAAACTGTTACCTGTCACCATAAACTGTCACCTTTGCATTTCACTCACATGGCGTTGCATCAATTAATGTACAATCCTTTGAAGAGCTGGGAGGCATCTCTGTTAGCACTTGCCGATTGTCATTAAATATTCCATATCGTCTTTATCATGAGTACTGTTGTATGCCGGTGCACTGGCAAAATTCTAAATTCATGCACTGACTCGTGCTGAGAATTGCAATGGAAAACCACACAGTGTATTCTTAGCCTTAGTAACTGCTTTGGCAGCACCGACACCCTGAAAAGAGCATGAATGTGAACAGAATTTACTCTGCTGAACAAACGAACCAGGTACTACTACTACTACTACCACTACTACCACTACTACTACTACTACTACTACTCTTACAACTCGTAATTTTAACGGCCCCAATTATTCCGACCTTGTGGGTTTGAACCAAGTCTCACAAACTGACTTTTCAGGCTTGATTTTTGACTGGTGGGAATTTATTAAAGGTACTGATGATAATTCTCTTTTCAAATTTTGCCACTGGGTCTTTGACGTCCATCCCACACCCATTGCTGGCAGATGTGTACTCCAGCTTATCAGCCTTCCGATGGACGGCATACATGTTGATGCCTCGCCTTGCATGCGGAGCACAAGGATGACAGTTCATAGCTGGGAATAGATTCAAACCTAGGCTAGATAGCTTAAAGACGAGTGTGTAGACCACTAAGCTATCCTGTCAGCCCCCACAAAATAATGATAGATTACACTTAAAATTTCCACATCCATAGGTAGTTGTGTTTTTTTTAATCTATTACAAAGTTTGCATTTTGCAACTTCACGATTCAGTGGAAGACAGCTTTTCACTCACTTGCTTTTTCTATTGCATTTCTCCATAGACCAGTTTGTCATGCCGTGGGTAGTCTACCTTGGGAAGGAATAAATAATGCAGAATGCCGTCACGGTTCCAAAGTTATGCACTGTCTCGTAAGCGACGATTTTCATCCATCTGTGCAACAATCCCTCTCCACTGGTGACCATTGTGGGTTCTACGAACGAGCTTGTTAACCTCAACAATTCCATGAACCTACTTTTCTCAGCATAAATCGGGTTCGCTTAGGAGATACTTGAATGGTGTTCTCTTTAAACATTCATTGCCTCTGTTTCTTTTTGCTCCTGGCCCTTTGCTTTATATGGGGGTTGTTGCCTACGCAATGATTTGTATGAGTGGAGTCGAATCCCTTCTCGTCTCATGGGTGTATTGCAATTTTGTCAAATCTCTGGGTAATTCCAATCAAAAAGTTTCTCCTTGATCAAGCGATGTATTGATCTTGATTGACGTAGTTGTAGTTGTTGTAGTAGTAGTAGAAGTAGTAGTAGCAGTAGTAGTAGTGGTAGTATTTGTCATCAATGTCGATGTTCCTGCCAGGACCACAAAGATCGTGTGATCTGATCGATGTAAAAGAGAATTTTGTAGTACCCGAAAAATTATTCACAAATAGCCAGAAAAGCATGGATTGTGGTGCTGTGCAAAATGCGGTACGTGACGGATGAATGAATGTAATTATGACTATGGTCTGACATCAACAGAAAAATGCAAATGTTTTGGAATCATCTTCATCTTGTGTCCACAAAACATGGCCGTGATTTGACTGCCGTCTTCCTATTCTCCCACTTTTGCCTAAATGCAACACAAAATTGGACCCATTTTGTTATGAGACTTTGCGGTCCTCTGCGTTCTTTCAAATGCTTCCATCAAGGGTGTGTGAACAAAGTGGCTTAACTAGCGCTCATGTTTGTTTGTTTTTTTCCTCTACAAAAGGAAAGCTCATGAAAGAGCAGGGTTAAATTTATTGTGGGGTAGTGGGACAAGAATTGGATACAACTCGCAAGGGGATAAACAAACGTGAGAGAGAGAGAGAGAGAGAGAGAGA
>CM068953.1:153736949-153752590 GCA_035128595.1 Eptatretus atami
ATCAGTTTATTTATCGGTTATAGTTAGGGTGAGATTGGCTTTGGAATGGGAATGCTTTTGGAAACGCTGTGTATATGTTAAAAGGGTTCACGAAAAAATAAACCAGGCAAAGAAGTATTTATCTCTAAACCCTCCCTCCCTCTTCCCCTGCTCTCACAACACTTTCCTTCATACCGTGTTTAGCAGCTTCTGGGCCATATCTTTAGAAAGTCTCTCGCCTTGCTCAACAAGCGGCGTATGCAACCTTCAGCCAGACAGGGCATGACTCACCTGAAGGAGGCACAGCAGTTTTACCGCATGTCTGGGCCTCCATCTTGGCACCGGGCCTCACCTTTCCGCAAGCAAGTCCCACTCATGAGCCATTATTTCTCACGTTTATCTGCTCGTGATGGCAGTCTCTCTTTCTCATTCCGCTGCTGAAACTCCTGGCACGGCCCGAGACTCGATGTGTCCCTTTTTGGCTCTGCTTTCTTTCAACACGGCCTGCATTCTGTCACGGACGGCCTCCAAATGCAGCCGCAGATATGTGCGTTGGACCGTTGGAGCATTCCTGACGTCCCACGCGTTTCAACTGGCTCATGTAATTTTGCATTAACTGAAAAAAATGGTCTTTTAGGTCAACAGCATCAACCTCCTGACTCTATCTTTATCCCTTGTCTTCCTTTTCCTGAAGACTTGTCTCGATCTGTCTGCCACCCTCACGGTTCAACATCTATACACACCATAATTACTGCTGCCCCAGGCTGGCAGGAAGGCCTAAAGGTCCGCACACTCGCCTGTAAGCCATCTCGCCTGGGTTTGAATCCCGACCCAGCTATAAACTGTCATTCTGGTGTTTCACAGGCAGGGTGATTCATCCTGCCTGTGAAACGTCCCTCGGATGGGACGTAAAGCTTGGCGTTCCATCTGCCGGCATTAGCTTGTGGACATTGAAGATCCCACTGTGTCCTTCACTGTTGCAGGTACCATGGCCAAATTCCAAATTTCTACCCTAACTATTGCTGAGACTGCAATGACAAACCACCCAGTTGCCAAGAAACGGCTTCGACAGCACCGACGCTCTGGAGTATGGTACATCAGAATCAGAATGACTGCCCTGATAATTATTATTGGGTGTACTCGTGCAAATGCAGAGTTCAAGGCTCATCACCACTTGCAAAGTGCTTAGAACTGCTTTACACTGTGTTGGTGTTCCTGAAAGTTGGCTGGCTGGATAACACAGAGGGGTACGTACCCTCTGACATATCTAGCCTTGGTTTGAATCTCGATACAACTTTATACTTCCATCCTGGTGTTTCGCATGCAGGACAATACATGAACGCGTGTGCTGTCCCTCGGGTGGATGTGAAGCCGGTTGTCCCATATATTAGGATTACGAATGAAGTTAAACATCCCACAGTGTCCTTCGTGAAAAGTAAGTGAGTTCTCGTTGGCACCATGAACATATTACAAATTCCTCCCTGGACTGGGGGTAAAAAGTGGTCTGTTTTCTTGGAATTTCCTTGACAGCATGGGACGCCGCTTGCTATCTTACTGTGGCTTCTGTCTGGACAGCAGATTCTGCACTATACTCGTAAACCTAATTGACTTGATCAACGTCCTGTTGCTTTCATCCAATGTTCTACCTGTCCACGAACGCAGATCGACACTTGCCTTCGCGAGCAAGACTAGTTCTTCATTCTACATCTACATATTACGTTTGCAAGGGGAGGAGTATATTATGAAGGTTTGTTAATGAAATTGATTTGAGCACAGGAGAGTAAATTTTGAATCGTATCATTGATGGATTTGAAAAAAAATAAATTATTTTTGTAATCAATACGAAAGATTTTTTCAGAGGAATACTAATGGAAAAATCGATAAATAGGTTTCATCAACTGAGAGATGGCAGAGCTGTGTTAACCGCAATGGGAAGCTCGGGAGAGCTGACGTATGGAGTGTTCGGATCGGAGAAGAGAGGATTATCAGTTAGAATTATTTGTTTGGATTATATATTTTGTTGCGGATCCTGTGTCGTAGGTTATTGTGGATGGATTAGAATAGTTATTTCTAAGTGCATGTTAGCATAAGGATGTTTTAATTTATGGACTTAAAGAGATAGTCAGGTCAGGCCAGATTTGATCTGTGACTTGCTTACAGGTACCATGTAAACCTGTACTAACCTGTTTCATGGTCAGATTGTCGGTGACTAAACCATCTCCCCCACCAGGTTTTCTGGTGAGGAGGATGTATGGAGATGGACATCCAGCAGGATTAAAAACAAAACCTGTAAAAGGGCGGAGGAGATCCTTATGAGTCAACTGCCATCCACATTTAGTGCCCAACTGTGTCTGCGGACGTCCTCCTGCAGTTGGGTTACTTCCTATTAGGATGTTGGTGGCAGGATTTGCACTCCAGCCACCGTAAAACCCTTCACTCCACAAAACACAAAAACGCAAATAAATCTGAAAACCCACTCCATGGGAGTACCTCCTGTGCAACTGCCCTTCAGAGGGCAGCTCACCGGATGACGGGATTGGGGAAAAGCCTTTGGGACCCCCACTCTTTGATGATAGGAGGAAAACCACAGGGTAACATTCCCGGGTGATATTGGGGAAGTGTGTTTCAGGGTGGTGCTGAGGTGTCGTCCACCATACGGCGGTCTCCTTGGGTTAACCTGAGGCAGCCTCTTTGGGTGATTGCCTGGAATGTCCTTTCCGAAAGAGAGAATGATCACCTGTCTCTGTTATCATCTGAGCTCAATCATTTGAACATCAATATTGCAGCACTCTCTGAGGTTCGGAGACCAGATAGTGGCGAGATCATGGCGGGTGGTTACACCTACTATTGGTGTACCTACCTACACCTAACATTGACCAGAGTCTGGATGCTCTGATGGTTACCATTCCAAAGGAGTTGCTGTAGCTGTGTCCAAAAAGCTGACTCCAATGCTAATTGAGGTAACACCAGTCAATGAGCGTATTATGAGACGAAGCATTCGTCACTTTGTGTCCAATAGCCAAGGAGACTGCTCGGGCAGCACCAATGCTCTGCACAGTGTATGGTCCCAATGGATGGATGGATGGATTCATCACTCCTTGGTTGTCATTTCCCTGGTCTTTGTGTATGCTCCGACTAAGGTGAGTGACCTCACCGTGAAGGATGCATTCTATGCCACACTCAAGTCTGTGGTTTATCGGTGCCCCAAGTGAGATACTCTTCTAGTCTTGGGGGATTTTAATGCATCGAGTGGAACTGATAGGGATGGATATGAGACGTGTTAGTCCCCATGGGTCAGGAACTGTAAACCTGAATAGCACTAAGTTTCTTGACTTTGCAAGAAGTCGTGGACATTGGGTGGCTGGTTCATGGTTTCAGCACCCGCAGGCTCATCGTTGGACTTGGTATTCCAACACTGGTGGTGTGGCAAAGGAGATTGACCATGTGCTCGTTCATGATCACTGAAGGATGATCCAGAACGGCAGGGTCTACCGGAGTGCTCAGTTCCTCAATACTGACCAAAGTGAAGGCCTGCTGGGCCTGCTTTCCTGTAATCAAAATTAGGTTTCCTGTAATCAAAATTATTTCAGTATTTTAGGGTCAAAACAAAGATCCAGGCTTTCAATAACATATTGGATGCTGCTATCTTGTCGGTGTCTATTTGTGGTGAGGATGTTGAGGTCACAGAGAGATTCACTTCCCTTGGCAGTGATAATCATGTATTTGCTGGCTGTGAGCCAGAGGTCAATAGACTTCTTGGTCGGGCCTGGGGAGTCATGGATTCACTGTATCATGGGGTGTGGCGCTCTCAGACCTGTGCAAGAGGACGAAAGTCCAAGTCTTCAGGTCCTTGATGCTTCCAGTCTTGCTCTGCAATGTGTTAGACTTGGACTCTGACCAGGGATCTGAGATGGAGACTTAATTCTGGTACCAGTCTCTTCGGAGAATCCTTGGCCATCGCTGGTCAGGCTTTGTGTCCAATGAGCGGTTGCTGAGAGAGACTCAGATTATATTGTTACCTGCATAGTCCGTGAGTGTCAGCTGCGGCTGTATGGACATGTGGCTCATTTTCGTGATGCTGCTTACCAGATTCTCTCAGCGAGGGAACCTCGTGAGTGGAGGAGGCCAATGGGCTGACCATGTGCCCTGTGGTTGCAGCAGGTTCATCAGGAGATGAGTCAAGCGTTTGCCTGGGGGAAGGCCAGACGGAGGCCCGTGGTGCAATGCGCTGCTCTGGCGCATGCTCCCACACATGACCTGACCTGTCAGGTAAAGTGTTTGGGAAGCTTCTGTCTTCCCTGCCTCAGCGTTCTTGTCTAAGCCCATCTATTGCCCTCCCTAAACTCTGCAATGTCCCCATGTGCAATCTGTCTATATACAAATCTCCACTCTTTCCCTTGTGCAAACCACCCACTGAAAGCTTACTAGGACTGTGAAAGGTCATGACATGACGGGATAAGGGACCAAGTCACACAGCGGGAACGAGAGTGCTGTGTGATTGCAAAAGCCACAGTGCTCCCTGCCAAACAGTGTGGGTCAGTGAGCCTCACTCATTCATGTTGCCTATTCTGCATGCGCAACAGGTGTCTGCCCCATTAGCAATGATAAAATTAGGGACACAGCACTGGTACAGGAGTTCTTTCACTGGTTGAGATCGTGTCTCAGGTGTGCGCGCGCTTTCGTTGGGATTGGCCCTTTTGCTGTCTTTGTCATCGATCTTGCATTGCCTACTGGTTCCTGTCTGCCATGCTGTGGTTCTCGGCTTGTCATTCACGTTTCGGTAGTGTGCATCAAGCATGGCTAGTGAGACATCACTGGGTGCCGTGAGGCCGAACTGGCTCCCACCAGAACAGGTTCTGTCTCTGGCTCTGTCTCTGTCTCTGTCTATCTGTCTCTGTCTCTGTCTCTGTCTCTGTCTCTGTCTCTCTCTGTCTCTCTCTCTCTCTCTCTGTCTCTCTCTCTCTCTCTCCTCTCTCTCTCTCTCTCTCTCTCTCTCTGTCGATCTCATCACCTCAGTAAATGCGCTAAAGAATGAATGACTTCAGCCATCGCAGTTCCGGGGGCACATTGGCTGGTTATTTTAGTATTCAGTTGTATGTATTGCCGTTCTGACTCTTCCACATCTGTGGCTTCATTGGGTGGTAATTCATATGTATCATTCTGTATCAGCTGTTGTATGACCAATCTACGCTGCTAATGAGAATGTGCATATGTTCACCGGCCCTGGGGTCCATAGTGTATAGAAAATCAGGAGATTGATCCGTTAGTCAGGCAGATTGGGTCTGCACATTAAAGCGCATCCATGAGCGAATTGCTGACAAAGTTCTGTTCAGCTATTCCTGTCGACACATTTGCCATGGCCATGTGTCTGTGATGCTGATCTGCGTCCAAATTATCTCGATGGGACACGGAGACCTTCTCGGCTCCGACCTGCCTGAGGTGCGATTGTCTTGAAGACCAGCCACTGTTGTAGTTCCAAGGTTTTAAGCAAAAAAATTAAAATACTCACCAAATTCAGTGGCATTGTGGTTCGAGCATCCATTCCCATTGTGGTAGGTCGGTGGTTTGATTGTTGACCCTGTACAAGTCAAACCAAAGAATTTTAAAACGGTACGTGCTGCTTCGTCGCCTTACACTCAGCATTTAGAGGATAAAGCACAGATAAACCCCGTGGGCTGAAAGCCCTCGGTGGGGTGGTGGTGGGGGGGGGGGAGATTTCTCCTTAATTTCCCCACTGCCTCTGGAGAAAAGAGTGATGTCATAAAGATGACATTGCCAGCACCCAGAGTTCCCCCACGAAGTTGCATCACTTTCCACAAGTTGAAGTGACGTACTTTGGTGCATGCCACGTTTGATTTGTGTGACAGGTCTTCAATGACCCTTAGTCCCTGTAAAAATGATCTCCCATTTTTGATTATCGTAAGATTCACAAATGTTCGATAGAAGTTGTCAGGGTAATCCAAAGCTTCATCTTTGAAAACGTCTCCAAGCTGTTTCAAAGGCAAGGCAGGTAAGCGAAGAGTGAAGGAGAGGAAAGTGGTTGGGATGAGGGTGGGGTGTGTGTGTGTGTGTGGGAGGGGGGGCACAAAAGAGTTTGAAGAGCAGTGGCAAAAAAAATGACTTGTCTTGCCTGAAATGCTCGCAAACAAAGCCACAACAACTAATGCTAACAAGACAGCTGGGAGAATCTGCGGAGCACTTGGACATTCTGGTGATTCATAACTCCGCCATGCACTACATCAAGCACCGATTCATCTCGGGGAGAAAAATAACAAACAGAGTGCCATCGAATGGCATGAGCGGTGTATCTATGGCTGCGTTTGACGTTTGGATGGGGTCACGTAGCTCCTGTACACGCGTGGGTCTCGTGCTTGTGCCTGTCCTAGCTCCTCCACGATAGACCCGTGAATCAGAAATTTTTTTTGGTTTTGTCGCCATCTTCATATTCCATCAAGTCCAAGTACAGGTAAATCACAACATCAAAACGGGGTAAAGATTATTCTGATTCAACTCAACCAAGAAAACCCACAGTCCATTCTGTAAATGGGGGTGGTGGAATTGTGTTTGCATCATTCTTAACGAGCAAGACCATTGAACGATAATTGCTTTCTGCCGTGATTTATGAAAACGCTCAAACATTCGTGATGTGAGCGTGACCATTAACAGATTGATGATGAAGTATTGTCAACTTGCAATATTGATCAATATTAGCTTGGGCCCCTTTATACTAAACCCAAACGGCTTTTCATTAGGGAAGAAAATTGTTTTTAACGAGGCCTGGACACCTCAACGGATGGAAACGCACAAGCTCCATAAAGTGCAGCAACTACGGTTGTAAAATGACACCCCGACCAGGCAGAATATCTACGGTGTGGGGGGTAGTGTGACCTCATCAAAGGAGACTGAGTCATTACCTTCTTGGCTCAGACACACCTGCTTTCTCTCTGCTCAAGCCCGAGAGGACGGTCTCTATATTGGAGACGCTCATTGTTTTTGAGGGCTTTTAAAATCTGTGACATGTTTTATTTTGTATGGGAATGCTGATGTAGATACATCTGCTTGCTGGAGTTGTCTGCTTTCTGCCATATAATATTAACCAGCAATATACGCGCAAAGGAACTTTGGCGAAGGAGGAGGCCATTCGACCCATCATGCCTGCGCTGCACCAACCACAGTCTCCATCACCCATCCACACACTAGCTACCTCCAAGTCCTGCAAATATCTCCAATCATACCCCTCTATCTCCAGTGCATCCAGGTACCTATCTAATTCCAATTTCAACTTATCTACCCGCTTCACTGCCACTACCTTTCTGGGGAGACCATTGCATGCATTAGCCACTCTCCGACTGAAATGCCCCTGGCGTCAAAACTTTTCTAACTCCCATTTCTTTACCCTCAAGCTATGACCACTCCTGGTCCTGGTCCTGATGTTATGGTGCTTCACACGCCACGTATGGAAATGTGTCACCATAGTGAAGAGGATTCGTCAATCAGGACAAATGTTCCGCTGTGTTTGTTTCACTCTTGTTCAGGCAATCGTAGGAGCTTCATGTCGTGAGTTGACAAGATGGCCTACTGAATATATACTTGTATTGTCTGCAGTATTTTTGTTGGTTTCTTTGAGACATCTCACCGTCATTACGTGCACACACCATTCGGCCTCACCCCATATAAAGGGAAATGAGGAAGAATAAGAACGTCTCGTCCCGTAAGATGGTACTCCATGAGAAGGAATCACCTGAAAAGAGTCAAGTCAATGACATGATACAAGTTGGGTGGAAGTTCTCGAAAGCGTGGTCCTTGGGTCTGCATCTTTGATTCATGAGCATAGTCCAATACCTTAGGCCAGTTATTTTGTGCTTCAAAATATATTTATTTGGCAATCAGCTTCAAATTTGAACTTTTCAGACTGGAGTTAAATTCAAAAGGCATTTTCTGAGTGTTCCCGAGGGCTGTTGTGAGGAACACTTTCTGAGTATCTAAGAAGTTATTATTTTCTAACACAATATATGGCTTTATGGCCTACAACAAAGCTCAAACCTACTATTACTATGCATTACTGACCTGGTGTTGGCTTATCGGTTCGGGTGGTGGCTTCGGATCCCAGAGTCCTGAGTTCAAGCCCTGTTTTTTTTCCCACTGAATTAACACCAGGGGGTTGACTCAGCCTGTCATCCTTCTGAGGTCGGCGAAATGAGTACCAGTGTTGCAGCCAAAAGGCTACACACGAAGGAAAGGGTGATGGACGGATTTAGTAAATCTGGTATTGGTGTGGCGCAGGCATGATGGGCCGAATGGCCTCCTCCTGCGCCTTAATTCCTTGCAACTCCTTGTAAATTACAGTGATTATGAATGCATTCCTGACTGTAGGATGGTGGAGAGGTAGCACTAACCTGAGCACACTTACCTTTCAGCCGTCTATTCTGAGTTTGATTATTAACTCGACTATAAACCATCACACTGGTGATTCTCAGGTGGAGCGTGACATATTGCTCCGGCTTTCCAACGGATGTTAAGCTGGGTGTCCCATCTGCTAGTATTCGTGGATGGCCGTTGAAGATCCTACGGCGTCCTTTGACGACGAGTGGATGAATTATTGTCGCCACCATGAACAAATTCTAAAAATTCCTGTCCTAACTTACAGGGGAAATGCATGGGCATCGCAGCTCTCACTCCCTCGCAATGAGGCTGCCAGCAGCTACGTGTGACATGAGATAAGAAGACTAGAGACAGATTCAGCCAAGGCTGGAAAATTATCATGACTCATCTTTAGCTCATCAGCGACCGTTATTGATTCGTCTGACGGTTATTTTGTGCAGATTCCTTGTGATTGCTACATTCCTCATTGGACATCTCCAGGATTTTTTTTTTGCCCCAGTTAGCCCTGTTCCACATTATCTGTCCGCCTGGTACTCAGATAACGTTCAATTTTCATCTTTTATTAAATCCTTGCATCCATATTTTTTAAAAAGATATTTTCCATCTCTTCTTGCTGTATGGCCAAACTAATGTAACTTTCTGCGATTACCTCTGCCAGGTCTGTCTGTTTGTCTGTCTCTGAGCACGATATCTCAAAAAGTTAAGGACAGATTTGCACGAAACTTCGTGGACACTTTGGTTGTCTCACAAGGACGAATTGCTTCAATTTTGATGAATATCCGGATCCGAGAGTTTTTTTTAATTTTGTAAAGTGATTCTTCATAATTGAGAGATAGAGCCAAAAACGACGCATAGATATTTCAAAAAGTTGTGGTCAGATTATGACAAAACTAGGTGGATGAGTCAGCAGATTGGTATCAAGAACAAGCCAAATAGATTTTGGTTCAGGTCCAGATGCAGATCCAGTCTGTCAGTGGAAAACAAAACAAACTGTTCAGCCTGGTGGAGGTATGCTCTCTACCGATTGCTCTCATACAGACATTACTCCCTCTTTCTGTCCACAAGATTCACAGCAAGCATCTCCAACACCACAATTTGAATGCATGGATTATGTTTTTGTTCCCTTGGTTGTTCGGTGACCATAACCTGCATCCATGCAAGGTCATTAAGAACACGGAAGAGGTCTTCAAATGTATCTCCCTTTCTTTGCGAAACCATGAACTAATACCCAGAGCATTGAGTGACCGAAGAGGGAACCTTGCCATCCTCAATGTTCTCTATCAATTTCCTACCTCCATCCTTGTTACCTCTACCCCCGAATGTGAAGGAGGTTATGATTTCACCCCTAAATTTTGTGAACAGGTTCGGTGTGTGATAACGACGAACTGATTAGATTTTGGTGAAGATCCGGATCCGGATCCGACTACGAGAATTTTTAAATGATTCTTCACCATTGAGAGACAGGGCCAAAAACGATATGTAGCACGATATCTAAAAAAAAGTTGTGGACGGATTCGGATGAAACTTAGTGGACATGTTGGGTGTGCGACAAGGAAGAATTGATTCAATTTTTGTGAAGATCTGAGTCCGGATCTGGATATGAGAGTTATTTAATTTTGAAAGTGATTCTTCACCATCGAGAGATAGGGCCAAAAACGACATCATTCATAATGATCCGGATCTGATAATGATATTTCAAAAATGTATTGGGCCCAATCTGTTCTCGTGGATCAGGCATTACATGGCGGAGGTATGCGCTCAACCGAGTGCCCTTCCAGTTTAAGATGTAACATTCAAGAAAATTTAATTTCTCAACTACATCAAAGGGAGCAGCATCGACCATGATGCTTGATAATTATCGATCGTCCTGTCATTCAAATACTGTTCTCCTTCTCCACTTGCCACTCTCACTATCATTGTTGGCTGTTTGTTTCATGACTTGACCTCCACAAATCGACAACGTTACTCTTTACATTGAAACTAGCCTGATTGGCATCGGCACATGTGTCCTTAAAAATCCTGCTCTGCTGCTCTTGTACATCCTCTTTCTGACCTGTTCACCCTGGACATGCTGCTTCTACTCTCCCAACAATGGATGGAGGCCTTCAATGTCAGACGTGCGAGGGCCATCTCTCTGGGCATGTCACGAGTATTTGATACAATCTGGCATCCCGCCTTGCTCTCCAAACTCCAGCAATGGCATCCAGGGCCACCTCCACACATGGCTCACTGACTTCCTCCACTCTTGAAGCCAATGTGTGGCTCTCAATGGGATCCTCTCATCTCCTCAGTCTGTCCAAGCTGGAGTACTTGAAGGCAGTATTTTTGGCCCAGTCCTATTCCTACCATTCATCAATGATCTTTATGATCTCTTTGCTGATGACTCCATCCTCTGTCGTTAAATTCCTTGTCCTTCGAATAAGCATGCAGCAGCTTGAACATTTGATGACAAAAGCTCAATTGGTAAAAATGTTATTGCCTGGATGTACACACTGAACTCAATGATAAGCAAGGATTTCGATTAAAACATTTATGGCTGGTCTACCACTTCACTAATGACGTCATCCTTACAATCCTGTATTCTCTATTGGGAGTACAATGAGATGTGCCAAGTTTCAAATTTTTCTGATGAGCGGTTTCGGAGATATAATGTTTTAATTTTTTCTGTTCAATCCAAGTTGATTGCCATACCACGTGAACTATGACGTCAGAATTATCTGTAAAATATTCTCCATGGGGGGGGTTGCTCAGACCCTGAAAAGTTTTTTTGTCAATTGGGCATGGTTGCTGAGAAAAAAATGTTTAAAAAAAATAGAGCAAAAAAAGGACAAAAAAAGGGTCGAAGAAAAATAACAATAATTAAAATAATAATTATGAAAATTATTTCAGCAAAATTATTAATGTCTTCTCCATATTCTCATTATAAAGCTTTGTTGAAAATTTGATGACAAGAGCTCGAATTGTAAAAAAAGTTATGACCCGGACAGACACACAGACGCACAGACAAACACACAGACATACTGAAGTGATTGCAAAACCCTGTCTTCCACTGCATGGGGGTTGGGCTAATGACACATCCAAATAAATAGGTTTTGCATTCGACATTAAAAATATGAAGGGAGTTCAGAGTTGACTCAAATTTTAAAAATAGGGGCAATACCCCTGGGAGCTCACCTGGTAATGTCTGGATAATAAAACCAGGGAACCACTTATAGGTGTGGATAACTAATTGGATAACGCACAAAATATTTAATGGAGAAGAAAGTAAATAACGATGGATTTTTTTTAATGCAGTGAACAAACTTTGGTACCTCACCGGTGATGAAAATTGTGGTCAAGTTTCATCAAAATTGTTCGTGTAGTTTCTGAGAAGAGAGAAAATACATATTTTGGGGGGCAACCCCCCGCCCTCCACCGCATAGAACTACTGGGACCCCACTTTTTCTAATGCCATGAACAAACTTTGATACATCATGGGTGATGAAGGCTGTGGTCAAGTTTCATCGAAATCATGTGTGCAGTTTCCGAGAAGAAAGGAAATACCTATTTGGGGGGGGGGGGGCAACCTTCTGTAAACTCCCACAGGGCCCGATTTTTTTAATGCTTTGAACAAATTTTTGTACATACTGGGTGATGAAAGTTGTAGTGAAGTTTCAACTAAATTGTGTGTGTAATTTCAGTGAAGAAGTTGCAAGTGTTTGTTGACGGACAGGCAGACGGACTGACTAACGAACTGGTGGACAGATGACACGCCATCCCATAATCTCCCCAGAAGTACGTTCCAGTTGAGCTAAAAATCCTATAAAACACAAAACTACAGGCAGATTGATGATACTTCACCTAATTATCAACGTATTCTGCTGCTACACATACACACCTGTTCCATGGATGTGCTGGTACCTGCATGGAAAGATTTTGAGATGGGTACGCAACTGTTTCAGGTCATTATTTGTCGTCTTCATCATTTATAAACCGAATGTCATCTTCGATGATCGTTGAGTCGTCCAAACAGATAACAATCACAAGGTGGCAAGTGTGAACTCCAAGTGAGGGGTGTGAGGTGTGTGAGGAGTGTGACTCTAATGGAGGAGTGTGAAGTGTGTGGTGTGTGAGGGCAAGCATTATTGCGCAGCAAAGTCACTGATGAAAACAACATACCTCACCATCATCTGCATATTACATGTCTCACTTCATTGCTTAACAATTCGTTGTAGTACTGTGCACTGGTGGTTTTCCCACGTTCGTGAAATTCCACGTGAAGTAAACCGTTAAGGTCCCAAAAGACGATTCCCATAAGCCTTCTGGCTGATGGCTGAACCTCTAATTTGTTTTGGTCTTGGGAACGAAGAATTTCTCCACTCCATGCAGGCTCACTCGGATTCTGCCTTGAGATGACGGACCCTGGTTTCATCACATGTAATATTCGTCTTCAAGAAATCATATCCGACCCTGTGCTCGTGTTCCAGGACCCCTGTTGCAATATCCAAGCAATTTGTCTTTTGATAAAATGCAAAGTCCATTTGGTACCCAGTTTTCACAAACCTTATTGAATTACAAGTGACAACGAACGATTGATTGTTTTCACAATTCCAACACCAGCGTCCAATTCTTCAGCAATTTCAAACATAGTAATCCGGTGATTCTCCGAAAAAGGCTATTCAACACATTTGATGTTGGTGTGAGTGACAGCAGTTTGCTGCATATAAGATCACTCACCAATTCATAGCCGTTTTTGAAGTGATTGCACCATTTAAACACACAAACAAGTGAAAGGACCACATTGAAAAATTGTCCAGGCATTCTCATGGAAATTTCAGTTGATTTGATGTTCTCCTTCTGAACAAGCTAACAATGAATCAGGTTTACCCAGAATACTTTGCCAAGCATTAATGCTATTTCCTGTATAACTTGTACAACATCATTGCACAATATTTGAGCAATGAAAAATTATTTGACTTTACATTTTTTTACATTAAAAAGGCCACATCAACCATGTACCACCATCGTATATTGTGAAGGTAATTAAAAATGATATATAAAAGGGTTATAACCGAGCACGTTATACTCGATGGATCAGTTCATGAGGTGAACTCGCGACACTGAATAATATAATCCAAATTCCTACATACCACACAACTTCACCTCCAACTTAATCATACCATTGAATCCATCTCTAAGTGTTATCCAGATACATATTCATACTGACTTTCAATATGGAGAAATAGAGGAGGACACGTGAACGTAGTGGAGGACAAAATATGAGACTCGGGAAAGAAGAAACAGAACTCGTGTGATCTACTGGGAGAACCGGACAGGGACCGCACCAAGGGTGTGTACATGTCATAGCAGTATTAGATTTAGTACACCACTGGTATAGTATGATTGCTTCACGGAGGGCTTACCAATACTTCTACCAACGTGGTTATATCAACGACTACATGCTGTAGACAAAAGGTGATAAAGATAACTTTAAAGATTATCAGTACTCCATCACTCGACAACACCTTCAGAGTACACTTGTGCACATTTGTCCGTGAATTACCAGAATTAACATTCCAGTCTCCAAATCATAATAGTATGTCTCTTCTTCCACCTGAGTGACTGATGTACTGTGTGTTATAATATATATATATAATTATAATATTATTATATATACACTACACACACACACTCACACAACTAGATCAATAAGAGAATAACAAATTATGATTTGTCATACTTATGTTTGAAATAATTAGCATAACAGCTGGGTGCTCTTCGACAAGAGTGATGTGTGTACAGTAAGGCTAGGGCGATGCTGCCTTACCAGTCTGAATATGTGCAGGCTCTGTTACAGTGTGTAACGCTTCAACTTTGAGTTATAATAAGTCTCCACTTGGTTTGTGCGTCGGACTTACACTCTATAATAATCGTCTCTCGTTTTTCTTACAGATACTATGATTTAAGAGTAACGATATTGCTACTCTCTTGCTCTATGGATATTGAATATTCTAGTCTGCCTTTTACTTGAGTCATAAGTATTATATTAGATATACTCTATGTATACTGAATCTCAATAGAATACAAGTTATTGTGACGCACGAATATATGTGTGCGATATACTCTAAGGCGTAATAATTTTAATTTGCTTGTCCAAAGCTCAGAATTAAAACAGCTGGAGGTAAATAAATGTTTTGCTACCACTAACGTCCACCGTTAGAAACTAACAAGCAAATTCAGATTCTTTTGTGTAAAGGAAGCAATCATAATGATGAAGAATTTTAAATAATGTAATAATTAATAAACAACAATAACAATAATAATGAATATCAACCATTCAAAATAGCAATTTTCATAAGAATCAACACAAAGTGCCAATGTGCAGAACAAGTCAGATTGCCTTGGTATCAAAGATTATGTTACTGAAGAAGAAAACACCCGGTTTTACGTTTTGTAGCGCTTAAATAATAGTATGAATATACACTCTGTTTGTACAAAACACTGTTGGAGGAACACCTGCTCTTTCATGAAATTATTTTATTCTGGTTCTAAGTGTGAAGCTCTATTATCTCTTTCTATTTGATTTATACCTGTGAATCCACTTTCAATCAAATGTCGATGAAGGGGAGGAGCAGATTAAGGAAGGATTCTTAACCTTGAGCGTTGAGACATGGGATTCGTGTATGTGTGCCATCAGAGGGATGATTATCGGGCAAGAACAAAAGATTTTGTGCCTTTAATGCGGGAATTGTAGTAGTGTTTGGTGTGGGTGCCAGCATTGCACCGGGTTGAGTGTTGTCCAAAAACCTGCAAGCGTCGCAGCCAATATTCACATGATTACAGACCTGTGTCACACACTCCATTAAGTCTTTCCCTCTTTGCATCTTTTCTCTCATCTATGTTTCGCCATGAGGACGCATAGCAAAAGAGGCATTAACTGATTGCACCGTCACCTCTTGCATCACACTGCACGAACACGCTGTACTGCATTTGCGCTCCCACTCCCACACCGTAGACACCCTCTGTTTCCCTCCTCCTCCCCCATCCTAAGCGACTGGGGTTGCACAAGGTCCGTCAACTGCGCCAGTGTTTTTACAACGATGGTTTTGATTTTACACCTCAAACTGTTCCCCTCTTGCTGGGCTACCTCTACGTTCCGACGGGTGTGTGTTGTGTGGTGTGTGTGTGTGTGGTGTTGGTGTGTGTGTGTGTGTGTGTGTGTGTGTGTGTGGTTGTGTGTGTGTATGTGCCTATTATGTGCAACATAAGTTAAGATGTAGAAGTTTCTCGCGTTTGGTGTT
>CM068953.1:153759343-153774375 GCA_035128595.1 Eptatretus atami
TATATATATATATTAATATATATATATATATATATATGTATATAAATTGTGTATATATATGTATATCTATGGATATATATTATATACATATATATATATATATATATATATCCATAGATAACACATATATATATATATATATATATATATATATATCCATAGATATACATATATTACACATTATATACATATATATATACATATATATGATTTATATATATATGTATATAAATGTGTATATATATGTATAGATATATATTGTACTGTATATATATATTATATATATATATATATATATATGTTGTATATATATATGTATATATATATATATATGTATATCTTTGTATGTATATATATATGTATATATATGTATATATATGTATATATGTATATATATGTATATGTATATATATGTATATACATGTATATATTTCTACATGTATATGTATATTATATATTATATATATGTTATGTATGTATGTGTATATATATATATATATATATATATATTATATATATATATATATATTATAGACCTGGTGGCGTAGTGGTTAGGGTAGCGGCTTGGGATCCAAAAGTCCTGAGTTCAAGCCCCGTTGGCCGCTTGAATTAATACACACCAGGAGGTTGACTCAGCCTGTCATCCTTCCGAGGTCGGCGAAGTGAGTACCAGTGCACTGGGCCCGGTGTATGCCCCAGTTAGAATAGGTGTACCATATCCCTGTGTCGTAAGAGGCGACCAGGTTTGCGTCAGGAAGGGCATCCGGCGTAAAACCTGTGCCAAATCATTATGCGGATCATAACAGATGATCCGCTGTGGCAACCCCTAACGGAGCAGCCGAAAGAAGAAGAAGAAGATATATATATGTATACATATATATATATATATATATATATATATATATATATATATATATTATATATATAATATCAGAGCGGGACTTGAGCGGAAGTGGTGGGGGGAGCGGGGAGGGTTACCTCGACTGTCGGCTAATATTTACCTCGAGTCTAGCTTTTCCCCATTACACCTCATTGAGTGAGAGGGTGTGACTTGAGGGGAGAGGAATTTTAGCCCCTTACACCTAATGGAGGCTAAGGAGGAAAAGGACTTGAGAGGGGTGGGTTGGGTATTTAACCTCCTACAGTTTCATAGGCAGGCCGATTCTCAATGTGTTTGAAGTTCCTCGGATAGATGTAAAACTGGACGTTCCGTCTGTCAGCATTAGTACAAGATTGAAGAAAAAGTGTGCGTTCAAACAGCACATTCAAACAGGTTGAAACATCCGGGGTTCAACCAGCAGTTCCATTTTTTTTTAAGGTTATAGCATGGGCTTCCCTTGAGGGATGAGACTCGTACTGTGGCTGGCACCTTGTGTAGGCCTGCTCACTATCGTGAAACTGGAACTCTCAGAGGCAGTAACTCCTCTTGCTATTGAGGTTACATTTTAAACTTTTTTCAGATTTAACTAAGCCAACAAACCATACATTTATATTTGGATTTTCTTGTGTAAAATATAGAGAATACTTTGTTTACTTTATCACTTTATCATTGTCTTGAATGTGAATTTGTAATTTTATTTTCAAAATTGACAACCGCTGTGATAAGAAACGTCAGTTACTACGGTGTCGACTGTCGCCATGGCTTACAAATGAATAAACATCGAAGAACATCACTCAAAGTTGAGAAACAGTCATTGCAAATATTTAAGCAAAAAGACAAATAAAGCAAATGGAAAGGCAATGGAATGGTGAAACAGGGGTGCGTTCCCTTACCAAGCAGCTTGCAGAGTGCTCGCCAAGTGGTTTAAGCACTCAAGAAAGCACTCCACGAAACGGTTGATAAGGAACGGCTGGCTTGGCAAGCGATAGTCAGCTGATTGGTTGGAGGACACACCCCAGCACCTTCGTCAATGCAAAACTAAAAACAAGTGTAAAAATATGAGAAGGAAGTATCATAGCCAAGCTTGAAGTAAATATGCAATTAGTTGTAAGAATTGCTAATTTCTTTAAATTTTCAGATTGCACTCCAAATTTTGACAGTGAATTGATCCACGAGCTCTGATCCTCAAGTCCAAAGACAGATTTTGATTATATACTTCAATTCGTCAGTGAGAGGCCATCATGGATAGTGGTATTTGTGAGAGGTCTCCTCCAAGAGAGGCCTCTTCTAAGCTCCTAATTTGAAATCTATAGCACCTACAAAAGCAATGGAGACAGCAATTCAAAGTATGATAATCAGGCATTTAATGATATGAGTGGGGAATGTAAAAAATTAATTTTGAGCACTTTATCATACAGAAACCATTGCGGCCTGTTCCAAGTCCAGGCAGTTTTTAGCAGGCCAAAACAAAGCAGTGGCTTAATAACCCTATGAGGTGACAGGGGGCCAAGCAAGATGGTGTATTTTCCTTTGTTTTTTTTATGATAGCACCCCCTAAATTATCTTCAAAAGGGTGTGTTTAAATTTACCAAATATCCAGTTTTGATTAGTGTACTCCCGTGGCATTCCCTTAATATGCATGCAAAGTTTCATGCTGCTGGTTTTCATGGTTTTGGAGTTATGAAGGAACACCACACACACACACACACACACACACACACACACACACACACACACACTGACATTTATCATTTTAGTATATATATAATATATGTATATTTATATATACTGTATATGTACACACACATATATATATATATATATATATATATGTATATATATATATATATATAATATAATATATATATTGTTGAAGTTTCCCGCCGGCGCGTTGCCTCGAGCATGAACCCTCGATGAGGCAGTGGGGCCGTCTCGGCTCGATCACCCGGAATTTACAGATCGCCGGCCCGGGTAAGCCCGCGGTCGACGGGTCCTGGTTATTTTGGACCGAAATACGCCAATGGGAGATCACGTGAGGTAGGGTTAATTGCCAACTTCAACTTACCTAAGTACCCACGTGGTCCAGCCACCGGGGTACTTCACCCTCGGCGGAACTCGTACGGAAGCGAGCCCCTTAAGCGGCCCGTTCCGTGTGCGTAGCCGAGCAGGATATCGCCGAATTGCGCCGGCCCGATTATCTTGTGACCCTCCAAATGGCCGACTAATCCTTCACACGCAACATGCTCAGTCAATGAAAGAATCGACGCGACGAGCTGAAAACACTTAACAATTGGGGTTTATTTATACATAATCGGGAACTAGGGAAGCACACAGAGACAGAACTATACCGAATACAATAAATGCAATGCAATCATTTACAGCACACAAAGCACTTAACAGTTCTCTACTTGTTAGACTGGCCACGGACACTCGTATGCACACACACCCAATAAATGGTGGCTGATGCCTTTAATATGGACTTCAGCTCGGAGGGACAGATGAGCTGAAACCCAGAACCTATCTCGAACCTCTCCACCTCGTGTGGTCTTCAAGCTGTTCGGACCCGGGCTCCAGCGAGAGCGAGCTGGATCCAATCGCCGTGAGCCACGATCCTTCTCCGAGCTCCAGCGAATCCCCTTGCGCTTCTGAACACGTACTGGTGAGACAAGGCGCCGATCCTTCCCGTCGATGCGTCGCTTCCCGAAGAACCACCTCCAAGATGAGGCCAATGAGTCGCACCAAGCCGGGAACCAAGCACAGAACAAAGAGCTTCATGAGCCAAGAAGAGCCAGCCGAACCAAGATGAGGCCACGAAGCAGAACAAACAGGCTCGAATCAGCTCGAGCACCCTTGAACCAGGCTGACACTCCTCGACCACCAGACCGAAGAAGAACCACGACAACCCGACCAGCTCCTCCGATGAACAACCAGCAACAAAACAAGACCCAGAAGCAACTCCGAGCCGAGCAACCAGCTCAACTCTCTTCCGATGAACAAAGCAGCCGACTCTCTTCGACGAACCAAGCACAAAAAGCGAACCACTCTCTTCCGAACAAAGCCAGATACCAAAAAGCGAACCGAGCCAAGCAGAACCAAAAAGCTTTTCAGCCAAGCAGAAGCAAAAAGCCCTTCTCGAGCCAAGCAGAGAATCTCTTCCTTATCCTTCCCCGCCCCTCCCCCGCTCCCGGCGTGACTCATCCCCCTGTGCCCGCACAACCGCGGGGTGGGAGGGAGTTTTACGTCAAGAATCACGGGTCGGGAGGGTTCTTCTTCCTCTTCCCAGAAGAGGGGGAGGGTCGGCTTCCTTTGTGTGTGATCGCTCCCTAACTATTAAATTGAATCACAGCGCATTTAATCGATTTCTTCCCATTAAACAATGGAAGGTGAGCTATCTATGGAACATGCACTTATCGACATAACTGAGCTAAAGGAACCTGTATGTTGAGTGCGATCGATTTCCAAATTCATAACAATATGTATATATATATATAATATATATATTATATATATATATATATAATATATATATATATATATATTATATATATATATTATATATATATATACATATTGTTGTGGGCCTGGGGTCGGTGGCGAGAACGACCACGAGGTGGGGGAAACTTGCGTTGTCTCCCACCAAACTCCCCGGAATTGTAGGCCATCGCTCGGATAACTCCGCGAGCCGGCGGGTCGTTTAACTGACCGTGGTCACCAATATTTCAACCGCGTAGCGTAGGGTCTATTTGTCTATAACCAATTTACCTAATTAACAACGCGATTTCGACTACCGGGGAAACCATGCCCTCGGCACGTCTTGCTCGAACCGGTCACTCTACCGACTGCGGTATAATTCCAAATACCGACCACACAACTCCGGTTCGGGTGCAGCCGAGCGGGAACATGCCAAAGCCGTGCCGGCTACAATTGTCCGATTACCGGGATAAAACCCCGCCTAAACTCAGATCCGAACCATGCTGGACCAATTCAAGAAGGGACGGAAACGAACTGGGGACATTTCTAACAAGTTTTATTTACAGTAAAAGACAAAGGCAAGACTTAACGCGAATATGCAAGCAGCATTTACAATGTTCCAAAAACACTTATTCAGTTCTACTTACCAGACAGGCCCACACGCAGACACACACACACAAATGAAAAGAAACCCAGAGTTCTTTATTGGACCCTCGCAGCCGAGGAGAGAGACAAGCTGGGGTCAGAGTTCGGTTGGGTACCTGGCCGTCGGAGAAGGGGGTACTCCGTGCTGCGGCACCTGACAATGGTCACTGGTTTGGTCCCCAGTCGCACATGTGGGACTCGAGGTTTGTGGCGGAGCTCGGGTGTGAATGGCCGGGGTCAAGGGAGGGGTCAGGGTCGCTCTTTCCTTCCTTGTAGAGGGCAACAGAGACACGTTCGCCGCCTCGACAACCTTCTGCTCAACCCTCGTGACAGTAAAAACCCTTTCGTGACAGTAAAAACTCAACAAAACTCTGCTCTCAGAGAGTGCTCGGAGATTTTTTGAGCTCCCTCAACGGGGAGGGGCCCTTGGTGAAACACACCTTGCTATCCGCCTTTGATTGGACAGGGTCCTACGACCCACCCTTCCGGGGCGGGCCTTGGCCCCTGCCGGGAAACCCCAGTCATTCTTCCACGCGGTTCATACTTGACGAGCAATAGTATCAATGTTGCAAAGGTCGGCGTGAAAGAGATACAACGTTTGTGGGAGCCAAGAAACCGGAACCGCGAGATCTTGCCTTGGCACGTCAGGGTGCAAGAAGGCAGCTGGTTGGTGGTGGATCGTGATGGGCCGAGGGGTCATGCAGATGGGATGGTTGTTAGATGGCTTGTTAGATGTAACAACCTAACTAAAAGAAATCGCAACGCACGCCTTTGATTCTCCCACTAGACAAAAGGAAGGGATCTGACTACACACATACTTAATGACATAACTGACTATTGGGACATCTGTATGTTGAATGCATAGTGTTTCCAGATCCGTAACACTTCCCCCCCCCCTGTATAGACTCGACCCGAGTTGTTAATTTTCGTGTGGCATGCAGTTGTAGGTTTTCCGAGTACGTTTTACCTACGGATCTCTGAGTGGGACATTTGGAATACATGTCCTAAAAATAAATAACCAAGTGCGTTGCGTAACTAAATTAACAGACTCACTCGGACAACTTACTACATTGCCGGCGCTAAACAAACAACAGGTGGGCTAAAATTATGTACAGTCCTAATATTACACTACCCATGGCTCAGGACCTGTGATCTGAGGAGAGAAAAACACAGCAAGTTAACATTTGTGGGTAGTGCGCAGACGTCTTTAGGGCCTTCAGAGGTCCCTTGATTGTGTTGAATTCTTCTTTTTTTTCTTTCTTTTTTTTTCAGCTGCTGGAGGCAACTCACCATAAAACGGCAGGCCATACACCGTCTCACAGGCCATTTGAACTGGCCTTTATGCAAACAAGATCTCCGGGCTGCTCAGTGCAGTCCCGCCGTCCATTTGAACTGACCTTCATGCAACAACAAGGAGATATCCGCTTGCTCAGTGCAGTCCCCGGTAACACGGCTGCCTGCAGGGCAGTCCTTGCAAAACACTTTCAGCGATGGTCCTGGAGCACATGGTGAAAGTTGAATGACAATGCAAACAAAGGCATGGGCAGGTATGGAGGCAAGGCAAAGGCAGGCAAAGCTTGGCATGGCAAACGCAGACCAGGCAAGATGCAGTACAAGAGGAGGTCGGCACAAGAAGCTGGCCGGCCTCAGTCTGGTCTCGTGAGGTTGTGGAGGGAGTGCGGTGGCGCCGGCCGGTCTGAAAATGGGCTCGGACCTACCCAGTCTCCCCCAATCTATCGCTTGTGCCTGTCCTTGTCCATACCCACCCCATTAGCTTTCAACAACAAAAAAACAACAACGAAATTTAGACTATTTTTCTTTTTATTTATTAATTTTTATTTTTATTTTTATAATTATGTGTGTCCCTAGCCTCTTTATTGTCTATGTCCGGCTAACCTGTCCAAACTGTATCCCCAATCCCTAAGATCCTTTTTGAGGGGATTGAGGAAGAGACTAGTGAATCCGTCTCGAGGCCCAAATGCAGCCTCAGAACAACTCCCTCACATTTCAGCAATCTCCAAGGATGAGTCCAGCGGCCCACGATCAGCGAACTGATGGATGGTGTGAAGGGGTACACGTTTCCTATCTATCCTAGCATTTATTAAACTTTAATTTATCCCCGGGGCTTTTCAACACACCTGTCTCTTTAAACTATCGATTCTGGAAACCATGATACCCGTTGCCTGTGTTGGTGTTCGTTATTCATTTGGGCCTGGCCCGCAAATTTTCTCTCGTGCTCTTGCACAATTTCGTGGCTGGGCAGCGTGGCTCCATTGTCAGGGATACCCATCTGCCGAACTCGAACTGTGGCACCCCCCGGGTCACTGAGGCTGTCTCCGAGCCTACCTACTCCGTATGAACGTGGGGAATGCCCCTGGCAGTGTCCCCTTCGATGCCCACGTGGCATTTTGGTGCTCCGGGTCCCGTTTCCGTGGGCTGCCCGTGCCCATTACACTAACTCGGTCCTTTGGACCTATGGCCTACTCTGGTCGACTACTTCGGTGCCCAGTGGGCCCTCTACTCAGTGCGCACAGTTCCACAGCCATGCTCCCAGCCGGTCAATAGACTCCTGCACCCTACAAAAAGGTTTTGTGCCTTCATTCAACACCAACAACAAAACGACATCTGATTGGTTAATTTAACTAACCCACTAACTAACATTACACGAACCCCGGGTTCCCTTGGGTGGGATTCACTCCTCCCCACAATCATTCATTCGCACCATGCATTCCACATTCACTCCACTCACACTCGGCCCTGCTGACCCACATTCATTCATTATGTTTCTTTCTTTTTAACACACTCTAATACTGACATTCTGCTCGCTACATCCCCCTGACTATCTCGTGCTCCCCGTCATCCCTTATTTTAATGCACGTTCCATTTAACTCCATCACTAAGCTACGTCCCCACTACGCGTTCCATGTCTGTCCACGTCTCCAATCCATTCTAAATTCGAAACTAAATTCCCATTAACTCGTCCCACCGGGCCCCATGGAGAACTGCTCATGCGCCATGAGGCCGGTCTAACTAACGCTAAACCCTTCCCATAACTAGTGCTCCTTTGCCCATGACGAGGATGTTCGCTACATCCTGGCCAGAGATCGGGTACTCGTGCAAAGGCTCGGTAGGCCTTGCATCGCCAGGGCGGCGGTTTGCAACTTGCTTGTCCCCTTCATTTGGGCGATAACTGGAAGCATAACGTCGCCCCATCGATCGCATTGCACGTCCACTTCTGAGCCATCCACCATGTGAGCCGTGCGTTTCTCACCTGGCCTTCGTACTGCATGATCCCTGCCGACGTCACTCGCACACGGGCCCGGCGGCGGCGTCGGGACACGTCCCGCAAATTCCACTCGCTGTGCGCAGCATGCGGAGCCTCGCACACGTGCTCACATGGGGCCACGTGCTTTCCAAATTCACACAATTGCCGCCATTTTAGCCGTCCACGTGGTCTTTTCATACCAAACGCCGAGCGTTTCGACGCCGGCTCCCGATTACGGAGTCGTGCACGCTTGGGCCGTTCGCAAAACACGGAATGGACCTCGCACGCAACGTCCCGCGAAGCCAGCGCGGTTTCCAAAATAGTACCATCCGTTACACGACCCACGTCTCCCGTCTGGGTCGGTCCGTATCCCATCTCCTCACATGCACTCACACATGCCATGTCATTTGCATTCTGCACACATTTTGACACACACTCTGGGACATTCACATTGGGGGCTCGTATTAGCCCAAAAGATCCCGGGGTTTCTATACCCCCCAAGCCCGGCATGTACCCTTTCGCATCATGCACCGGCTCGACCTCGTACGGCCTTGCCGGACTCACCTCGTCACGGCCTGCCATGGTCGAGCATACCGTCTCCCCTCGTTCCTGTGGGAGGTTAATCCGACCCTCGCACTGGGTCCCGAAACATTCCACATGCACAATCTTAATATCCCCTCCCAGTTCTACGTGTGTGTGCCCCTCTACTTTTATGTAATTCGTCTTTCTCTTCTAATTCTTGCATTTCTGTTATTGTTTCTAAATCCTGGATCTCACTTATTATCTCCGTCATCCCCTGTTCGAGTTTACGGGTTTCTCCCTTAATTATTACAGTGTCGCTCGTCCCCTCGACCTCGCCCGTCATCATCGCGGTCCAAACAACATCCACACTCCCCCTTGACTCGGTCGTTTCCCCACGTGGTGTACTGATCCCACCCACCATTTTCCGATTCATGCTTTGCTTTTGCCCTTTAGTGCCTGCGTATTCGCATCCATGCGGCTTCCCAAGTTTTGCATACTCTCATGTATTCGTGTTAACCTCTCCATTATCTCCATAAACTTTGCAGGAAAGATCTCCCTGAACGGTGTCATCCTGAGCCACGGATTCCTTTAACCTTATCTCAGAACCGACCTGTACCAGTCCGTCTTGGTCCGCCATGGTCCGTGCCGAGAATTAAATAAAATTTGACTGCTCTTAATTTGGAGGGAAAGGGGGGGTTGTCAAGCACACCCCTGGTCCGAATCCCGTAAATTTCTCTATGGAGGCGGAGGGGTTTGAGTCCCACAGCCTGACACCAAACTGTTGCGGATTCGAACCCCACAAATTTTCTATGGAGGCGGAGGGGTTCGTACCCCGCTCCTGACACCAAACTGTTGTGGGTTCGAATCCTGTAAATTTTCTATGGAGGCGGAGGGGTTTGTATCCCACTCCTGACACCAAACTGTTGTGGGCTGGGGGTCAGTGGTGAGAACGACCACTAGGTGGGGAAAGCTTGCGTCGTCTCCCACCAAACTCCGCGGAATTGTAGGCCGTCGCTCGGATAACTCCGCGAGCCGGCGGGTCGTTAAACCGACCGTGGTTGGCAATATTTCAACCGTGCAGCGAAGGCTCTATTTTTCAGCAATCTCAGTAGGCTCAGCAATCATCGGCACCGTGAGTCGACGATCTGCGCGCACGATCTGCTTCACACGCCTGATGTTGTCCGCTGTTCTGCTCGTTGAAGGTCTTCCAGACCGTGGATCGTCTTCATCCTCCTCCCGTCCCTCGTTGAACCTCTTGTGCCATTCAAATGCACGTGTACGTGACATTGTTTCTGCCCCGTAGACTTGCTGCAGCATTGCGAAGGATTCGGAAGGTGTTTTGCCAAGCTTGGCAAGAAACTTCAGATTGCGCTTTCTGCTCACGACTCGTAGCACGACGACTCAGACTAGACAACGTGTAAAGCACGACCTGTAAAAAATCACACAATGCGTGCAGTCAACCATCACCAATCATATATATTACTGGAATGTTGCGAAAGACTGTGACGCACCCATTCATTCAAGTTGTGTAAGTGGAGCACACAGCAGGCTCAGTCTCGTTACTTTTTAGACGGACCTCATTATATATATATATATATATATATATATATATATATATATATATATATATATATATATATATATATATATATATATACATACATACATATATGTGTGTGTATACATATAAAAGATATACACACCACACACACATACATCGCTGGATACATTACAAAGAGAGGAAGAAGTAAGGCGTTTCCTGCCTCGTAATGGCAATACCAGTGTCTTCTTATCCATATATTTCAATTCCCGTGTGGCTTTCTTTAATTTGCGCACATGCCATAACCTCTAGCATCTCTTGATCTGAGCCAAATTTCAAAATTTAAACTTCTTCATTGACTTCAGCAGTCGTACCAACTGCTAAAAAAAAGTGTTCACACAAGCCGGTAGGCAACATGGGTGGTCGCTATGTAATTGTATACGAGTCATACAGTTTTTGACGGATCGGGCTGAAATTTTTTGACAAAGAGGTTGATTATAGTGCGCATAAAAGCACGGAAGCCGATTTTTGATTTTCGAAAAAAATATATATATAAATATTTTTCGGATTTTTTCAAAAATTTCAAAGTCCCGTTGCTGGGCAACGGTGGCGTCCATAGCAACGGTGCTCAAAAGCATACAACTAGATCCTGGTATGAACCTACCAGTCAAGCTTCATCAAAATCGGTTGACTCCTCTGGCCTCCAGAGCTGTCCATTACATATATACATACAGACAGACGGAAAACCTGAGAATAACGGTAGTCTAGCGACCACCCAATATCCACTTCAGACATCGCTTAACATTCTGTGCTTCAACGGGTGCCCCGTGTTTATATGACCGATCAGCAATCACCAATCGCTTGCCAAGCCAGCCGTTCCTTATCAACACTTTCGTTTGAGTGCTTAAGCCACTTGGTGAGTGCTCTACAATATTTGCACTATCACTGAATATGTCGATCAACTTGAAGAAGGTTCAGGGTCCATCTGACTGCGTTTGGCTGTGCGGTGTCTCATGCAGTGAGTTGGGCGATAGTTCGCTCGATGAAAATATGCAATTTTATTTTACCGCATGTCTCCCCTTTTTGTACAATCTTTCATTATATGTCCTGTCACCTCAGCATAGATAGATACATGTAAAAAAAATTGAACGTTTCGTTTTTAAAAGTTTATTCAACCGTTTTGCTGGAGTGAAGTGCTTATAACAAACATCTCCGGGGTTAGGAAGGCAAAATTAATTTAATTGATTACAATGAGTAAAAAATGTTTTCGGTTGTTACAAAGCAATGAATAACCACATCACGGCAGGATAGCTGAGAGGTACGCACACTCACTCTAACTCTAATTAGCTGTCTAACCTGGGTTGGAATCCCGACCCAGCTATAAACTGTCATCCAAGTGTTTCACAGGCACGGTGATTTATCAATGTGTGTACCGTCCCTCGGATGGATGTTAAACTGGACGACACATCTGCCGGAATCTCCCCCTCTCCTCTCACTCTCTCTTACCCCCTCCCCTCTCCCCTCCTCACTCTTCCTCCTTCCTCTAGCCTTCTCTCCTCTCCCTCTCTCTCTCTCTCCTTCTCTCTCCCACCCTCTCCCTCTCTCAACCACCCCTCTCCCTCTCTCCCCCTACTCCCTCACACCCCTCCTCTATTTAGGGGACTATTAAGGAATGAGTGCTTAGTTTTGAATTTACTACTTAGATAGCGTGGGTTTTAAATGCTCCCATCCTGTTTTATATAAAACCTGGCTGTTAAAAAGAAAATGTTGCTGTTTGGGCGCATTTTATCTCCCTTCCCTTCCCCTCGCCTCATTCCGTCTTCCCATCCCCTCACGCTTACCTCCTCCCAAACCCCCTCCCCTTTCCACCCACCATGGACATCTCCGGGTGGTCTCCGCACGCTGTAGTAACATGCTATTATTTTAAACTGTTTTCTCTTTTTCAGTTAGGCATTCACACTATAAACTGAGTCACAAGCACTCTCAGCATGACTTACATGCAAATGTGACTGCATTGACACCAATACCCTCCAGATAACTTCACTTCTGGCAGTCTCTTCAACAGGAATCTGAAAGTCTCAAGCCTAGTCACGGCATTTCCCATCTATTCTTCAACTTTTCTCCCACATATACTCGAAGTGAGTAAGGAAATTTCACTTGTTAATTTCCCAGATCACAACAAATGCCACTGACTTAATAGCACGGCTGGGATGGGGTTTCCAATTTCCAGCAAACCTGACTAATCTTTCGGATGCAGCACATGGATGTGGGTAGCATCATTTGCTGGGGGTACAGCTGTGCTGCTGATGCAGTGCCCTCTTTAGGTTAGGGCACAAAATTGGAATTTATCTCGGGACGAGAGCTCACCAACTCTTTCCAAAGGACACCGTGGGATATTGTGCATTCACCAACTCATGCCAGCAGACGGGACATCCAGTGCAACGTCCATCCAAGGGACATCGCACACACATTGATGAATCACCGTGCCTGTGAAACCCCGGGATGACAGTTTACAGCTGGGTCTGGATTCGAACACAGGCTTGACGGCTTAGAGGCGAGTGTTTGTACCTCTATGCCATCCTGCCAGCCCAAGCAACAATCTTTCACGAAGAGGAGGTAAGCGCCTGCTTATGGCATTGTGGGAAGTAAAACCAATAAATGGGTCTGTAGCGTTTGTATGGAGAACAAACTTGGGAGAGTTTACACTGGTAGCAACAGTGGCTTGTGCCTTTGCTCGTGCATGGTCACTTTGTTGTAAGTTGTTGCCAGAGTGCGCCATTGGCCTACACAGCTGCTTCAACTCTCCTGCTAATTGCCAGACACAAAGCAACCCATTTTTAGAGCTCGTCAGTAAATTTAGCAAAGTCGTGGGAGTGGACGCAGGGTTTGTGTGAGAGAGGCAGAGAGAGGCGTGGCTTGGAAATCGGTTGAAATGAAGGGAGTGGAGCATCGTTTATGGGTTTTTCCTTTGAATGGTGCTTTGGGAACCACAGAGTAAGCTTCTATGTATGTATGTATGTATGTATGTATGTATTTATGTAAACTTAACTCCTGAGCCTATATCCATCTCCTCTTGAGTTCTTGTTACAAAATCATGAGAGTAGTATACTTAGTGCAAATTATTGATTGGCTTATATTTTTTTGTTTTTGTTGAAATATGGCTTGACAAGTATTATGTACAAACACTCAAGATTAAACCACAAATTCATCCATTGCTTGTATCATTATTGAAGAGCAGCAATGCTGCTGGTGCAGTGTCCCTGACTGTATGAGCAGTGTCGCTGTGTCTCAGTAATGGCACAACCGGCAGAGTAAATTCTTAATACAGTCCTCAAAATGAAAGTTCCTCATCGATTTGGGTAAGGTTTTGGAATTTATACTGCACCAGTTCACCATGGCTTACTCTATTTGAAAGGTACCAATGGATTTCTAATGTTCTCGTAAAAATGCAAAAGACAACACAAAAGCCTCTCTCCGAAAGGTCTGCAAACTGACCGAATGAGCCCCCCTTCCTTAAGGCCCAGTCACACCTTGACGTTTTAGCCAGCAATGGCAACGTATCAAAAAGTTATGTTAAAAACGCTGGCTTACGTTGAACTTTGATGTTTTTTTTTAAGATTCGGACGTATTCATAACGGGTTGGTCGTATGCATAACATATTAGTAACGGACACAGAACGTTTCGTGTCTTATAGATAACTTTATACCAACGAATGCTTAGCCTGTTGTCGGCGTTCACAACCAATGCCCAACGATAGTCTAACTTATGCATAGCGCGCTGCACGTATCGCCGACGATCACGTGGCGTAGCCTATTAAAAGGCTGCCGCACAATGATTCAAATCATAACCGCCGAGGAAATGGAAGTGTCAACATCGTAGTCACACCTTGGCGATCTTGCCAGCGTAGCCAACCTCTGAAAAATGCGTCTAAAACGCTGGCGCACGTCGAATACGGTATGGGTAAGTTTGGTACACGTGAATAGAACGCGAAAGTACGCTATCATACATCGTAGTAAGTGGAGTACGTCTTGTACTTTTAAACGTCTTAAAAAATTTACGACGTACTTGCCGTACGCCTCACGTTCCGCATGCGATGGGAATAAGTTTTACGCACGATATGCGAACGTTGGCACACGCCGACAAAAGTTACTTGTAAGGTACTCATAAGTCGAAACACATCAATGTAATGGTTAGCGTCAGTGTTCCAGACTCCATGGTTTTTTTTTTTTTCTTTCAGTATGACGGTGATGTTGACACTTCGATTTCTAGTGCGGTTATGATTTAAATCGTTGAGCGGCAGCCTATTAATTATATTATATTGTAACCGCACTACAAATCGAAGTGTCAACATCACCGTCATACCGAAGAAAAAAAACAAAAAAAAAACAAGGAGTTTGGAACACTGACGCTAACCATTACATTGACGTGTTTCGACTTATGAGTACCTTACAAGTAACGTGTGTCGACGTGTGCCAACGTTCGCATATCGTGCGTTACAACACGTTACTCATAGGTTAGAAATAAGTTTCGGGTACGCTAAACATTACCTCGACGTGTTTCTTCTTATGAGTAAATTACAAGTAACGTGTGTCGATGTGTGTCAACGATCGCCTAACGTGCCTACAACTTATGGCCAGCATTATGCGGAACTTGTGAGTCATACGCTGGCATAAGTCTTAAAATTTCAAGCATGGAAAATTTGAGGACAA
>CM068953.1:153777648-153798600 GCA_035128595.1 Eptatretus atami
CACATACACACAAAAACACACATACACACATATACACACATACAAACACATGTACACACAAACACACATACACACATAAACACGCAAACACACATATACACACATACACACTTACACACATATACACATATACACACATACACACATATACGCTTATACATACATATACACACATACACACATCCACACATGTACACACATACACAAATAAACACACATATGCACACATACATACATATACACACATATCACATGCACACACATATTCACATATACACACATACAGACACATATTCACAAATATACACACACATACACATGTACAAATACACACACACACACTCACACACACACACACACACACACATCTTGGATTAAAGGAAGGTTTTGTTGCACAAATTCACAAAATTGTGTTTCATTTCCAGAGACTGCCCCCAACCCCCAACCCCCAAACAGATTAAATACATTTTGGCAAAACAACTGCCCTGTTAGACTTTTTTTGTTCCTTGTAAAAAGAAGAAAAGGAAACCTGTGTTTTACCTTTTCATTTTTATGGGAGCGTTTGATCCTTTGAATCACGCTACAGGGGAAATACACCTTTGAGCCAATACTTTTGTTTTTCGAAACATCTTCCTTTCGAGTCGATACCTGCTTGCCCAGTGAAGCGAAATATTTCGATATAAATGGGAAAAGGCAGATTATTTTTCAAGTCCCAACTCTGCACCTGGTTCTCCACTCAAACTGCCTTTATCCCCATTTTCCAACGTACCACCAATGTTGAAACTCTTCTGTGAGCCTCGACTTTTTTCTGATTGAATCAAACTGATTTTGTAGGCATTCTATTTGGTTCTGTTTTCGTGTTCCAAACACTTTTCTTTCCCTGCCAAGCACCTGCAGCTTAAAGATGCAGGTAATATCATGATGATACAAGCTAGCCATACTGGCTTTGTG
This sequence comes from Eptatretus atami, assembly GCA_035128595.1. Taxonomy (NCBI): domain Eukaryota; kingdom Metazoa; phylum Chordata; class Myxini; order Myxiniformes; family Myxinidae; genus Eptatretus; species Eptatretus atami. Next base: position 153,778,600 of record CM068953.1, read on the forward strand.
GCACAACTTCAGGGCAGGTTTGAATGCAAAGACAACAACGAAACGGTTGAAGTTTGTCCATTCATCCCTGCAGCACAAGTGCACCTTACCAATCAAGTACACAAGTAGAAGGGCACTCGGTAGAGCGCATACCTCCACCACACAATGCCTGATCCACGTGAACATAGCTGGCCCAATACATTTTTGAAATATCATGCTATATATCGTTTTTGGGCCAATCTCTCAATGGTGAAGAATCACTTAAAAAATTAAATAATTCTCGTATCCAGATCCAGATCCGGATCTTCATCAAAATCGAATGAATTAGTCATGGTCACACATCCAACCTGTCCACCAAGTTTTGTCCAAATCCTTCCAACAACTTTTTGAGATATCGTGCTATATGTTAGTTTAGCCCTATCAATGGTGAAGAATCACTTTTAAAATGAAATAATTCTCGTATCCAGATCCGGATCCGGATTTTCACCAAGATCGAATCAATTAGTCGTGGTCGCACACCCAACCTGTCCACCAAGTTTTGTCCGAATCCGTCTGCAACTTTTTGAGATATCGTGTTATATATTAGTTTAGCCCTGTCTCTCAATGGTGAAGAATCACTTTAAAAATTCCAGTTGTCGGATCTGGATCCAGATCTTCACCAAAATCTATCCGGATCCTGATGTTGCTTGAAAACTGTGACCAAAAATTGTGTGACAGACAAACAGACAGACATACAGACAAACACGACAGACTAACATAGTTGGCGAAAAAAAATTTTCGCCAAGTAACAAACAGACAGAGATGAGTGAAAACATGACATCCTTCACCTTCTGTGGTGGAGGTAAAAATGACAAATGTTTCAATAAATGTATAGGCAGATAAGTTGCCTGTATTTTACAGGAAATTCAAACATGGACCAATGCTTGACCGGCCCACCAGGTCGCAGACGGAAAATTTTGAAACCAAACATGAAGTTAAAAACTAAACCTACAGGTTATCAAACTTCTTTCTTTCCATCTCTGTATATCCTTTGATGAGTACTGGCAGGCTCTCCATACCTGCACCAATCAAGAGTCATCATGTTGAATAACCTGGCTGTGCTGTGTTTTCAACAGGACACACACATCCGGTGATGTAACTCTCCCAGATAAGAAGGAAGGACAATCGCAAATATCCTGATGGCCTCACCAACAATGTTCCTCATTTTGATCCACTTTTAATTGTACCTCCAGTGTATCCTGCAAACCATTTGCTTCACTTGATTGTGACCGTCACTCATTTGAATTGTCACGATCTCTTTCACAAGCTGACTAAATTCGGGAACATAAGAGAAATATCATTGATGTTTGACTGGAAGGTATTACCAAACTGAGGGTGCCACTGCCTCACTGTCAGTACGATGACTTGTTCACCTCTATCACCTCACTCTTCCATGAGCCTCGACTTTGAGTACAAACAAAACGATGACCCTCCACCTAATCTAACCATATCATCCCCCATCCTTCCCCACAATCTTTATTACCCCATTAACCCTCCCTGATCCAACCCTTTTACTCGCAGGTTACTGTTTCCTCCCGCTCATATCTGTCCCCTTTTCCTGTTCCTCTATTCCCTTGCTTGTTGCATCCAGCTGTGGCCTCACTAACCCACTTTCCATGCATTGCCCTTTTAGCCTCTGTCACCTCACTCTTCCATGAGCCTCGCTCTTGTATATAAAAAAAAGACCGGTGGTGAAGTTTCATTGTTCGGACAAACTTCAAATATAGCATATAACCCCTCCAGATTGGTTATGCCCTTCTGACGGTGACTATTTTTGTGCAACAATAACCAAGGAAGAGTCGCAATCATCTAAAAAGTGTCTCGCCTTACAGCACATGCCTAAGTCAGCTCAGTTGAATGTGAGCCAGGCTAAAAATGGCTTTTCATTTCCTGCAGAGCTGCTTACCCAATGACATTGATACCGCAACGGCACAGATCGCACACCACACTCAGAGTGACCCGCTTGTTTTGATTGCTCTTCGTAAAACGATGAAAACCGGTACCACATCGCATGCCATTTCGTGCCCGTTGAGACCGATCGTTTACATATCTGAAGCCATTTTAGGGGGTTCGGTGAGAACGGGCAGCCATATTGCCATATGCTGTGGATCTTTTTCAAAAAAGTTTTTTTTTGCGGGAAATGGAATCTTCCACATTTCTCTTTCAGCGCAATGTGTTGTTATAGGTTCTGGAATGGCTGTTGCCAAATTTTAAGACATTTATCATCCATTGGCTTTTGGTGTCATCTTTATTTTGGAAATGATCAATTATTTAGCTATCGAAGGAGTGGACGTCTTGCTCTTTCCTTGCAAAGGTTTTTTGGTACCCACGCTTTTGGTGTACTCTAATCCTCTGCCACACCCCCACCACTCATCCCACGCCCACCTCTCGCACCCCCACCCCCACCACCCAAGCCCCTGTGGAATGTCTGCATGGCACTTCAACATATCCCAGACGCCGTGGCATAGTGTGGGCTTTGTTAAAGCCAAACATATTCTCCTGTCCTTACGATAAGCTCAATTGCTCTGATGATGTCATCCTGTTTTGAAGCCCACATTCTTGCTACCTTCATTTTTCAATATCATTGACTTGACTCAACCTTTATAGTTCATTCATTTATGGCATGCCACAATGTTTTAACACTTATCTAAGATTCATAGAGAAGATTGTGTGGAAATTGTATGCAGGACAAAGACATGAGGAGACATGAGCAGTGTGACCACTCCTCATTTTCATAAATGCCAATGTGAGCCAATGAAAAAAGCCAAGAATTCACAAGGTTTCGGAAAAGCGGATAATAGAAAACCTATACGCCAAGAAAACCTATAGAAAACCAAGACGCCAAGGTGAACAACGAATAGCCAAGATCTTGTGAAAAAGCCAAGGAGTGGTCACACTGGACATGAGGACAAAGACATGAGGTGCATTACCCCCAAACCAACAAATGATGAACTGCATCAAAACTTGGGTCCATCACATCATGAGCCAGGGATTCAGATTGTAACGCGAAAGTGTACATAGTTATTTTGTAACTACAAGTTATTATTATTATTATGATGATGATTATTATTATTATTATTATTATTACTAAGCATGTCTCCTGTTGCTTCACTGATGGGTTTAATCAAAAGACAGCATGTTGGACCTCACAAACATACTCCGTGTGAATGTGTGAGTGTCAATGAGGAAGTAAAATGAAGTAAAACGCGATGAAGGATCTTAACCCACACCACCGAAGGGGAATGGAGCTTATGTCTTCACCTCTGTTTGTCTGTCTGTATGTGAGCAGGATATCTCAAACAGTTATGGACGTACATGGATAAAAAAAAATTGGAGGACACGTCGGGTGTGTGACAAGGACGAATTGATTCGATTTTGGTGAAGATCCAGATCCTTGAATTTCTTAGTGATTCTTCACCATTGAGAGATTGGGCCAAAAATGATATGTTGCACGATATTTCAAAAGGTTGTGGGTGAGTTATGATACAACCAGGTGGATGACATGGTTTGGTGACAGGAACAAGCCAATTCGATTTTGGTGATGATCCGGATGCAGATCCGGCCGATCATTGCAATACAAAATGTAAACTGTTCACAACCTGGTGGAGGTATGCATTCCACTGAGTGCCGTTCTATTATATTACCCATGTTGTTGTCATGGCTGTGGTTGTTGTGTGTTGCTTCTTTCATGTATATACAGTATGTATATGTATATGTGATTTTATGTGTATGTGTATGTGTATGTGTATTGTGTATGTGTATGTATATGTGTATGTATGTGTTGTGTATGTGTATGTGTATTGTGTATGTATGTATTGATATATGTATGTTATGTATAGTATATGTATATGTATATGTATGTGTATGTGTATGTGTATGTGTAGTTTGTTGTATGTGTATGTGTATGTGTTATGTGTATGTGTATGTGTATGTATATGTATATGTATATGTATATGTGTATGTATATGTATGTTGTATGTGTATGGTATGTGTATGCTGTAATATGTATGTGTATGTGTATGTGTATGTGTATGTGTATGTGTATGTGTATGTGTATGTGTATGTGTATGTATATGTGTATTGTATATGTAATGTATATGTATATGTATATTATGTGTATGTGTATTATGTGTATGTGTATGTGTAGTTGTATGTGTATGTATATGTATATGTATATGTATATGTTATGTGTATGTGTATGTGTATGTGTATGTGTATGTGTATGTGTATTGTATGTGTATGTATATGTATATGAAAATGTATATGTATATGTATATGTGTATGTGTATGTGTATGTGTATGTGTTATGTATGTATATATATATATAATTTGAAGTTTTTGTTTGTTTGCTGCACGCGCTATCTCCTGAACGGTGAAAAGTAGGAGAAACCTCTGAAACAATAAATGTCAGGACGGCCCCCGAAGGTTATAGGCTCGGTGGCGAGGCCCTCGGCCGGTGGGGGGGGGGGTGTTTCCCCCTCACCAACCCCTTTGGCTCTGCACGTGCTAATCTCCTGAACGGTGAAAGATAGGAGGAAACCTCTGAAACCAAAAGCCTGGAGGCCCCCGAAGGTTATAGCGAGTGGCGAGGCCCCTTGGTCGGTGGGGGGGGGGGGGGTTTCCACCTCACCAACCCCTTCGGCTATGACTGTCGTGGCCAATAGGGAACTGATACTAGGCTCGCGTCAGATCTATGTACAGAAGATTAAATTCATTCAAAAGAACCAGGGCAATGTCGGGTGCATTCACTCAGAGATATATATATATTATACCGGCGTAGTGGCGTGCACTGTAATCCGGCTACTCGGAGGCTTGGGTGGAGGATTCACTGAGAACGGGAGCTCTGCACTGGGCGCGCTATGAGAGGGTGTAGAGCAGCCTGGAATCATGGCGAAACCCAATCCTTATTCCGTGTCTGTAAGAGGCGACCAGGGTGCGTCGGGGGGCATCCGGCGTAAAACCTGTGCCAATCAGTATGCGATCATAAGGATGATCCGCTGTGGCGACCCCTAACGGAGCAGCCGAAAGACGAACAACAACAACTATATATATATATATATATATATATATATATATATATATATTGTTGTGCGTTGTGGGAGTGGATGAGGAATTGCTTTGGAAATTAGATTGTATAGATTGGCTTGGTCTGTGGACAGGTAGGAGACATCTCAATGTTAATTAAGTAGGGAGACTGTGGAGCTTAAGTGGTATGTGCCACCACACAGGGGGTGATGCTGTGTTAATTACATTCTGATTAAGACCAATTTCTTCCATTATCTAATTGCCCCCTGTGACTTTTCCTACGTTTTTGCATTTACCAGCCAGCCATGAAGAAGTTGCATTTTTATGACAACCACAACCACAACAACAAGTAAGCAAAACATGCCAAGCAGGCAGAAGCCCCGCCTTCCCGGGTTTTGTGCCAGCAAGCCACGCCCAGAGGTGGAAGAAGGAAGAGGTTTTTGGTTTTGTTGGTTCATTTGGGTGTAAGGGATGCACACGGTCGAGAGACAAGAGAGCGAGGAGATGGCGTGAAAGATCAAGGCATTGCGGCTGACTTTCTTTCGACGCATGAAGAAGACGGCATGATTCTCATACTTGTGCTGAGGTGAATTGGCTCGCGTGGTGAAGCGAGACACTGGCCATCGACTCTTGGCTGGTCATGAGAGACCGACCACGAAGCCTCGTGTATATCACTGAAGAGATGGTGCCAATCTGCAGAGAGCAGCTGCGTCGGTCAGCGTGATCGACGAAGAAGCTGCACAGCGGTTGGTGAGCCCTGGTGTTGAATTCCGCCTCACAAATTACCTCATGTACGTTTCCCGCCCAGAGAGCAGCTCGGCACCATTTTGGGGCACATCTTCCCATGCAGGACGAAGCGCTTCAATCCCAAAGTTCAGTAAAGACAATCTCTGGACAAAGCTAAGTACCTGCATAAAGGGAGGATTTTCTTTTGTTCGTTTTCCTCGTCTGGGTTTAAGTCTGGATGTAGAGGTGCCTCGACTTCAGGTTTAATTTACTTCACGTATTATTTTTACATACTGACTTATACCCTTGTAAATATTTGTCCATTTTCATGAAATCCCCGCATTTATTTTAAGTTGCTGTGTCCGTGTATTTGCCGTGGGGTTCAAGTATAAACCCCTTGTGCTGTGCTTCCGTCGCTCCGCCAGTGCCGCCCCACCCCTCCCGCGCGCAACATAATCTCTGAGGATCATGTGTCCGCGTCCTAAGGAAAACTGCTCGGCGATCTGGGCCTGGTCGGTGTTAACCGCCCGTCCACCACAAATTTCCTCTGATCTAATTCCTCTTCTTCCTCGTCCTCTTTTTTTTTTCTTCTGCCCCTCTTTAATGTCTGCAATCAATACCACTTTATTGTGGGGTCATCCAGTGGTAATGGTTCTGGCTCAAGTACTTCTGCAACCCACTGACCAAGCCTGATTTTTGACGGTGGCAGTTATTTGGAATATGTTCAAGGTGTGGGCTACGTTTTACATACTCTTTGTTTGAAGACAACGTTTGATCTCGATTGATCACCACCACCCAGAGTTCTGGCAGACGGATCCTCCAGCTTAATGCCAACATGATAGACGTTGCACACATTGTTGCCTCGCCCTACCTGTAAAACACCAGAATGACAGTTTATAGCTGGGTCGAGATCCCAACTCAGGCTTTACAGCCCAGAGGTGAGTATGCATACCTCTAAGCTACACTGACAACCCTTGCCTTGGGCTGTGTGGGTGGAAAAAAGATGTTTGGCTTTCATCGTGTCCTGTTGCTAGGTCATCCTTATATGTAACATAACCAACGCTGTGCTGAGACATTTCACTAGTCCCCATTATAAAGACACCTGAATTCTGAGGGAGTCCTGAGGTTACAGACACAGCACTATGGGGGACTGGCTCAACATGTGCTTCATCATGTTTTTGCTGCCAGAGAAGCAAAACCTTTAATAGTATGTAAATAACGCAATAAAGCATTTGTTACAGGAACATCTGGTGTAGTTTGACAACCAAATAATATGTGATACCGACATACGTCTCGACTCCTGATGGTAATAACTTGGCTCTTTGTTTTAAACAAACATTATCGTACAGCAATTGTAAAGCGGATGGCAGGCCAAACTTTTTTATCATCACCTTGGCATTCATTGTTGCCATTAATATTTCATCGAACCCGCAATAAACCTTAACTTAATCGTGAAATAAAGAGGCGAGCAGGGTTTGTCATTAAATAGTGGCGCAGAATCAAACAGGATGATGTAGAATTGGCCGATGGACCTGTTATGAGACAACTTCCAATTGTAACAGCGACGATGCACAAGTAACTGATCCTCTTTAATATCCAAAAAGTTGATTTGAGAAAAATGGGTCACTATTTATTTATTTATTTATTTATTACAGCATCTTAGGCTCATGGAATATCTGCAACACAAACTGTACACACACACTGGACAACACCAGATCTGAGTTCAGACAAACAGCCACTGAGGTTACATCACTTCCTAAAGCACTCTGGGTAGCAGCGACGCCATCCATATTTGTTTGATGACGCTTTTATTTTCACATTCAGCCAGGCCACGATTAAAGAGGAATTCCCTCCGATCCATGGATGCCAACAAATGAGGTTTGCCATGCTCTGTCCATTAAATGCTGAACATTAAGCAAGGAAGCCACACATTCCATTTTTTAACTCTTTGGTTTGACTTGGCCAGGGTTGGATTGAACCCACAACTCTCAGACTCAGAGGGAACACTCCAACCATTATGCCACCGAGTCTGGTCCCATTACAGCATGTACCATTTTAACATCAATTCCCAACAATATTGTATGCTGGAGCTCTTAATTATCTCTGCCACCAAGGGTGGACGGAAGTTATGTTTTCACCCCTGTTTGTCTGTCTGTCTGTCTGCTAGCCCGATATCTCAAAAAGTTGTTGACAGATTTATTTTTTTTTGTATCCATTATCGAGGCTCGTATGAGAGCTAACACACAATGCACAGCAAGGGGGGCATAAGACAACAAGGGCTGGCGAGGGAAGGACAAAACAGTGGGGAACAGAGACATTAGGAGATCTGTGGAAGGGAGAGGGATGGGGCAGGGAACATGTGGTATACAAGATGGACATAACAGGGACTTTCAGGAAGGAAAGCAGGGAATTTGAAGGAGGTGGGTTTGGGGTGGATTAACGGGGGTATAAAAGATCGAGGTTTTGGATGGGGGACGATAAGAGGTGGTGGTGAACAGCTGTTTTGAAGGTCTGGGGGGAAGAATGGGATTGAAGAGAGTGTAGAAGTTTATTCCAAAGGCGGGAAAAAAGAGGGATGAAAGAGTGTAATTTGGACAAAAAAGATTTGGACTAAACTTGGTAGATGAGTTGGGTAAATGACTAGAACAAGCTGATTCGATTTTGGTTCAGGTCCAGATGCAGGTCCGGTGTACCAGTGGGATACAAAACATAAACTGTTCATCCTGGCGGAGGTAAGCCCTCTCCTGAGTGCCAGTCTAATTTTAAGGGGCTGTCACACCTTGACGTTTTAGCCAGCGTATGGCAAGGTCTCAAAATGTATGTAAAACGCTTGGCGTACGCTGACTATTGATGTTTTTAAGTTTTGGGCGTATAATAACGTGTTGGACGTATGCATAACGTATTAGTAACGTACACAGAACGTTTTAATCACATATAGATAACTTATACCAACGAATGCTGAGCGTGTTGTCGGCGTTCACAACCTATGCCCAACGATAGTCTAACTTATGCATAGCGCACGGCAGCGTATCGCCGACGATCACGTGGCGTAGGCTATTCATAGGCTGCGGCTGGACGATTCAAATCATAACCGCACTAGACATCGAAGTGTGAAGCCGCTGTCACACCTTGACATTTAAGCCAGCGTATCGACGTATGAAAAATTTGCCGAACCAAGCTGGCACACGTCGAATACGTTATGGGTAAGTTTTGTATACGTTAAGAGCACGCTGGCATATGTCGTAGTTTTCTGCCATACGTCGTCATACGCCGAGTACGTCGGAAATTTTCAGCATGTTGAAAATTTCTCGACGTACTCGACGTATGTACACGTTCCTCATACGCTGGCATAAGTTGTAGGCACGCTACGCGATCGTTGACACACGTCGACACACGTTACTTGTACGTTACTCATAAGTCGAAACACGTCGAGGTAATGGTTAGCGTCAGTGTTCCAGACTCCCTGTTTTTTTTTTGTTTTTTGTTTTTCCTTCGGTATGACGGTGATGTTGATACTTCGATTTCTAGTGCGGTTATGATTTAAATCGTTGGAGCGCAGCCTATTAATTATATTATATTATAACCGCACTAGAAATCGAAGTGTCAACATGACCGTGATACCGAAAAAAAAAAGAAAAACCAGGGAGTCTGGAACACTGACGCTAACCATTACCTTGACGTGTTTCGACTTATGAGTAACTTACAAGTAACGTGTGTGGACGTGTGTCAACGATCGCGTAACGTGCCTACAACACGTTACTCATAGGTTAGAAATAAGTTTCGGGTACACTAAACATACCTCGACGTGTTTCGACTTATGAGTAACTTACAAGTAACGTGTGTCGACGTGTTGCAACGATCGCGTAAAGTGCCTACAACTTATGGCCAGCATTATGCGGAACGTGTGAGTCATACGCTGGCATACGTCGAAAAATTTCAAGCATGGAAAATTTGTCTAACACTTCGGCGTACTACGACGTATGCCAGCGTACAAAGACGTATGCCAGCGTACTACGAAAAAAAGCCAGCGTACTACGACGTATGCCAGCGTGTCTTAACCTATACAAACTTACCCATAACGTATTCGACGTGTGCCACGTTTAAGCCAAATTTTGCATACGTCAGGCATACGCTGGCTAAATCGTCAAGGTGTGACAGGGCCTTTACTTGTGAATGACAAGGATGCGGCTTCTTCTGATTTGAATGGAAATCTGTGCACAAGTTTTATCAACCCACCTTTTTGGCATTGAGTTGAGGTCATCGACAGAGAGACATACTCGATAATTACAGATCTTTCTCTGCTCTCCATCTTCCACTCTTCCTCTTCCTCCTGAATAGCCCATCCAGTTACCTTTCCACCCACATACTCTCCTTATTCCTATCGCTTTATACTCCAGCTCCTCTACCTTCCCTTTTATGCTTTATGCCCCCTTTCCTCAATGTAACCATCTTCTCCACCCCTTTGCATACATAATATATAGATGCCTCCTTGAACCCCACATCTTTCATCAAAATCTGAATGTATTTTGAGCAGGAAGTCGTAGTTGTCCTAAATATCTGTGATATCAGGCTGAGCTTGGTGGCAGCTCTGATTCCCCACCAAACCTGCTCCCTCGTGTCGAAAATTAATTAACTCTTCTCCTTCCAAATCTCACCTGTAGCAATGAGCCATGAATTGCTGAGAGCCGGGTGCAGGGCATGTTGGATTGTTTATTGTCGTCCAAAAAAACAAACAAACCGAGAACCTTTGTGAGGTTGATGGAAAATGTTTTTATTCTGAAATTTTGTGCAAGAGGTTCTGAAGGCTTACTCAGAGCCTCGCGTGAAATTGTATTCAAATGCAATGGTTTATACATGAGCCTGAAAGCGGATTCTTCGTGAGAAATTGATTATACAATAACACTTTCACAATATCACTTCTTGGATCAACAACCCAGCATTTCCTTGATGTAGAATTCTCTGACCGTTCTCATTTCGGATGGCAGGAGGAAATCAATGTGCTGCTGCCATATTATTTGATTCCAGGGCATGAATGATAACCTCGGTGGTGATATTAATCTACTGGTTACAATCGACATTTAGGTGTGTCTGTACTCGCTTCTGATTTGTTCAGCATGGTTTCGAATCTAACTCTCGATATAAACTGTCATCCTGGTGTTTCGCAGGCAGGGCGTGACATCAATGTGTGCTCCGTCCCTCGGATGTACGTTCAGCAGGATGAGACATCTACCAGCACTGGTCGCTGGAGAACGGGAAAGATCCCACGGTGTCCTTCGCGAAGAGTAGGTGAGTTATCAGCAGCACTCTGAACAAATTACAAATTCCTACAATGACTGAGGACGAGGAAAGCGATGGAAAGCCACCCAACATAACCTTTGCCAAGAGATTCCTTCGGGAACACCGACAATTGTCAGTAGTATGATGATGATGATGATGATGATGATGATGGTGGTAATTTCTCCACCACTTTTTCAAGCTTGGTAGAAAAGGATGTTCTTCATTCTGTGTACATCAACAGAACTGGTGTCCGTATCTGTTACTAAAAGGAGAAGTGTCCGTCCATCGGTGTTTGTGTGCGTGTGTCCTTTTGTCATGCTTCATTCTGAAGGGTTGCTGCTGTCATAGATGGTGCCATCGATTTACTTGGTGGGTAAGCTAATCATCCATTTACTTGGAACAAAAATGTGTGTGTTCAATCATAAATATGTCTGCCCTTGTTTCCGGTAATGAGGAAGAAATAGTGTGACTTCGAGCTTCAATGTAGCGGTTACGATGACATTTATGATTCTACAACAGCAGGAACCCTTTCAATTTTAGAAGAACACATTCGGAGCACACAAAATTAAATATAGCAATACTTCTCGGTCTTTTCATTAAACCCGTCGGCGAAGCGATGGAAACACGCGCTTCGTTGATGGCCGAATCCAACAATGGGCTGTGACGTCATGACCAGAACCAAGTGATGCTGAACAATGGGAAGCATGAATTCAGATGAGTTGTGGGACCGTACATGCATCGGTCATTTGACTTCCTTTGCCAATACAGTACAAGTGCACTCTTGAGGGAAGTGAGATTGCTCCATTCGAGGCTGGGAGTTAGTTTATGAGTGCCAGTGTAACGATATGTCAAAAATCATGCGAACATGTCCTCACAAACTCAGAAATTGTCTTTTACATGGCGTTTGGTTTGCACTTGACTAAATGTTTAACTGGACTTTTGAAACACCATCGTGCAAAGGAAAGCAGCATTTGCTGGACTCATCACACGGGCCTCAAGTGGACAGAGTTGCTTAAACATCTTAGAAGGCAAAGTAGACGGGAAAAGGACATGAAGGGGTGTTTAAGACGGATGTAGACGTATGACATCAGGGATTGGATGGAATTTCAGAATGATGGAGAAATCATGACGATAGCTGATCATCTGAAACGTTGGCCCGCCATCATACTTTCACGGCCAACCTTAATATCTAAGAAGGGGCACAGCATGATGAATTGTATCCTCGCCGAGAGTTAATCATCACTTTCGAGTGGTGTGTTCCTTTGCACGATTTTGCTGCATGGAAAGTCACATGACCATGATAATGCTTCATCGTGGGGCCAACCAGGTGCTTTGCAACACGACTGTATGTCGCAGTGTGATTTGCCTCTGACCGATTGAGAGACATCTTTATTCCCAGCAGTGTTAATTGGTGCCATTTTGTTTGAACTCGGACAGGAACGTGCTGTGTGTCCTGCATGGAATTTTTATCCGCAGTGACTGCAGAGACATTACAGCATGATGAGGCATCCGTTCTGACAGGATTGTCCAGAGGTAGCACTTACCTGAGCCCACTTACCTTTGAGATGTCTAGTCTGGGTTTGATTCCCGACCCGACCATAAACGGTCCGATCGGTGTTTCGCAGGCAGGGCGTTGCATCACGGAGGGCTGGATCGCACGTTAAGCCGGATGTCCCCTCTCCTGGCATTAGCTGGTGGAAATGAATGATCCCACGGTGTCTTTGACGAACAGTATCATGGAGTACGACAGCACTCCATATGTTGGGATAGCATGGGGAAAATATGGCCGCCTATTCAAATGTGTGCAAAATGATACTCTTAAAAACTGCATTCGCTGGATAATGAGAAAACCACAACTTCCTAGCCAACTCACCTTCAGTCTAAGGTAAATCATTCCTTGGGGGGGGAAAAAATTCCTTCAATCCACTTCTTCGTGGTGTGCATCGTCCAGGGCAGGTCCATGCAATGAAAGAAGAATTGTTGGTAAATATTGCAGTGGGTTGTTTGCCATTGCCTTCAGAGCAGGAATTTGTCAGAGCAGGAATTTCGAGTTTGTTCAGTGTGCTGGCGAAAACTCGCCGACTCTTCGTGAAAGACATCCATGAGGTGTTTAACGTCCAGCAACCAACGCTAGCAGATAGGACACCCGGCTTAACGTCTTTACAAGGGAAGGCGCACTTTGTGATGCAACGCTCCTCCTGCGAAGCACCAATGGGGATCATTTATAGACCTGGTTGGGAATCGAACCCTGGCTCGGGAGCCCAAATGAAGTACATGACCTCTGACCTACCTTTTCTATAACGTGTGTATGAAAACGTCCTCCCACACCGAAACCCACTTGTTCTCTACATAACAGCATCGTTTATCATCGGTTTTTAATCTTTACCTCCTGCTTTTTCTTCGAGCCGGCTGTTTGGTCGAGGGGGTAAAGACCACCGAATGTTGGGAGTTCGAGTCCCGTTACCGCTCCCACACTACGACTCACACCTGGCACACCTGACCAGTAGAGCCAACATAGGTGGTGGGAGACCTTCGTCGTGCGGTGCACCCAAATAGACTGGGTTAAAGTTTTATTTTTCGAACGAGCAACAACAGGAAGCAACACGAGAACTTGGCAAGCTAGTGTGAGTAAGGTAAGTTACCTGAGAGCTCAATTTGTTCACCGTGTCTTGAACACCTAATCCCGAAACAAGTTCCTGCTTGTGACCCACATATTCCACGTGGAGTTAAAGGTTTCCAACAAGTCTGAGATGAGTTCTGCATTGACTCAACAGGTAAAGTCCACTACCTCTACCTCTAACGTATAAATTGGTGAGTGCAGGTTCAAGTCGTGACCCCGCCACCTTGGTGTTGTGGTCCAATCCACCAACTGTGCCCATTCCCACGGGGCACTGCATCAGCATAACAGCGCGATCTGCAGACGAAAACTCATCTGCACACGTTTCATTGATTGGAGGAGCTGTAAGAGTGAAACAGCATGGACACCAAGTCCGATGGGTCATTGTGCACCTTAAAGTTTTACCTGGTCAGGACACGAGGAAGTCGTTTTCCTTTCTTAACTTGTGATGTCATTTGATGTAAACACACTTGGATAAATCGTGTTTGCATTTTTAGGAGGTCTGCATTTGGAACATCATTCGCCTCCACCATCTTGTGTCGCTCGACTGATTCCACTGGTTAATGCAGTGACGTCACTTTCAGTCAATGGGAACATCACAGGAAACACCATTTTGTGGGTGTTTCCAATACCTGCAATGTTAACCGCTGGAAATGATATTAACACTATATAATTAATTACGCCCAATGGAACACTCTTGACACAGATGCATCACCACCCGCATGCCTTCTGCTTCTTCCTCAACACCTGGCATCAAAAACCTCAGGAAAGTCCCATCTGACTCTCTCGTTTTCACCTCATGCTCCTTCAACTCTGGTTTGAAAACTGTCTGACTGTGAGATATCATGGGAAGTTTCTGTAGTGTTGCATCATATCGGTTATGTAATGGTTCGAGTGCCTGCTCAGATGCTGGGTGGGCGGTGGTTCGAACCCTGGCCGAGTCAAATACCAGGACTTTAACTAGAATGGCAATCGGTAAAGCGCTTACCTCTGCCAGGCTGAACACTTTATGTTTTGCATCACACTGATAGGCCGGATCTGGATCCGAACCTGAATTGAAAATGGAATCGGATTATTCTTGGCACCTACCAATCTCTTTGACCAAGTTTTGGCTTAATCCGTCCACAACATTTTTGAAATATCATGATATATACATTAGGGATACAACTTTTTTGCAACTCCATAGTCCTGTATCATATTCTGATGAGCTTTTGCTAGAAAACAATGAAAATCAATGTTTTTTTTGTATTTGTTCAAAAAAGTTCACCCATGACTAACTTTGAAATTTGCATGACTTGCATGACCTTAATTGCTCGCTCACAGCATTGATTGCTTCTGCTGATGTTTAGTTTTGATGGCTCTGTTTTCCAGTGATTTGTCAAGGATTTCAAAGCAGTCTTGCAGGGTAGTAAGGCTTTTTTAAAGTTAAATAAATAATTAAACAGGGTTCTAGTTTTTGGAAATCCACCCAAATGCAACCGAGTATAAAAATTCAAAGTTAGTCATGGGTGAACTTTTTTGAACAAATAAAAAAAACATTGATTTTCATTGTTTTCTAGCAAAAGCTCATCAGAATATGATACAGGACTATGGAGTTGCAAAAAAGTTGTATCCCTAATATACATTATATATATAGTTTCTGGCCCACTTCTCAATGTTGAAGAATCACTTTGAAAATTAAATAATTCCAGTATCTGGATCCCGATTCGGATCTTCACCAAAAAATAATCAATTCGTCCTTGTCACACACTCAACCTGTCGCCCAAGTTTTGTCCCAATCCGTCAACAACCTTTTGAGATATCCTTCTCACAGACAAATAGACAGACACACAAACAGATAGACACCGGTGAAAACATAACCTCCGTCCACCTTCGGTTGTGGAGGTGAAAATGGTACATGCTGTTTACTTGTTTGACGCTCACCATTTACCCACCATTGTGCAGGCTCCATGGGCCTAATGACCTCCTCCCACGTTGAAGTCCCTTGTGAGAGAACTCATACATTGTCTTCCAGCCACGCTGTTTTGTTTCTGAAGCTATGGACCCAAGGGTACGAAGATACTTGGTGTAAACAGATCTTCAGTTCGTCTGAGAAGCGAAATCGACAAAAAGATAGGAGGATGCACTGTTTACGACTCGCATCCTGGATGGATGGAGTGATTCCAAAAGGCAATGTGCAATCTGATGCGTCCTGACTGCTGGCTCTCGGACAAAGCTCTAAGATTAATTGTCTCTCCAACATTCGAGGTATACACACACACACACACACACACACACACACACACTAGCACTATTGTAAAAGCAACTGTGTGCACTTATTGTGCTCATGAGTCCTGAGGTTGCATCACATGTTGATCGTCACACCGAGCTGGGATGGGAGGTCATGCTGGTGTGTATTGATGGAATGTGTTGTTTTGGGGATTTTTCCCCCCAAAGCAGCCAAGAATGGATAGCGAGTTCGAGAAAAATCAAAATGGAGCCTTTCCAACTGCACATAGCTATAGGCTCAGACGTCACGGAGGGAATCGCTCGATATTTTACGCCGCCTGGTGTTTTCAAACGTGTTCCTCAAGCTTGTATACACAACTCGAGTCTGAGGACAGGTAGCCTCGGGGAGAAATGTGTGGTACAGATGTTTGCGATTCTATATGGTCGTCTATCACGTGACTTGGCACACAAGCACGTGACAATTTTTCGACTTTGAAAGTTTACTTTGCAGAAGTTGGTTAGAAGACCCCTTCCAAGAGTATATTCTAATTACTGGTACACACTAGTCTTTATAGTCCTCGGCGAGGACCACCCTGTGGCTAAAGCTCTGGAAAGTGCATTTGACCTTTTAAATTATTTATTTACAAAATCTTCCTTGAATCAGCGCCATGTTCTTTCAACTTTTGCTTTGTATCCTTGCCATTATATTTGGCTGATGTATATTTAACTGCTCTGCTGGTTGCATCACTACTTAAATATGCCATGCTGTCGATTACAGTTCTCCTGTAAATTGGGGCAGGAAATTGAGAATTTGGCCCAGGTACGAACACGCGTGGCTTCCTCTTTTTGAAACACACCATGGGATTCTTAATGTCCACAAGTCAATTGCTGGTAGCAGCTCGGACAGCTGGCTTAATCTCCTCACCAAAGGACAGTGTACTCCTTGCTGCATCTCATCACCTTTGAAGCACAACGGTGACAGTTATAGTCATGTCAGGAATCCAACCCAGACAAGACAGCTCAAAAGCAAGTGTGCTACCTCTGAGCTATCTTGCGAGTCCATCGTTTTCCTTTGACCAACGCGTCGAATCACAACATCATGCTTGTTTTATTGGTAGAGTCAATAAGACCATGGGACTGCCACTCCCCCCCCAAAAAAAAAACTCAATTTGTGTTTTCCTAAACATTGAATGATACAGTTCACAGACCTCCATATGTCCAGGTTTTAGTCGGAATCAGCTTATCTGGGAAGTAGAACCCAAAACGAGTTGTCTTGGATTCGAGCATGCCAACAACTCAGCTAGCTATCCTGCTGCTCCAGGGTGAATGTCTAAGTCAATTATCAACGATTTATGACATTCTGCCATTTTGGAAATGATATAAGCCTGTGAAGATCTCTTGGGATTTCTGAAGAACACCTGTGATATGAAAATGGGGAAAGGTAAATTTAATCTTTCGTGCTTTTTGACGAATCAACTTGCGACTCCTTATTAAATAGTGAGTTCATGGAGTTTTTGCACCAAAATGGCACTGCAGCATCGATGCTGTACTTCACTTTGGAAGTGAAACGAGCAAAACCTCCTCTTGCTGTAATCTTGTTTCACCATCGTGGAAAGAAAACCTACGTGTGCGCTTGGAGCTACCATTTATTTATTTATTTCCCCATGGATTTTCCGTCGTGGTGCACCTGTGGAACTCGGCGAGACGCATCGTCTCTACCTGGTAAATCACTCTGTCTTTATCTCATATCCTTCCGTCTGCTCCTTATCTCACCCGTGTCCATACCCCTGTCTTATCACTTCCTTCCAAATTGTTTTGTCCCACTTCCAGCTCTTTTGTCCCCCTTCCCTCATCTCAAACCCTCCTATGTTGGTTATTTTCCCCCCATGTTAATTTTCCATTTTCTTCGATAATTCATCTTCTTGTGCCATGGTGGATCCGTTTGTTGGTGTCTCAGTTTTTTCTTTGACCCTGGCATCCTGCTATTCCTCGACTGTATAAAGAAAAATAATAAAATTAAAATGTCCAGCCTTCCCTCCACATATATAGGCTACCCACAATCATGTTGCTCGTATGTCGTTTGAAGTGTACATTCCCACTATTTCACCTATCCACGACTTAACAACTGCTTGCTTGCATGTTTTTCAGGCTGCACTTTCAAGGCCTAGTTGGACAATGAATCATCTCCATCACTGTGCTGCCGCA
This sequence comes from Eptatretus atami, assembly GCA_035128595.1. NCBI lineage: Eukaryota > Metazoa > Chordata > Myxini > Myxiniformes > Myxinidae > Eptatretus > Eptatretus atami. The sequence continues at coordinate 153,796,676 of CM068953.1, forward strand.
GGTGCCTTTGTCTTTCTCTCTGTCTTTTTGTCTTTCTCCAACATATTTTGTGGTTGCACTCACGTATGAAGCTCTTTCTAGGCTCCGCTAAGTTTCCTTGGCCTTTTTCATGCAGGAAGCCTCCGTGGTTTGAGCCGAGCTCTTACCATCTGGACACAATTCCTTTCTTGTTTTGTCAACCAGGCCGCATCGGACCTGCAATTTGCAAGCTCACCCCTTTTACTCCCATATTGGCCTCCCCTCAGCTCTGACCCTGCGTGTTCCTGTGGGAAGAAGTCTTTTGCCAGACTTTGTGATGTGCTGTCATGCATAGACCGATCACCCCTGCACCACCTCCCCCTTTACCCGGCTCACCTACTGCCACTGCCTCTCTCTCTCTCTTCTCTCTCTCCTCTCTCTCTCTCTCTCTCTCTCTCTCTCTCTCTCTCTCTCTTCTCTGTTCTCTCTCTCCTCTCTCTCTCTCGTCTCTCTCTCCTCTCTCTCTCTCTCTCTCTCTCTCTCTCTCTCTCTCTCTCTCTCTCTCTCTCTCTCTTTCTCTCTCTCTCTCTCTCTCTCTCTCTCTCTCTCTCTCTCTCTTCTCTCTCTCTCTCTCTCTCTCTCTCTCTCTCTCTCTCTCTCTGTTTGTCTGTCGGTCTCTCTCGCTGTCTCTCTCTCTCTCTCTCTCTCTCTCTCTCTCTCTCTCTCTCTCTCTCTCTCTCTCTCTCTCTCTCTCTCTCTCTCTCTCTCTTTCTCCCTCGTCTCTCTCTCTCTCTCTCCCATTCCATCGTATGCTCTATCAAAGCCCAAATATGATTTTCAATTTTTCTCTTTCTCTTTTTTATTTGTTTAGATGTAACTCTATCTCGTTATCTAGCATTCTAGTGGTACGTTTCCTCATTCAATGAACATATGTCCCATTATGTTTTTGTACCATTGAGAATGACACTTAATGAATCCATTTAATGATACTTCTTTGCACACTTTTTGTGTGACAGTCATTTCTGAGTTTTCATCAAAAAACATCCACTTTCTTGTCTTTTCAAAATTTTCGAATATAAATCGATCTTCAGTTTTCTCTCTGGAATGCAAACTTGTCATGTTCAAGTTCCCCGTTGTATTTTAACTTGATTGTTGTTTTTTGTAGTATCTGATAAAGTTTTTGACATTGTTTTGTCTCATGCAACTGCAGTTTGCCATACGAAGAAAGCCAGCCTTATAAAGTTTATACCTTATACCTTATACCTTATGAGGGAAGACAACGTTGCTCGGTTTATACCTCATAATAAAAGCTAACCTGATAGGATTTATACCTTATAACCTTATACCATATAAGGAAGGCAAATGTTACTAGCTTTACACCTCATACATAGTAAGGAAAGCCAACCTTATAAGGTTTATACCTGAAAAACATGCAAGCAAGGTTTCTACCTTAGAAGGAAAACAAACCTGAGAAGGTTTCGACCTTAAACCTCATAACGAAGGCAAACCTCATAAGTTTTATCCCTTATACCTTATACTGTATAAGGAAAGCAAACAAACCTGATGAGGTTTATAATTTAAACCTCAAAACGAATACCAACCTGATAAGGTCTATACCTTATAAGGAATGCAAACCTTAAAAGGTTCCTTCCTTAAACCTCAAAACAAAAGCCAACTTTATAAGTTTTAAACATTATACCTTATACCTTATAAGGAAAGAAAACTTTATGATGTTTATACCCTAAACCTCAAAACGAATGCAAATGTTATTTAGTTGACACCTAATGCCTAATCAGGAAAGCCAACCTCATAAGGTTGATATATTATACCTTGTGAGGAAAGAAAACCTTATTATAGGCTTGTCAATGAATGTTATTTTCTTCATGTAAATTGATTTGAGATTCAGTTAATGTTGTTATTTTGGGGATACATCTCAGAGCATCATGCTTCCTTTATGGTGGGATTTT
>CM068953.1:153806192-153826156 GCA_035128595.1 Eptatretus atami
ATATATATATATATTTCCAGGTAGTCAAGTTGCATCATGTGTTGGCTTATTATTTAAAATTGGTGGTTTATGATTTCATTTTCCAGGTTTATCTTTGGTATGATGTCTCATCTTTATCTGTTTGTTTTTATTCCTTCGTAGCCTAAAGGAAAAGAAACATTCCTCGATAAACTCTCCTCGACCACTTCTGTGTCCAATCTATTTGGTATCCTCTACTCACTTGTTATTTTTCTCTCCCATCTGTTCAATCTCCTCATAAACTTTCTTTAATCTTGCTTTGATTTTCAAATCCCATGACATCAACACTGCTTCATCGTTTGTTTGTTTTTCACAAGGTGTCATCTACATATTCCATATACATGAATGGTGAAATACTGATCACCCCCCCCCCTCCACCCTATTTTAAATTCCCTGACCTTCTCCTAACTCTCGACTTTGCTTCTCTCCTCCTCTTCTTTTCCTTTTCCAATTCATTTTTCTGAACTTATTACTCTCTTCGATCTTCTATTGTATACATAATTTGTAGAATTAAGAACTAGTCTTTGTGATGAAGGCTCGTGTCGATCTGCATCGGCGGACAGGTAGAACAATGGATGAAATCAATGGTCTAACGAGGGGCTTATGCCTAAAACATCAGCTCCCCCTTCCTTCCCACAGTGGTTAGCATTCCTCAATCAACATCCTGTTGATTCCATCCATACATAATGTAAATACCCCCCAGTACCTTCATCGTCATTGACATAGGCATCCCAAGACCACATACCTGGATCGGTGTATAAATTACATTTTATTTGTTTAAGTTCTTCCATCAAATTTACACCTGTCGACAATATAAACAACTTAGCTCGTGATTCGACAAAATATTCTGTGTTGCATTCAAACAGACAAGGACGAGATTATTCTATGTCTGCCAACTCTCAACACAAACACTGCGATTATAAAATTTATTTATCATTGTGCCTTTTGTGTGTGTGTTTTAAGAACAATGAGTTTTAGCAGCATGACCGATGCCATCATAAGCTGTTCATAGCATGTTAACAAAAACAAAATCATACGAGAAATGAGGATGTTCTGAGAAATGATATCACAGGATGCACAATGTACTCTCTGATTAGATGGTTAAACCAGGAATAATGTGTTTTTGTGGATTGAAGACTATTATGAGGTTTGGTAATTGAAGGTTGGTGTAAGCAAGAGAGTGTGACGTGTATTTATCCCAGTATTGTGATGAGCCGTATGATGGAGTCTCTGGACGGTGCAGATTGTATCTGTCTGGTTACCGTGACGACCTGGCTTTGCCTCCCAGCTGCCTGTTTTGTTCACTGGATAGCAACATGGCTGCTTGCCAGAGTAGGCTAGGCCATGGCATATGCTCGAGGCCCACCTGGGCTTTGCACCTGAGTCGTACTTGTGCCATCAAGTCCAGGGCTTTAACAGAACCCTGTCAATTAAGGAGATTATTTTATTTGGAGATGGATGTTCTCTTACACTTAGAGCAACAAAACATGCTTTGAGGAAGTGTACAAGAAGTCATGTCGATTTGAAAAACCCAGCATGACAACCTGCAATTTGTATTGTCTAGTTCATTATTCAGTGGTGACAGATACAGCTTGTATTAAATGCATTGATGAGCTAAAAATGGGGAGGCAATCAAATTCCTTTGAGGGAACAGACTGTACAGCAGTCTCAACATACAGACAGTCAGTTGAGCAGGCTTGAACAAGTCTTGAATGAAACTAGAGATTAAAAAAAGAGACCAATCAGAGATTGCAGATCCTCGCCAAGACTTGTTTTGTGTCGTGTATTTTGTGTGGTGTTTGTGTCCTGGTGTGTTACGTAATTAATAAGAGAAATAACTTAAACTGCCACTTTAAAACTGCTGGCAGTGATGACCGGGTACCAAGACGTCCTGCTTTGATGCAACCCCACTTTGATTGGACACCTGACCCTGACCCATGACATTTATTATTATTATTCAATTCAAGTCAGAATGGGATTAAAATATATTCAATTCAAATCAAATTGAAGACCAAGTCGGTACAGTCCTGCATTGGAGTTATCAGAAGGAACCCGAACAAGCAAAAAGCAAAGATGAAGTCATCAGGAGGAACCTGGATAGGATTCGCATTTCAGTGGCTACTTCTCTACCCTCAAACCCATCCATGCACAGCCAGGCGAGCCTCATTCATGAAAAAGAAATAAAGAAAATTAAAGAAAAAAGAACCCAGATCAAAACTATTTTAAAATTCTGGCTGCCAGACCATGTGCCCGATCAAGTTTAAATTTAAAACATGTATTCCACATCAATACTAGATCATAATCCTGAAGTTTCACATCGATTGATGAAGCAGTTCCAGAGAAAACATAATTTACTACTTTTCTTCAATCCAATGTGGCTGCCAAACCATGTGACCTCTGATGTCATATGTGTGAAACTTTTGTTCCTCAGGATAGGCGGTCATACGTGTAAAGTTTTACCTCGATCTGTTCAGCCACTTCAGAGAAGAAGATTTTTGAAAGTTTCAAAAAAACACAAAAAAACATGCCTGCCACACCACGTGACCTATGACGTCATAATAATCAACAAAACATTGCACATGAGTAGACCCTCCTATGGTGAAAATTTCGTCTCAATCCGACAAGCGGTTGCGGAGACAAACACTAAGTTCTGTGCGGACAAACAGACAGACAGACAAACAAACAAACTTAACCAAATGCAATATCCTCGCCTCCGGCAAGGGTAATAAAGGTCAAAACGATCCATTTTAAAACACTGATTTTGGTTATATAGTCATTGTATCATATAACAGCAAATGATGTAACCTATCCCTTTTGTCACGACTTGTAATATTATTGGCACATTTTCTTGCTCCCATCTGAGTACTTATCATTTTGGAATCGCAGGCTCAAATCCCAAACACTGCATGGATTTGTCCATTGTCCCCAAAACATCCTCCTTGTCATCAATATAAAGTTACACTCTTGTCTCTGGAAGTCCTTTTCCTGTTTGTGATGTATTTGAAAGCTCCTCCATGAACCAGTGATCACTGTAAAAAATAAATGCTTATTATTTCCATAAACTTCCCAAAATCCAGGTTCATTGCTCTACACTCATTTGTTCCTCTTTACTCTCACCTGTGGAACCAACTTCCCCAGTCTGTTCAAACTCATTCTTCCCTCTCGGGCTTCAAAAACAGCTGCTCACCACTACCTAAAGCCATACTCATGATCTCTTCTACCCAAAACGACCCCATTCACAAGCGCTCCCTTTTTAGAGGTTATTGTGATTCCCCCCTCCCCCTTCTTCACCTCTTTCCATTCGTTAGTCGTCAGTTGGTTTGTTCCTTTTCTATTTCATCCCTGCTTTCCCCTTCCTCTTCTTCCTGTGTTTCATTCAGCTTGTGTGCAGCTTGTTGACCCTCATGTGTCATTCTCCCCCTCCCCTTGATCTCATTCTCACCCTCACTTCTAGTCTACTGTTGGTGTTTCCCCCTTTCCATTTTGTTCCCTTCCATTCTGCGTTAGCTCTTCCACAGGTCTCGATCATGTGTACAAAAAAACCTGCTTTGATCATAATCAGTTTGTAGAAGATTTGGTTTTTAACCTTGTGTTACAGTACTTTCGTCTTTTTTAATATTAACTCGACCTTAGCAGGTGAAGTCGTGAAGCACAGTATTTATTAAACAAGACTTCCTCAAAAACATCTCGACTTATTGAACGATTCTCTGTTTGTTTAATGCAATCCTTGTTATTGACTCAATATTTCAACCAGTCTGAGTTGGCAGTCAGCCGCTGCCTGCAAATGTGGCTAGAAACTGATTTTTGTGGAACTATGGGGAGAACATTGATTCCTGTAGCTAAAGACTTACTGAATTCAAAAATAAAAGATCCCACTTCCAAAGATCTGGATTTCCATGGCTGAACATATCAGAAGGGGTCAAAAAGTAGGGAAATTGGCATTTTGGCCGTTTTCGTGATGCCACCATTAAGTTCATTCGGCTCCAGTCGTCAGGAAATTTGATCAGCATCCACATCTTTCGCATATTGAACATCAGGACTCAGACCTCGATACTTGATAAGCTAGAGGTAATTAAATTAGGTCATTTTTACAAGATGTTTTCCGCTTATTGCAATAGAGGGCATAAACATTTCTTCAGCATCAGCACGACATTGAATCCTTTCCAGTCTGTGTTGAGTGATGTTCGAGCTAAAGCTGCTGCTGCATGGTGGGATCGAAGGTGTTTCTTTGGAGATGGAGTTGTAACAACATAGTCCCTGTCATCAACGTTGCAAGGTATGTGCAGTGTCGGCTGCCTCAGCAGATCAATTAATATGGACTTCATCAGCTCACTTACTGTAGCTTTATAATTACATAAATTTATCTTACAGACTATCAAGTCGAGTGGGTGCTACGAATCTGAACGATAATCGACTGCCAGCTGATGGCCTAGTGGAAGCTACATGGATATGCAAGACCTCCATTGGGAACGATTCCAAACTGAACAGTTTCAGCAAACTTTTTCATTGTTCTCTGTGGAGTGAAATTACAGCTTGCTACCACCATATTGTATAAACATAAAATACATTTTAAAACTTTGGCAGTTTCAAAATTTATGGAGAAGTTTGTTATATATATGTACAAATACACTCAACCCCAAAATCGCACACATAACCTGAATATCCTCCAATGCAACACAGACGGCCTCATCAGTATGGCCATTCCAACTTAAACACTTCACTCTCACAGACAACATTCATTTAGCCATCATACAAGGAACCAAATTACATGAGAAAGCTAAAACACTGACCATCCCCAACTATACACCGATATGCACAGATAGACCGGATGCAAGAGGTGCAGGCCTCACCACATACATGCACAAGTCAATTAGACACACAGATATCACACAAGACAGAAAAGCAATTCTACTAGCAGACAACACACTCAAACTTAAAGCGTTCAAAATTAAAATGGGTAACAAAGAACACAAGAACATCATAAACCTTTCAATACCACAGTCATCCCGCAAAGTACCGACCAAATACCACAAAACAGAACCTCCGCTCCTTCCTAACTTCCCAACACCATCATCAGAGATGACTTCAATGCCAAAGATATGGCTTAGTACATCCACCAACAACCTAACACTAGAGGCCAAACCATTGCCGCACAACTAAATTCATTATGCATACTTAACTATCCAGGCAATCACACACACACTCACACACACACACACACACACACACACACACACACACACACACACACACACACACACACACAACACACCACAACAAGCTAGTTCAACAACTCATCACCACACGTGACATTATGTTCTCCATCACTTTCCACCACAACCACGTGGAGAACAGTAAACAACTCCTTTCAGATCACCTTACTATCATCATTACCATAAACACAGCTATGGACCTCAACACAAACATAAACAAAATATTCACCAATTACAAAACAAGGAATATGGGACAATTTTAAACATGATACTGAACAAGAATTCCAACAACTCAACACTAACAACATCATTGACATTGATATCCACATCAAACACTTCAATATGATTATCACAACCGCAGCTACCAAATACGTTCCAAAGGGCAATATCAAAACATAGGGGCAATACCCTTGGGCACTCACCTGATAGCGGCTGGATAAGATAACCAGAGAAACACTGGTAGCCATGGATTACCCACAAAATATATAATGGAGAAAAACAGCAAATACCTATGGATTTATTTTTAATTCCGTCAACAAACTTTAGTACATCACGGGTGATAAAAGTTGTGGTCAAGTTTCATTCAAATTTTGTGTGTGTGTGGTTTCAGAGAAGAAAGCAAATACATATTTTGAGGGGCAACCCCCCAGGAGAACTACTTGGTCCCCAATGTTTTAATATCGTGAACAATCTTTGATACAACACCGGTGATGAAGGTGGTGGTCACCTATCAACAACTAAACTCCCACCCATCAAAAACGCAGAAAAATTACTTCCCAGGTCTGATCATGTTCACTTTTCACACCTCTGTTGTGGACAACACCCACAGCTTTTACAGTACAACTACAAACATAGCCTCGCCAACACCATTAACAACACCTGCAACCTCTCTGAGGGTGCCCCACAAAGAATAAAATACAATATGGAAAACTACATGGTCCTGGCACCACGAAGGCAAGAGCAAAGCATATCACTTTATAGATGTGAGGGACTCTGGGTTGTGGCTATCTCCGGGCTGTGGGTCTGTTCGAGCAGAACTGACTGGGGCTCATCAACAACAACAACAACAACAACAACAACAACAACAGCAAAGCAACTCTTCACATGTGCATCAGAGCAGTCCCTTCAGATGAAAGATAACTTCACATGTAAAATACGAGCTGGAAAGGGAAAAGTCACAGCTGAATTCCTGGTCATCAGAGGCAAAGGTGTCCTCCTACTTGGCAAGAAGACTGCAATCAAAGTCGGCGTTCTAAAAGTACACACTCCCGTCACGCTAATTATTGCGGATCCACTATCCCGAGTGTCAATCAGAAGCCAACATCTCACAAGCAAGGAGCTGAAGAGTATGTAAGATTTGTGCCAGTGAACACAACACCACTAGCACTCAGAATGTGAGAAATCGGAGAAGCATCAGCTGATGATGATGAGCTTTGGGAGCCAAGAATGGTTATCAGCAATGGAAAGTTTGACAATTGTAAACCTGACATGCCAATTGCTGGAGAACAATGTGTCATTGGGATGTTGGTGGTACAGTACCTGGCATGCGCATTGTGTTGCCAATTAAACTCTGACTCTCTGCACTGGCCGAAGTACATGAAGGACACCTGGGAATTTATGGTATGAAACAGAGACTCTGAACCAAAGTATTGTGGCCAGGTTGTGACAAAGCTGTGGAGTGATTCTGAAAGACGTGTCATGGATGCAAGTTAGTTGCCAGACCAGACGCACCTGAACCTAATAGGTCAACACCATTGCCAGACAGTCCCTGGCAAGTTCTGGTGGCAGATTTGATGGGACCACTTTGCTCTGCACACTCGCTATTAGTGATCAACAGGTTATTATTACAGCAGGTACTACAAAGTGGATATTGTATAGTAATGTCTACAACTACCGTGAGAGTTATCAATTTTATAGGGGAGAACTTTCAGTCATCATGGATTGCCATTGTCATCCAAAACCAACAAGTGAAGTTTTGCGATTGCAACAGGACTATCCACCGTAAGGTGACCAGAAAAGGGCCACAAACGAACGAGGAGGTCGAATGACAGAACTCTCTCTCCTGAAGCGGATCCAGATCACACAAGCAGAATGGCTTGACTGGAAGAAGGAACTTTTTAAATACCTTATCTTATAATCATGAACTCAACCACCCCGCAACAGGTAAGAGTCCACCTGAGCTGCTGCTCAACAAGAAAATATGACATAAACTTCCTGACATTTCGTCAAACCAACCATTGGATTTCGAAGTGTGTGATCACGTTGTTCAACCCGACACCTCACACTGGTGAGCAAGAGGGGTAATGGTGTGGTCGTCCAAGCTCCCAGATGGAGCGCAGTATAGCAGGGCCACAAGTTATCTCACACGGTACATGAGCGACTCTTCCATCATGGAGGATGGATATGTAAGCGGAAATATTAAGCGGCTACTCCTACTTCGCCCCATTGCTTCTAGTACAAGAAGCTCAATCTTTGCCGAATCGAACATGTCCAATCCTTCAATGTCCTTTGAGAGAGAAAAAGTTGCTGACAAAGTATGATAATTTTGTGTTGTAATTTGTTGTGCAGCAATGGAACAGAATCATCCTCTTAGTTTAAAGACACAGTGTTGGGTAGCACACCCAGACTGTGTGCACACCGTTCGTCATGTATACTTGCGTGTTCAGTTTGAACGTGTATTTGCATTTTATGACACATTGAATTTGTGTCCAAATCATATCCACTGGTAATGTGAATGGCGGGATGTTACTGAAACAAAGGAGGGATGTTGTCTAAAGGCCCTGTCACACCTTGACAATTTAGCCAGCGTATGCCGACGTATGAAAAATTTGTCTAAAACGCTGGCACACGTCGAATACGTATGGGTAAGTTTTGTATACGTTAAGAGCATGCTGGCATACGTCGTAGTACGCTGGCATACGTCGTAGTACGCTGGCATATGTCGTAGTACGCCGAGCTGTTAGACAAATTTTCCATGCTTGAAATTTTTCGACGTATGCCAGCGTAAAACTCACACGTTCCGCATAACGCTGGGCATAAGTTGTAGGCACGTTACGTGATCGTTGACACACGTCGACACACGTTACTTGTAAGTTACTCATAAGTCGAAACACGTCGAGGTAAGTTTTAGCATACCCGAAACGTATTTCTAACCTATGAGTAACGTGTTGTAGGCAAGTTACGCGATCGTTGACACACGTCGACACACGTTACTTGTACGTTACTCATAAGTCGAAACACCGTCGAGGTAATGGTTAGCGTCAGTGTTCCAGACTCCCTGGTTTGTTTTGTTTTTTTTCTTCGGTATGACGGTGATGTTGACACTTCGATTTCTTGTGCGGTTATAATATAATATAATTAATAGGCTGCCGCTCAATGATTTAAATCATAACCGCACTAGAAATCGAAGTGTCAACATCACCGTCATACCGAGAAAAAAAAAAAACCAGGGAGTCTGGAACACTGACGCTAACCATTACCTCGACATGTTTCGACTTATTAGTAACTTACAAGTAACGTGTGTCGACGTCTGTCACGATCGCGTAACGTGCCTACAACTTATGGCCAGCGTATGCGGAACGTGTGTCATACACTGGCATACGTCGAAAAATTTTCAACATGCTGAAAATTTGTTGACGTACTCGGCGTACTACGACGTATGCCAGCATGCTTCAGCGTGCTATTAACGTATACAAAACTTATCCAATAACGTATTCGACGTGTGCCAGCATATTCGGCAAATTTTTCATACGTCGGCATATGCTGGCTAAAACGTCAAGGTGTGATAGCGGCTTGACACTTCGATGTCTAGTGCGGTTATGATTTGAATCGTCGAGCCGTAGCCTATTAATAGCCTATGCCACGTGATCGTTGGCGATAGGCTGCCGCGCTATGCATAAGTTAGACTATCGTTGGGCGCAGGTTGTGAACGCCGACAACACGCTCAGCATTCGTTGATATAAGTTATCTATATGTTATCGAATCGTTCTGTGTACGTTACTAATACGTTATGCATACGTCCAACTCGTTATGAATACGTCCAAAACTGGAAAAAAAACATCAATAGTTCAGCGTACGCCAGCGTTTTACATACATTTTGATACCTTGCCATACGCTGGCTAAAACGTCAAGGTGTGACAGGGCCTTTAGAGACGGACATGACTGCAGCATTCCCGTGTTCTACCATAATTGACATAACCGGAGTGGAAGGCTGGGCATGGAGGAACAACAGCAAGAATTGCTTTGCAATACATCTCCCCTACCGGTTTCAATGAAGAAGAAACCCTATAACCCACCGTGTTTGGGTCCATTCGGCAAAATAAAAGGAAAAACAATTTTCATTTACTGATATATTTTGTACACTAGAAACCAATAAAAACAAATAGGATAACAAACCGGAGATAAAAATTTGTTTGCTTCAATGCATGCTCTGGCTAATACCAGAACCAAAATGAAGAAGAAGAACATTTCTATTGAACCCACCATGTTTCGTTCATTTCTAGGCTTTGCCTATTTCTTAATAAAAATAACCCATTGTACATACATGAAGCAACATGTGTGCGACTTATGTGCATATATAATACATCGTGGTTATATAGCGGGGATCATTCCAATTGCACTGGGCCATGGAATAACACCAGGGCCTAAGGCCTGAGGCCTACTGATCTGTGCTGCTTCATGCAATGGCAGCACATTATTTTGTTGGTGTGGAATCAGGCCAGCTGTCCAGCCAATGGGTGTAAAGCAGAGGGGTGGAGTCAGTTCAACTGAACACTGACCCATATATAATACTAGCTTTCAGCAAAAAGGTTGAATTCAATGAAGTATTATGATGTCAGCACTGGGATGGGAAGCAGTTCAGGCCACATCATGTTGGTAATGGTTTTCAGTATGTGGCAAATTTTGACATTTGTTTTACACCAGCAGGGTACCGCCAAGAGAAGAGATGTCTGCAACTCTCAACACAAACACTGCGATTATAAATTTATTTATCATTGTGCTTTGTGTGTGTGTTTTAAGACAATGAGTTTTAGCAGCATGACCGATGCCATCATAAGCTGTTCATAGCATTGTTAACAAAAACAAAATCATACGAGAAATGAGGATGTTCCGAGAAATGATATCACAGGATGCACAATGTACTCTCTGATTAGATGGTTAAACCAGGAATATGTGTTTTTGTGGATTGAAGACTATTATGAGGATTGGAAATTGAAGGTTGGTGTAAGCAAGAGAGTGTGACGTGTATTTATCCAGTATTGTGATGAGCCGTATGATGGAGTCTCTGGACGGTGCAGATTGTATCTGTCTGGTTACCGGTGACGACCTGGCTTTGCCTCCCAGCTGCCTGTTTTGTCACTGGATAGCAACATGGCTGCTTGCCAGAGTAGGCTAGGCCATGGCAATTGCTCGAGCCACCTGGGCTTGCACCTGAGTCGTACTTGTGCCATCAAGTCCAGGGCTTTAACAGAACCCTGTCAATTAAGGAGATTATTTTATTTGGAGATGGATGTTCTCTTACACTTAGAGCAACAAAAACATGCTTTGAGGAAGTGTACAAGAAGTCATGTCGATTTGAAAAAACCCAGCATGACAACCTGCAATTTGTATTGTCTAGTTCATTATCAGTGGTGACAGATACAGCTTGTATTAAATGCATTGATGAGCTAAAAATGGGAGGCAATCAAATTCCTTTGAGGGAACAGACTGTACAGCAGTCTCAACATACAGACGTCAGGTGAGCAGGCTTGAAACAAGTCTTGAATGAAACTAGAGATTAAAAAGAAGACCAATCAGAGATTGCAGATCCTCGCCAAGACTTGTTTTGTGTCGTTTTGTGTCGTGTATTTGTGTGGTGTTTGTGTCCTGGTGTGTCACGTAATTAATAAGAGAAATAACTTAAACTTCCACTTTATAACTGCTGGCAGTGATTACCGGGTACCAAGACGTCCTGCTTTGATGCAACCCCACTTGATTGGACACCTGACCCTGACCCATGACATTTATTATTATTATTCAATTCAAGTCAGAATGGGATTAAAATATATCCAATTCAAATCAAATTGAAGACCAAGTCGGTACAGTCCTGCATTGGAGTTATCAGAAGGAACCCGAACAAGCAAAAAGCAAAGATGAAGTCATCAGGAGGAACCTGGATAGGATCGCATTTCAGCGGCTACTTCTCTACCCTCAAACCATCCATGCACAGCCAGGCGAGCCTCATTCATGAAAAAGAAATAAAGAAAATTAAAGAAAAAAGAACCCAGATCAAAACTATTTTAAAATTCTGGCTGCCAGACCATGTGCCCGATCAAGTTTAAATTTAAAACATGTATTCCACATCAATACTAAGATCATAATTCTGAAGTTCACATCGATTGATGAAGCAGTTCCAGAGAAAACATAATTTACTACTTTTCTTCAATCCAATGTGGCTGCCAAACCATGTGACCTCTGATGTCATATGTGTGAAACTTTTGTTCCTCAGGATAGGCGGTCATACGTGTAAAGTTTTACCTCGATCTGTTCAGCCACTTCAGAGAAGAAGATTTTTGAAAGTTTCAAAAAAACAAAAAAACATGCCTGCCACACCACGTGACCTATGACGTCATAATAATCAACAAAACATTGCACATGAGTAGACCCTCCTATGGTGAAAATTTCGTCTCAATCCGACAGCGGTTGCGGAGACAAACACTAAGTTCTGTGCGGACAAACAGACAGACAGACAAACAAACAAACTTAACCAAATGCAATATCCTCGCCTCCGGCAGGGTAATAAAGGTCAAAACGATCCATTTTAAAACACTGATTTTGGTTATATAGTCATTGTATCATATAACAGCAAATGATGTAACCTATCCCTTTTGTCACGACTTGTAATATTATTGGCACATTTTCTTGCTCCCATCTGAGTACTTATCATTTTGGAATCGCAGGCTCAAATCCCAAACACTGCATGGATTTGTCCATTGTCCCAAAACATCCTCCCTTGTCATCAATATAAAGTTACACTCTTGTCTCTGGAAGTCCTTTTCCTGTTTGTGATGTATTTGAAAGCTCCTCCATGAACCAGTGATCACTGTAAAAATAAATGCTTATTATTTCCATAAACTTCCCAAAATCCAGGTTCATTGCTCTACACTCATTTGTTCCTCTTTACTCTCACCTGTGGAACCAACTTCCCCAGTCTGTTCAAACTCATTCTTCCTCTCGGGCTTCAAAAACAGCTGCTCACCACTACCTAAAGCCATACTCATGATCTCTTCTACCCAAAACGACCCCATTCACAAGCGCTCCCTTTTTAGAGGTTATTGTGATTCCCCCCTCCCCCTTCTTCACCTCTTTCCATTCGTTAGTCGTCAGTTGGTTTGTTTCTTTTCTATTTCATCCCTGCTTTCCCCTTCCTCTTCTTCCTGTGTTTCATTCAGCTTGTGTGCAGCTTGTTGACCCTCATGTGTCATTCTCCCCCTCCCCTTGATCTCATTCTCACCCTCACTTCTAGTCTACTGTTGGTATTTCCCCCTTTCCATTTTGTTCCCTTCCATTCTGCGTTAGCTCTTCACAGGTCTCGATCATGTGTACAAAAAAACCTGCTTTGATCATAATCAGTTTGTAGAAGATTTGGTTTTTAACCTTGTGTTACAGTACTTTCGTCTTTTTTAATATTAACTCGACCTTAGCTGGTGAAGTCGTGAAGCACAGTATTTATTAAACAAGACTTCCTCAAACATCTCGACTTATTGATCGATTCTCTGTTTGTTTAATGCAATCCTTGTTATTGACTCAAATATTCAACCAGTCTGAGTCAGCCGCTGCCTGCAAATGTGGCTAGAAACTGATTTTTGTGGAACTATGGGGAGAACATTGATTCCTGTAGCTAAAGACTTACTGAATTCAAAAATAAAAGATCCCACTTCCAAAGATCTGGATTTCCATGGCTGAACATATCAGAAGGGGTCAAAAGTAGGGAAATTGGCATTTTGGCAGTTTTCGTGATGCCGGCCATTAAGTTCATTCGGCTCCAGTCGTCAGGAAATTTGATCAGCATCCCCATCTTTCGCATATTGAACATCAGGACTCAGACCTCGATACTTGATAAGCTAGAGGTAATTAAATTAGGTCGTTTTTACAAGATGTTTTCCGCTTATTGCAATAGAGGCATAAACATTTCTTCAGCATCAGCACGACATTGAATCCTTTCCAGTCTGTGTTGAGTGATGTTCGAGCTAAAGCTGCTGCTGCATGGTGGGATCGAAGGTGTTTCTTTGAGATGGAGTGTTGCAACAACATAGTCCATGTCATCAACGTTGCAAGGTATGTGCAGTGTCGGCTGCCTCAGCAGATCAATTAATATGGACTTCATCAGCTCACTTACTGTAGCTTTATAATTACATAAATTTATCTTACAGACTAATTAAGTCGAGTGGTGCTACGAATCTGAACGATAATCGACTGCCAGCTGATGGCCTAGTGGAAGCTACATGGATATGCAAACCTCCATTGGGAAAGATTCCAAACTGAACAGTTTCAGCAAACTTTTTCATTGTTCTTCTGGGGGTGAAATTACAGCTTGCTACCACCATATTGTATAAACATAAAATACATTTTAAAACTTTGGCAGTTTCAAAATTTATGGAGAAGTTTGTTATATATATGTACAAATACACTCAACCCAAAATCGCACACATAACCTGAATATCCTCCAATGCAACACAGACGGCCTCATCAGCAAGGCCATTCCAATTTAACACTTCACTCTCACAGACAACATTCATTTAGCCATCATACAAGGAACCAAATTACATGAGAAAGCTAAAACACTGACCATCCCCAACTATACACCGATATGCACAGATAGACCGGATGCAAGAGGTGCAGGCCTCACCACATACATGCACAAGTCAATTAGACACACAGATATCACACAAGACAGAAAAGCAATTCTACTAGCAGACAACACACTCAAACTTAAAGCGTTCAAAACTAAAATGGGTAACAAAGAAACAAGAACATCATAAACCTTTCAATACCACAGTCATCCCGCAAAGTACCGACCAATACCACAAATACAGAACCTCCGCTCCTTCCTAACTTCCCAACACCATCATCAGAGATGACTTCAATGCCAAAGATATGGCTTAGTACATCCACACAACAACCTAACACTAGAGGCCAAACCATTGCCGCACAACTAAATTCATTATGCATACTTAACTATCCAGGCAATCACACACACACTCACACACACACACACACACACACACACACACACACACACACAACACACACACACACACACACACACACACACACACAACACACCAACAAGCTAGTTCAACAACTCATCACCACACGTGACATTATGTTCTCCATCACTTTCCACCACAACCACGTGGAGAACAGTAAACAACTCCTTTCAGATCACCTTACTATCATCATTACCATAAACACAGCTATGGACCTCAACACAAACATAAACAAAATATTCACCAATTACAAAACAAGGAATATGGGACAATTTTAAACATGATACTGAACAAGAATTCCAACAACTCAACACTAACAACATCATTGACATTGATATCCACATCAAACACTTCAATATGATTATCACAACCGCAGCTACCAAATACGTTCCAAAGGGCAATATCAAAACATAGGGGCAATACCCTTGGGCACTCACCTGATAGCGGCTGGATAAGATAACCAGAGAAACACTGGTAGCCATGGATTACCCACAAAATATATAATGGAGAAAAACAGCAAATACCTATGGATTTATTTTTAATTCCGTCAACAAACTTTAGTACATCACGGGTGATAAAAGTTGTGGTCAAGTTTCATTCAAATTTTGTGTGTGTGTGGTTTCAGAGAAGAAAGCAAATACATATTTTGAGGGGCAACCCCCACAGGAGAACTACTTGGTCCCCAATGTTTAATATCGTGAACAATCTTTGATACAACACCGGTGATGAAGGTGGTGGTCACCTATCAACAACTAAACTCCCACCCATCAAAAACGCAAGAAAAATTACTTCCCAGGTCTGATCATGTTCACTTTTCACACCTCTGTTGTGACAACACCCACAGCTTTTACAGTAAAACTACAAACATAGCCTCGCCAACACATTAACAACACCTGCAACCTCTCTGAGGGTGCCCACAAAGAATAAAATACAATATGAAAACTACATGGTCCTGGCACCACGAAGGCAAGAGCAAAGCATATCACTTTATAGATGTGAGGGACTCTGGGTTGTGGCTATCTCCGGGCTGTGGGTCTGTTCGAGCAGAACTGACTGGGGCTCATCAACAACAACAACAACAACAACAAAACACAGCAAAGCAACCTTTCACATGTGCATCAGAGCAGTCCCTTCAGATGAAAGATAACTTCACATGTAAAATACGAGCTGGAAAGGGAAAAGTCACAGCTGAATTCCTGGTCATCAGAGGCAAAGGTGTCTCCTACTTGGCAAGAAGACTGCAATCAAAGTCGGCGTTCTAAAAGTAACACCTCCCGTCACGCTAATTATTGCGGATCCACTATCCTGAGTGTCAATCAGAAGCCAACATCTCACAAGCAAGGAGCTGAAGAGTATGTAAGATTTGTGCCAGTGAACACAACACCACTAGCACTCAGAATGTGAGAAATCGGAGAAGCATCAGCTGATGATGATGAGCTTTGGGAGCCAAGAATGGTTATCAGCAATGGAAAGTTTGACAATTGTAAACCTGACATGCCAATTGCTGGAGAACAATGTGTCATTGGGATGTTGGTGGTACAGTACCTGGCATGCGCATTGTGTTGCCAATTAAACTCTGACTCTCTGCACTGGCCGAAGTACATGAAGGACACCTGGGAATTTATGGTATGAAACAGAGACTCTGAACCAAAGTATTGTGGCCAGGTTGTGACAAAGCTGTGGAGTGATTCTGAAAGACGTGTCATGGATGCAAGTTAGTTGCCAGACCAGACGCACCTGAACCTAATAGGTCAACACATTGCCAGACAGTCCCTGGCAAGTTCTGGTGGCAGATTTGATGGGACCACTTTGCTCTGCACACTCGCTATTAGTGATCAACAGGTTATTATTACAGCAGGTACTACAAAGTGGATATTGTATAGTAATGTCTACAACTACCGTGAGAGTTATCATTTTATAGGGAGAACTTTCAGTCATCATGGATTGCCATTGTCATCCAAAACCAACAAGTGAAGTTTTGCGATTGCAACAGGACTATCCACCGTAAGGTGACCAGAAAAGGCCACAAACGAACGAGGAGGTCGAATGACAGAACTCTCTCTCCTGAAGCGGATCCAGATCACACAAGCAGAATGGCTTGACTGGAAGAAGGAACTTTTTAAATACCTTATCTTATAATCATGAACTCAACCACCCCGCAACAGGTAAGAGTCCACCTGAGCTGCTGCTCAACAAGAAAATATGACATAAACTTCCTGACATTTCGTCAAACCAACCATTGGATTTCGAAGTGTGTGATCACGTTGTTCAACCCGACACCTCACACTGGTGAGCAAGAGGGTAATGGTGTGGTCGTCCAACTCCCAGATGGAGCGCAGTATAGCAGGGCCACAAGTTATCTCACACGGTACATGAGCGACTCTTCCATCATGGAGGATGGATATGTAAGCGGAAATATGAAGCGGCTACTCCTACTTCGCCCCATTGCTTCTAGTACAAGAAGCTCAATCTTTGCCGAATCGAACATGTCCAATCCTTCAATGTCCTTTGAAGAGAAAAAAGTTGCTGACAAAGTATGATAATTTTGTGTTGTAATTTGTTGTGCAGCAATGGAACAGAATCATCCTTCTAGTTTAAAGACACAGTGTTGGTAGCACACCCAGACTGTGTGCACACCGTTCGTCATGTATACTTGCGTGTTCAGTTTGAACGTGTATTTGCATTTTATGACACATTGAATTTGTGTCCAAATCATATCCACTGGTAATGTGAATGGCGGGATGTTACTGAAACAAAGGAGGGATGTTGTCTAAAGGCCCTGTCACACCTTGACAATTTAGCCAGCGTATGCCGACGTATGAAAAATTTGTCTAAAACGCTGGCACACGTCGAATACGTATGGGTAAGTTTTGTATACGTTAAGAGCATGCTGGCATACGTCGTAGTACGCTGGCATACGTCGTAGTACGCTGGCATATGTCGTAGTACGCCGAGCTGTTAGACAAATTTTCCATGCTTGAAATTTTCGACGTATGCCAGCGTAAAACTCACACGTTCCGCATAACGCTGGGCATAAGTTGTAGGCACGTTACGTGATCGTTGACACACGTCGACACACGTTACTTGTAAGTTACTCATAAGTCGAAACACGTCGAGGTAATGTTTAGCATACCCGAAACGTATTTCTAACCTATGAGTAACGTGTTGTAGGCAAGTTACGCGATCGTTGACACACGTCGACACACGTTACTTGTACGTTACTCATAAGTCGAAACACGTCGAGGTAATGGTTAGCGTCAGTGTTCCAGACTCCCTGGTTTGTTTGTTTTTTTTCTTCGGTATGACGGTGATGTTGACACTTCGATTTCTTGTGCGGTTATAATATAATATAATTAATAGGCTGCCGCTCAATGATTAAATCATAACCGCACTAGAAATCGAAGTGTCAACATCACCGTCATACCGAAGAAAAAAAAAAAAACCAGGGAGTCTGGAACACTGACGCTAACCATTACCTCGACATGTTTCGACTTATTAGTAACTTACAAGTAACGTGTGTCGACGTCTGTCAACGATCGCGTAACGTGCCTACAACTTATGGCCAGCGTATGCGGAACGTGTGTCATACACTGGCATACGTCGAAAAATTTTCAACATGCTGAAAATTTGTTGACGTACTCGGCGTACTACGACGTATGCCAGCATGCTTCAGCGTGCTATTAACGTATACAAAACTTATCCAATAACGTATTCGACGTGTGCCAGCATATTCGGCAAATTTTTCATACGTCGGCATATGCTGGCTAAAACGTCAAGGTGTGATAGCGGCTTGACACTTCGATGTCTAGTGCGGTTATGATTTGAATCGTCGAGCCGTAGCCTATTAATAGCCTATGCCACGTGATCGTTGGCGATAGGCTGCCGCGCTATGCATAAGTTAGACTATCGTTGGGCGCAGGTTGTGAACGCCGACAACACGCTCAGCATTCGTTGATATAAGTTATCTATATGTTATCGAATCGTTCTGTGTACGTTACTAATACGTTATGCATACGTCCAACTCGTTATGAATACGTCCAAAACTGGAAAAAAAACATCAATAGTTCAGCGTACGCCAGCGTTTTACATACATTTTGATACCTTGCCATACGCTGGCTAAAACGTCAAGGTGTGACAGGGCCTTTAGAGACGGACATGACTGCAGCATTCCCGTGTTCTACCATAATTGACATAACCGGAGTGGAAGGCTGGGCATGGAGGAACAACAGCAAGAATTGCTTTGCAATACATCTCCCCTACCGGTTTCAATGAAGAAGAAACCCGATAACACACCGTGTTTGGGTCCATTCGGAAAATAAAAGGAAAAACAATTTTCATTTACTGATACATTTTGTACACTAGAAACCAATAAAAACAAATAGGATAACAAACGGAGATAAAAATTTGTTTGCTTCAATGCATGCTCTGGCTAATACCAGAACCAAAATGAAGAAGAAGAACATTTCATATGAACCCACCATGTTTCGTTCATTTCTAGGCTTTGCCTATTTCTTAATAAAATAACCATTGTACATACATGAAGCAACATGTGTGCGGCTTATGTGCATATATAATACATCGTGGTTATATAGCGGGAATCATTCCAATTGCACTGGGCCATGGAATGACCCAGGGCCTAAGGCCTGAGGCCTACTGATCTGTGCTGCTTCATGCAATGGCAGCACATTGATTTTGTTGTGTGGAATCAGGCCAGCTCTCCAGCCAATGGGTGAAAGCAGAGGGGTGGAGTCAGTTCAACTGAACACTGACCCATATATAATACTGCTTTCAGCAAAAAGGTTGAATTCAATGAAGTATTATGATGTCAGCACTGGGATGGGAAGCAGTTCAGGCCACATCATGTTGGTAATGGTTCAGTATGTGGCAAATTTTGACATTTGTTTTACACCAGCAGGGTACCGGATGTTGCAAGGCAACGCCAGTTCCCTCCCCAACCCTTCCCCTTCCTCGTTCCACCCCTTCCCCTCCTTCATCCACCCTTTCCCCACCCTCCTCCCACCCCTCCCTTCTTCATACCACTCTATGCCCTTGCATCCTCCCACCACACCATCTCCCTCCACTCCCACCCCAACCCCCTCTCAGGACTCCACCACACACCTTCCCCTCTTCTACAACATCCCTCATTCTGGACTCCATCCATCCCCTTCCCTCACCCTCCTTCAGTCCACCTATTCTTTACCTCCTTCTCCAAACCCCTCCCTTCACCTCCCACCACAACCCCCTCCCCGGACTCCCACTGCACCCCGTTCTCTCCCTCCTCCCTCCCTCTGGACTCCTAGACCAACCCTTCCCATCCGTCCTTCACCCACCCTCCTCCCACTCCTCCCCTTCTTCATCCCACTCTATCCCTTGCCTCCTCCCACCCGCACACCTCTCCCTCCACCTCCCACCTCACCCCTTCACCTCCCTCCAGACTCCCACCTCACTTATTCCTCCCTTCTTCCACCTCATCCACTTCCCCCTC
>CM068953.1:153826181-153839455 GCA_035128595.1 Eptatretus atami
GATGTTGCCAGGCAACGCCAGTTCCCTCCTCCAACCTTCCCCTTCCTCGTTCCACCCCTTCCCCTCCTTCATCCACCTTTCCCCACCTCCTCCCACCCCTCCCCTTCTTCATACCACTCTACCCTTGCATCCTCCCACCACACCATCCTCCCCCCACCTCCCACCCCAACCCCCTCTCAGGACTCCCCACCACACACCTTCCCCTCCTTCTACAACATCCCTCATTCTGGACTCCCATCCATCCCTTCCCTCACCCTCCTTCAGTCCACCCTATTCTTACCTCCTTCTCCAAACCCCTCCCTTCACCTCCCACCACAACCCCCTCCCCGGACTCCACTGCACCCCGTTCCTCTCCCTCTCCCTCCCTCTGGACTCCTAGACCAACCTTCCCATCCGTTTCACCCACCCTCCTCCCACTCCTCCCCTTCTTCATCCACTCTATCCCTTGCCTCCTCCCACCGCACACCTCTCCCTCCACCTCCCACCTCACCCCTTCACCTCCCTCCAGACTCCCACCTCACTTATTTTCCTCCCTTCTTCCACCTCATCCCACTTCCCCCTCTGGACTCACACCCCACCCATTCCCTCTCTCCTCCAATCCTAACCCTGACCTCTCCCCTCAACGTGTAAGTGCTGCTTCATCAGGAATGAAGATTACTGTGGACTCACACCCCACCCATTCCCCTCTCTCCTCCAACTCCTAACCCTGACTCCTCCCCTCCACGTGTAAGTGCTGCTTCATCAGGATGAAGATTACTGCACATTCGCTTTCATATAGAAGATGACATTGCCTCAAGCTCCTAATAAGATGAAATGACATCCGAAATGAAAGCAGATCGCACAAAACGGTGAAACAATTCAAACCCAGGATAGACAGCTTGGAGCTGGTGTGCGTACCTCTCGGCCATACTGCCGTGGTGTGGGGTTCATTGCTTTGCAGCCATTGAAAACATTTTTCAATTCTTTCTTGAACTCATAGTTCACGTGTCCCATTGCTTTACTCATTCTAATCCTCTGATTTATTTTACCTTCCAAACTCCAGGGATTTCCCATGGAGAATTAACTGCAGTCTCCACACCCACTGCTCACACTGCAGGAGTCTTTGCCTGTTTATTATTTTCGTTGCACTCAATGAATTTACACTTTGGGAAAAAACAGGAGAAAAACTAAACAGTAGAAAAAGTAAAGTTTGTGCTTTGGCAATTTCACATTTTCTTGTGTAAATATGGAGAAGGATCAGGGTGCAGAGCCTTGTTTAAAGAATTGTTATTTCTTTAAATTTTCAGATTTTCACTCCAGATTTTGACACTTATTTGGTCCATGAGATCCGATTCTCAAATCCGACATAATATTTCGATTATATTCTTTAATGAGTCCGCGAGAGCATGTCGTGTTTCCTCCGCAAGGCATTTTTCGTAGGCCGAATCAAAATGGCGGCTAAGCCCCCTGTGTAGTGAAGTTGGGCTGGCCAAGGATAAGCCTTTCATGAACCTCAGCCATTAATTATCTTCAAAAGGGGGTGTTTAAATTTACCCAAACACCCAATTTTCATTCATGTACTCCCTCAGAGTTCCCTTAGTGTGCATGCAAAGTTTTGGGCCACTAGGTTTCATGGTTTTGGAAATATTGAGGACACACACACACACTGATTGATTGACTGACACACACTGACATTTATTATTATTGATTTATCTGTGAGTTACATGGCTGTACAAACAATCATGGCAATGGAAAAAGACATTCAATCCACACAATATGTGTGACCTTGGTGTTGAGTCAAAATATTCCTCTGTATTATTATGTCAGGAACTAACACTCTACCATCCAATGGCAAAAAGTAGTAAGTCACTTTTTGGTCAAAGTTGAGATTTTGTCATTTTTGGAGTTACCAGGTTCTGTCACATGTTTATACGATAACAAAATCTGTAAAAGTGGATCCTAGATGCTTGAATGTCAATGGTAAAACCTAGCAAGTCAGTCGGCCAAGAGAGGTAATTTAAAACACCTGTCGCAATATAAACAACTTAGCTCGTGATTCGGACAAATATTCTGGTTGCATCAAAACAGACAAGGACGACATTAATTCTATGTTGCCAACTCTCAACACAAACACTGCGATTATAAATTTATTATCATTGTGCTTTTGTGTGTGTGTTTTAAGAACAATGAGTTTTAGCAGCATGACCGATGCCATCATAAGCTGCATAGCATGTTAACAAAACAAAATCATACGAGAAATGAGGATGTTCTGAGAAATGAATCACAGGATGCACAATGTACTCTCTGATTAATGTTAAACCAGGAATAATGTGTTTTTGTGGATTGAAGACTATTATGAGGATTGGTATATTGAAGGTTGGTGTAACAAGAGAGTGTGACGTGTATTTATCCCAGTAGTGATGAGCCGTATGATGGAGTCTCTGGACGGTGCAGATGTTATCGTCTGTTACCGTGACGACCTGGCTTTGCCTCCCAGCTGCCTGTTTTGTTCAGCTGGATAGCAACATGGCTGCTTGCCAGAGTAGGCTAGGCATGGCATATGCTCGAGCCCACCTGGGCTTTGCACCTGAGTCGTACTTGTGCCATCAAGTCCAGGCTTTAAAGAACCCTGTCAATTAAGGAGATTATTTTATTTGGAGATGGATGTTCTCTTACACTTAGAGCAACAAACATGCTTTGAGGAAGTGTACAAGAAAGTCATGTCGATTGAAAAAACCCAGCATGACAACCTGCAATTTGTATTGTCTAGTATTATTTCAGTGGTGACAGATACAGCTTGTATTAAATGGAGAGCTAAAAATGGGGAGGCAATCAAATTCTTTGAGGGAACAGACTGTACAGCAGTCTCACATACAGACAGTCAGGTGAGCAGGCTTGAAAAGTCTTGAATGAAACTAGAGATTAAAAAAGAGACCAATCAGAGATTGCAGATCCTCGCCAAGACTTGTTTTGTGTCGTTTTGTGTCGTGTATTTGTGTGGTGTTGTGTCCTGGTGTGTCACGTAATTAATAAGAGAAATAACTTAACTTCCACTTTATAACGGTGGCAGGATTACCGGGTACCAAGACGTCTGCTTTGATGCAACCCCACTTGATTGGACACCTGGCCCTGACCCATGACATTTATTATTATATTCAATTCAAGTCAGAAAGGGATTAAAATATATTCAATTCAAATCAAATTGAAGACCAAGTCGGTACAGTCCTGCATTGGAGTTATCAGAAGGACCCGAACAAGCAAAAAGCAAAGATGAGTCATCAGGAGAACCTGGATAGGATCGCATTTCAGCGGCTATTTCTCTACCCTCAAACCATCCATGCACAGCCAGGCGAGCCTCATTCATGAAAAAGAAATAAAGAAAATTAAAGAAAAAAGAACCCAGATCAAAACTATTTTAAAATTCTGGCTGCCAGACCATGTGCCCGATCAAGTTTAATTTAAAACATGTATTCCACATCAATACTAGATCATAATTCTGAAGTTTCACATCGATTGATGAAGCAGTTCCAGAGAAAACATAATTTACTACTTTTCTTCAATCCAATGTGGCTGCCAAACCATGTGACCTCTGATGTCATATGTGTGAAACTTTTTGTTCCTCAGGATAGGCGGCATACTGTAAAGTTTTACTCGATCTGTTACCACTTCAGAGAAGAAGATTTTTGAAAGTTTCAAAAAAACAAAAAAACATGCCTGCCACACCACGTGACCTATGACGTCATAATAATCAACAAAACATTGCACATGAGTAGACCCTCCTATGGTGAAAATTTCGTCTCAATCCGACAGCGGTTGCGGAGACAAACACTAAGTTCTGTGCGGACAAACAGACAGACAGACAAAAAACAAACTTAACCAATGCAATATCCTCGCCTCCGGCAAGGTAATAAAGGTCAAAACGATCCATTTAAAACACTGATTTTGGTTATATAGTCATTGTATCATATAACAGCAAATGAGTAACCTATCCCTTTTGTCACGACTTGTAATATTATTGGCACATTTTCTTGCTCCCATCTGAGTACTTATCATTTTGGAATCGCAGGCTCAAATCCCAAACACTGCATGGATTTGTCCATTGTCCCAAAACATCCTCCTTGTCATCAATATAAAGTTACACTCTTGTCTCTGGAAGTCCTTTTCCTGTTTGTGATGTATTTGAAAGCTCCTCCATGAACCAGTGATCACTGTAAAAATAAATGCTTATTATTTCCATAAACTTCCCAAAATCCAGGTTCATTGCTCTACACTCATTTGTTCCTCTTTACTCTCACCTGTGGAACCAACTTCCCCAGTCTGTTCAAACTCATTCTTCCCTCTCGGGCTTCAAAAACAGCTGTTCACCACTACCTAAAGCCATACTCATGATCTCTTCTACCCAAAACGACCCCATTCACAAGCGCTCCCTTTTAGAGGTTATTGTGATCCCCCCTCCCCCTTCTTCACCTCTTTCCATTCGTTAGTCGTCAGTTGGTTTGTTTCTTTTCTATTTCATCCCTGCTTTCCCTTCCTCTTCTTCCTGTGTTTCATTCAGCTTGTGTGCAGCTTGTTGACCCTCATGTGTCATTCTCCCCCTCCCCTTGATCTCATTCTCACCCTCACTTCTAGTCTACTGTTGGATTTCCCCCTTTCCATTTGTTCCCTTCCATTCTGCGTTAGCTCTTCCCAAGGTCTCGATCATGTGTACAAAAAAACCTGCTTTGATCATAATCAGTTTGTAGAAGATTTGGTTTTTAACCTTGTGTTACAGTACTTTGTCTTTTTTAATATTAACTCGACCTTAGCGTGTGAGTCGTGAAGCACAGTATTTATTAAACAAGACTTCCCAAAACATCTCGACTTATTGATGATTCTCTGTTTGTTTAATGCAACCTTGTTATTGACTCAATATTTCAACCAGTCTGAGTCAGGCCGCTGCCTGCAAATGTGGCTAGAAACTGATTTTTGTGGAACTATGGGGAGAACATTGATTCCTGTAGCTAAGACTTACTGAATTCAAAATAAAAGATCCCACTTCCAAAGATCTGGATTTCCATGGCTGAACATATCAGAAGGGGTCAAAAAGTAGGGAAATTGGCATTTTGGCAGTTTTCGTGATGCGCCATTAAGTTCATTCGGCCAGTCGTCAGGAAATTTGATCAGCATCCCATCTTTCGCATATTGAACATCAGGACTCAGACCTCGATACTTGATAAGCTAGAGGTAATTAAATTAGCGTTTTTACAAGATGTTTTCCGCTTATTGCAATAGAGGGCATAAACATTTCTTCAGCATCAGCACGACATTGAATCCTTTCCAGTCGTGTTGAGTGATGTTCGAGCTAAAGCTGCTGCTGCATGGTGGGATCGAAGGTGTTTCTTTTGGAGATGGAGTTGCAACAACATAGTCCATGTCATAACGTTGCAAGGTATGTGCAGTGTCGGCTGCCTCAGCAGATCAATTAATATGGACTTAACAGCTCACTTACTGTAGCTTTATAATTACATAAATTTATCTTACAGACTATTAAGTCGAGTGGGTGCTACGAATCTGAACGATAACGACTGCCAGCTGATGGCCTAGTGGAAGCTACATGGATATGCAAGACCTCCATTGGGAAAGATTCCAACTGAACAGTTTCAGCAAACTTTTCATTGTTCTCTGTGGAGTGAAATTACAGCTTGCTACCACCATATTGTATAAACATAAAATACATTTTAAAACTTTGGCAGTTTCAAAATTTATGGAGAAGTTTGTTATATATATGTACAAATACACTCAACCCAAAATCGCACACATAACCTGAATATCCTCAATGCACACAGACGGCCTCATCAGCAAGGCCATTTCCAATTTAACACTTCACTCTCACAGACAACATTCATTTAGCCATCATACAAGGAACCAAATTACATGAGAAAGCTAAAACACTGACCATCCCAACTATACACCGATATGCACAGATAGACCGGATGCAAGAGGTGCAGGCCTCACCACATACATGCACAAGTCAATTAGACACACAGATATCACACAAGACAGAAAAGCAATTCTACTAGCAGACAACACACTCAAATTAAAGCGTTCAAAACTAAAATGGGTAACAAAGAACACAAGAACATCATAAACCTTTCAATACCACAGTCATCCCGCAAAGTACCGACCAAATACCACAAATACGAACCTCCGCTCCTTCCTAACTTCCCAACACCATCATCAGAGATGACTTCAATGCCAAAGATATGGCTTAGTACATCCACCAACAACCTAACACTAGAGGCCAAACCATTGCCGCAAACTAAATTCATTATGCATACTAACTATCCAGGCAATCACACACACCACTCACACAAACACACACACACCACACACACACACACAACACCACAACACACACACACACACACACACACACACAACACACCACAACAAGCTAGTTCAACAACTCATCACCACACGTGACATTATGTTCTCCATCACTTTCCACCACAACACGTGGAGAACAGTAAACAACTCCTTTCAGATCACCTTACTATCATCATTACCAAACACAGCTATGGACCTCAACACAAACATAACAAAATATTCACCAATTACAAAACAAGGAATATGGGACAATTTTAAACATGATACTGAACAAGAATTCCAACAACTCACACTAACAACATCATTGACATTGAAATCCACATCAACACTTCATATGATTATCAAACCGAAGCTACCAAATACGTTCCAAAGGGCAATATCAAAACATAGGGGCAATACCCTTGGGCACTCACCTGATAGCGGCTGGATAAGATAACCAGAGAAACACTGGTAGCCATGGATTCCACAAAATATATAATGGAGAAAAACAGCAAATACCTATGATTTATTTTTAATTCCGTCAACAAACTTTAGTACATCACGGGTGATAAAAGTTGTGGTCAAGTTTCATTCAAATTTGTGTGTGTGTGGTTTCAGAGAAGAAAGCAAATACATATTTTGAGGGGCAACCCCCCAGGAGAACTACTTGGTCCCCAATGTTTAATATCGTGAACAATCTTTGATACAACACCGTGGATGAAGGTGGTGGTCACCTATCAACAACTAAACTCCCACCCATCAAAAACGCAGAAAAATTACTTCCCAGGTCTGATCATGTTCACTTTTCACACCTCTGTTGTGGACAACACCCACAGCTTTTACAGTACAACTACAAACATAGCCTCGCAACACATTACACAACCTGCAACCTCTCTGAGGGTGCCCACAAAGAATAAAATACAATATGGAAAACTACATGGTCCTGGCACCACGAAGGCAAGAGCAAAGCATATCACTTTATAGATGTGAGGGACTCTGGGTTGTGGCTATCTCCGGGCTGTGGTCTGTTCGAGCAGAACTGACTGGGGCTCATCAACAACACACAACAACAACAACAACAACACAAAGCAACTCTTCACATGTGCATCAGAGCAGTCCCTTCAGATGAAAGATAACTTCACATGTAAAATACGAGCTGGAAAGGGAAAAGTCACAGCTGAATTCCTGGTCATCAGAGGCAAAGGTGTCTCCTACTTGGCAAGAAGACTGCAATCAAAGTCGGCGTTCTAAAAGTACACACTCCCGTCACGCTAATTATTGCGGATCCACTATCCTGAGTGTCAATCAGAAGCCAACATCTCACAAGCAAGGAGCTGAAGAGTATGTAAGATTTGTGCAGTGAACACAACACCACTAGCACTCAGAATGTGAGAAATCGAAGAAGCATCAGCTGATGATGATGAGGCTTTGAGCCAAGAATGGTTATCAGCAATGGAAAGTTTGACAATTGTAAACCTGACATGCCAATTGCTGGAGAACAATGTGTCATTGGGATTTGGTGGTACAGTACCTGGCATGCGCATTGTGTTTGCCAATTAAACTCTGACTCTCTGCACTGGCCGAAGTACATGAAGGACACCTGGGAATTTATGGTATAGAACAGAGACTCTGAACCAAAGTATTGTGGCAGGTTTGTGACAAAGCTGTGGAGTGATTCTGAAAGACGTGTCATGGATGCAAGTTAGTTGCCAGACCAGACGCACCTGAACTCAATAGGTCAACACCATTGCCAGACAGTCCCTGGCAATTTCTGGTGGCAGATTTGATGGGACCACTTTGCTCTGCACACTCGCTATTAGTGATCAACAGGTTATTATTACAGCAGGTACTACAAAGTGGATATTGTATAGTAATGTCTACAACTACGTGAGAGTTATCAATTTAGGGGAGAACTTTCAGTCATCATGGATTGCCATTGTCATCCAAAACCAACAAGTGAAGTTTTGCGATTGCAACAGGACTATCCACCGTAAGGTGACCAGAAAAGGCCACAAACGAACGAGGAGGTCGAATGACAGAACTCTCTCTCCGAAGCGGATCCAGATCAACAAGCAGAATGGCTTGACTGGAAGAGAGACTTTTTAAATACCTTATCTTATAATCATGAACTCAACCACCCGCAACAGGTAAGAGTCCACCTGAGCTGCTGCTCAACAAGAAAATATGACATAAACTTCCTGACATTTCGTCAAACCAACATTGGATTTCGAAGTGTGTGATCACGTTGTTCAACCCGACACCTCACACTGGTGAGCAAGAGGGTAATGGTGTGGTCGTCCAAGCTCCAGATGGAGCGCAGTATAGCAGGGCACAAGTTATCTCACACGGTACATGAGCGACTCTTCCATCATGGAGGATGGATATGTAACGGAAATATGAAGCGGCTACTCCTACTTCGCCCCATTGCTTCTAGTACAAGAAGCTCAATCTTTGCCGAATCGAACATGTCCAATCCTTCAATGTCCTTTGAGAGAGAAAAAGTTGCTGACAAAGTATGATAATTTTGTGTGTAATTTGTTGTGCAGCAATGGAAACAGATATCATCCTCTTAGTTTAAAGACACAGTGTTGGTAGCACACCCAGACTGTGTGCACACCGTTCGTCATGTATACTTGCGTGTTCAGTTTGAACGTGTATTTGCATTTTATGAACACATTGAATTTGTGTCCAAATCATATCCACTGGTAATGTGAATGGCGGGATGTTACTGAAACAAAGGAGGGATGTTGTCTAAAGGCCCTGTCACACCTTGACAATTTAGCCAGCGTATGCCGACGTATGAAAAATTTGTCTAAAACGCTGGCACACGTCGAATACGTATGGGTAAGTTTTGTATACGTTAAGAGCATGCTGGCATACGTCGTAGTACGCTGGCATACGTCGTAGTACGCTGGCATATGTCGTAGTACGCCGAGCTGTTAGACAAATTTTCCATGCTTGAAATTTTTCGACGTATGCCAGCGTAAAAACTCACACGTCCGCATAACGCTGGGTAAGTTGTAGGCACGTTACGTGATCGTTGACACACGTCGACACACGTTACTTGTAAGTTACTCATAATCGAAACACGTCGAGGTAATGTTAGCATACCCGAAACGTATTTCTAACCTATGAGTAACGTGTTGTAGGCAAGTTACGCGATCGTTGACACACGTCGACACACGTTACTTGTACGTTACTCATAAGTCGAAACACGTCGAGGTAATGGTTAGCGTCAGTGTTCCAGACTCCCTGGTTTGTTGTTTTTTTTCTTCGGTATGAGGTGATGTTGACACTTCGATTTCTTGTGCGGTTATAATATAATATAATTAATAGGCTGCCGCTCAATGATTAAATCATAACCGCACTAGAAATCGAAGTGTCAACATACAGTCATACCGAAGAAAAAAAAAAAAACCAGGGAGTCTGGACACTGACGCTAACCATTACCTCGACATGTTTCGACTTATTAGTAACTTACAAGTAACGTGTGTCGACGTCTGTCAACGATCGCGTAACGTGCCTACAACTTATGGCCAGCGTATGCGGAACGTTGGTCATACACTGGCATACGTCGAAAAATTTTCAACATGCTGAAATATTGTTGACGTACTCGGCGTACTACGACGTATGCAGCATGCTTCAGCGTGCTATTAACGTATACAAAACTTATCCAATAACGTATTCGACGTGTGCCAGCATATTCGGCAAATTTCATACGTCGGCATATGCTGGCTAAAACGTCAAGGTGTGATAGCGGCTTGACATTTCGATGTCTAGTGCGGTTATGATTTGAATCGTCGAGCCGTAGCCTATTAATAGCCTATGCCACGTGATCGTTGGCGATAGGCTGCCGCGCTATGCATAAGTTAGACTATCGTTGGCGCAGGTTGTGAACGCCGACAACACGCTCAGCATTCGTTGATATAAGTTATCTATAGTTATCGAATCGTTCTGTGTACGTTATAATACGTTATGCATACGTCCAACTCGTTATGAATACGTCCAAAACTGGAAAAAAAACAACAATAGTTCAGCGTACCCAGCGTTTTACATACATTTTGATACTTGCCATACGCTGGCTAAAACGTCAAGGTGTGACAGGGCCTTTAGAGACGGACATGACTGCAGCATTCCCGTGTTCTACCATAATTGACATAACGCGAGTGGAAGGCTGGGCATGGAGGAACAACAGCAAGAATTGCTTTGCAATACATCTCCCCTACCGGTTTCAATGAAGAAGAACCCGATAACACACCGTGTTTGGGTCCATTCGGAAAATAAAAGGAAAAACAATTTTCATTTACTGATACATTTTGTACACTAGAAACCAATAAAAACAAATAGGATAACAAACCGGAGATAAAAATTTGTTTGCTTCAATGCATGCTCTGGCTAATACCAGAACCAAAATGAAGAAGAAGAACATTTCATTGAACCCACCATGTTTCGTTCATTTCTAGGCTTTGCCTATTTCTTAATAAAATAACCATTGTACATACATGAAGCAACATGGTGCGGCTTATGTGCATATATAATACATCGTGGTTATATAGCGGGGATCATTCCAATTGCACTGGGCCATGGAATGACACCAGGGCCTAAGGCCTGAGGCCTACTGATCTGTGCTGCTTCATGCAATGGCAGCACATGATTTTGTTGGGTGGAATCAGGCCAGCTCTCCAGCCAAGGGTGTAAAGCAGAGGGGTGGAGTCAGTTCAACTGAACACTGACCCATATATAATACTACGCTTTCAGCAAAAAGGTTGAATTCAATGAAGTTTTATGATGTCAGCACTGGGATGGGAAGCAGTTCAGGCCACATCATGTTGGTAATGGTTTCAGTATGTGGCAAATTTTGACATTGTTTTACACAGCAGGGTACCGGATGTTGCCAGGCAAGCGCAGTTCCCTCTCCCAACCCTTCCCCTCTCGTTCCACCCTTCCCCCTTCATCCACCTTTCCCCACCTCTCCCACCCCTCCCTTCTTCATACCACTCTACTCTTGCATCCTCCCACCACACCATCCTCCTCCACTCCCACCCCAACCCCCTCTCAGGACTC
Source organism: Eptatretus atami (assembly GCA_035128595.1). Lineage (NCBI taxonomy): Eukaryota > Metazoa > Chordata > Myxini > Myxiniformes > Myxinidae > Eptatretus > Eptatretus atami. The sequence continues at coordinate 153,837,570 of CM068953.1, forward strand.
CCACCACACACCTTCCCTCCTTCTACAACATCCCTCATTCTGGACTCCCATCCATCCCTTCCCCTCACCCTCCTTCAGTCCACCCTATTCTTTACCTCCTTCTCCAAACCCCTCCCTTCACTCCCACCAACCTCCCCGGACTCCCACTGCACCCCGTTCTCTCTCCTCCTCCCTCTGGACTCTAGACCAACCTTCCCATTCCGTCCTTCCACCCCACCCTCCTCCCACTCCTCCCTTCTTCATCCACTCTATCCCTCCTCCTCCACGCAGCACCTCTCCCTCCACCTCCCACCTCACCCCTTCACCTCCCTCCAGACCCACCTCACTTATTTCCTCCTTCTTCCACCTCATCCCACTTCCCCCTCTGGACTCACACCCCACCCATTCCCCTCTCTCCTCCAACTCCTAACCCTGACTCCTCCCCTCCACGTGTAATGTGCTGCTTCATCAGGATGAGATTACTGCACATTCGCTTTCATATAGAAGATGACATTGCCTCAAGCTCCTAATAAGATGAAATGACATCCGAAATGAAAGAGATCGCACAAAACGGTGAAACAATCAAACCCAGGATAGACAGCTTGGAGCTGGTGTGCGTACCTCTCGGCCATACTGCCGTGGTGTGTGTGATTGCTTTGCAGCCATTGAAAACATTTTTTCAATTCTTTCTTGAACTCATAGTTCACGTGTCCCATTGCTTTACTCATTCTAATCCCTGATTTATTTTACCTTCCAAACTCCAGGGATTTCCCATGGAGAATTAACTGCAGTCTCCACACCCACTGCTCACACTGCAGGAGTCTTTGCCTGTTTATTATTTTTGTTGCATCAATGAATTTACACTTTGGGAAAAAACAGGAGAAAAACTAAACAGTAGAAAAAGTAAAGTTGTGCTTTGGCAATTTCACATTTTATTGTGTAAATATGGAGAAGGATCAGGGTGCAGAGCCTTGTTTAAAGATTGTTATTTCTTTAAATTTTCAGATTTTCACTCAGATTTTGACACTTATTGGTCCATGAGATCCGATTCTCAAATCCGACATAATATTTCGATTATATTCTTTAATGAGTCCGCGAGAGATGTCGTGTTCCTCCGCAAGGCATTTTTGTAGGCCGAATCAAAATGGCGGCAAAGCCCCCTGTGAAGTGAAGAAGTTGGGCTGGCCAAGGATAAGCCTTTCATGAACCTCAGCCATTAATTTATCTTCAAAGGGGGTGTTTAAATTTACCAAACACCCAATTTTCATTCATGTACTCCCTCAGAGTTCCCTTAGTGTGGCATGCAAAGTTTTGGGCCACTAGGTTCATGGTTTTGGAAATATTGAGGACACACACACACTGATTGATTGACTGACAACACACTGACATTTATTATTATTGATTTATCTGTGAGTTACATGGCTGTACAAACAATCATGGCAATGGAAAAAGACATTCAATCCACACAATATGTGTGACCTTGGTGTTGATTCAAAATATTCCTCTGTATTATTATGTCAGGAACTAACACTCTACCGTCCATGCAAAACCTAGTAAGTCACTTTTTGGTCAAAGTTGAGATTTTGTCATTTTTGGAGTTACCAGGTTCTGTCACATGTTTATACGATAACAAAATCTGTAAAAGTGGATCCTAGATGCTTGAATGTCAATGTAAAACCTAGCAAGTCAGTCGGATTAGGCCTTTGATAAAACAGTTTTCCTTTGTTTTCTCTAAATGAACAAAAGATGACTTACTACGTTTTGCCATTGGACGACACACTTCCAGGAAGTCCCTTCTAATTGGGGATGAGTGTGGTGTCCAGTGGTGGAGATTAGGGAGTAGTTACTACTCCTAAGGGTGGACGTGTTCCGATGTCGTTTTTCACATTAATTTTGCACCACTTCTT
>CM068953.1:153839480-153859003 GCA_035128595.1 Eptatretus atami
TTCGCGATTAGGCCTTTGATAAAACAGTTTTCCTTTGTTTTCTCTAAATGAACAAAAGATGACTTACTACGTTTTGCCATTGGACGACAGCACTTCCAGGAAGTCCCTTCTAATTGGGGATGAGTGTGTGTCCAGTGGTGGAGAATTAGGGAGTAGTTACTACTCCTAAGGGTGGACGTGTTCCGATGTCGTTTTTCACATTAATTTTGCACCACTTCTTCGACAATATGCCAATATCGGAATTGTAACTCTGTTTATCATAATTATCAATTCAACAAAATATTATTTGGTTTGCTTCATATGCTATGTGTGTACTCGAAAAATGTGATGGCGAGTCAATGCAAATGAACTCCGTTTTTAGATCTCGTGAGGATCTCTAAGTCTTACTCACGTTGTTGTTCTTGTGGACTTTTTTGTTTCGCAGCCTACAGTTTTCATCAAAACTTCCTGAAACTTGGCGTATATATGTAAAAAATACTCTGCGCAGACAGTAACCATCTCCGATTTTGAAAATTCCTCCTAAAAAAAAAGTTATGACGTCAAAAAATCTCCGCTAATGGAAATCACCTAAAAAATTATCTCCGGAACTAGGCAAGCTTTTGAATTCTTTTGCGGGAATCGAACAGGGCATTAGGAGAGATGAATTACCGCACATATGATACATTCACTATGACGTCATATCAATTTTCATGACGTCATTCCTATTTTTTGACAATTTTTGTTTCACAACACCAGAGTTTTCATCGGATCTTCGTGAAACTTGCTATGTATATGCAGAAAGCCCACGCCCAGGCAGTAACCATCTCCGATTTTGGAAATTCTTCATAGAAAAAAAGTTAACGTCATAATATCGCCACTAATGGAAATCGCCGATACCATTATCTCCGAAACTAGTGTTTCACAGCCTACAGTTTTCATCGAAACTTCCTGAAACTTGGCATATATATGTAGAAATACCCCGCGCAGACAGTAAGCATCTCCTGTTTTGAAAATTCCTCCTAGAAAAAAAGTTATGACGTCAAAATATCTCCGCTAATGGCAATCGCCTAAAAAATTATCTCCGAAACTAGGCAAGCTTTTTGAATTCTGTTTGCGGGAATCGAACAGGCATTAGCAGAGATGATTACCGCCATATGATACATCACTATGACGTCATATCAATTTTTATGACGTCATTCCTATTTTTTGACATTTTTAGTTTCACCAACCCAGAGTTTTTTCATCGAATCTTCCGTGAAACTTGCCACGTATATGCAAAAGCCCACTCGCAGGCAGTAACCATCTCGATTTTGGAAATTCTTCTAGAAAAAAGTGACATCATAATATCGCCGCTAATGGAAATCGCCTATACCATTATCTCCAAAACTAGGCAAGCTGTTTGAATTTTGTTTGCGGGAATCAAGCCGGGCATTAGCACAGATAATTTATCGCAAACCTGATACATCACAATGACGCATATTCGTTTTTATGACGTCATCATTAAAGAGGACGAGATCTTACGCTCATTCGTGCTTGTTATAGACATTCATCGGCAGCGAAAGGGAATCGCTGGACACGTGTAGATTGTCACATAATTTGGTCAAAGAAGAATCACGTCACGTTCAAATTTGGTTGTTTGATCGCCAAGAAATTTGCAAACTCAAATACTAACGAATGTTTATTATCTCCGCCATCAATGGTGGCCAGAAGTTATGTTTTCACCCCCATCTGTCTGTCTGTGAGCAGAATATCTCAAAATATTGTGGACGGATTCGGATGAAATTTGGTGGGGTGTGTGACAAAGACGAATTGATTCGATTTTGGTGAAGATCCGGATCCGGATCTGGATACTAGAATTTTGAAGTGATTCTTCACCAGAGTGATCGGGCCAATAACGATATATATTTCAAAAAGATTAATGCCATATTCGATTGAAACTTGGTGGACATGTTGAGTGTGACAAGGACTAATATTCCATTTTGGTGAGGATCCCAATCTAGATCTGGATACGAGGGTTATTTATTTTTTACCCGATTCTCCACCATTGAGAGACGGGCTAAAAACGATATTGCATGATATCTCAAAAAGTTGTAGATGGACTCGGATTAAACTTGGTGGAACGTTGGGTGTGTGACAAGGACTAACTGATTCGATTTTGGTGAAGATCCAAATCCGGATTTGAAATTTTTTAAAGCGATTCTTCACCATTGGGAGATATAGGCTGAAAATGATATATAGTATGATATTTCAAAAAAGTTAAAGATGGATTTCGATGAAATTGGTGGACATGTTGGGTGTGTAACAAGGACTAACTGTTTCGATTTGGTTCAGGTCCTAATCCAGATTCGGCCAAATCAATGGGATATAAACGTAAACTGTTCAGCCTGCAGAGGTTTGTGCTCTACTGAGTGCCGTTCTTGGTATTTGTTTGTGATAACAATGGGAGTACATCGTGTACAATGTTAATTCATGTTTGCATCTCTGAACCACACCCGAAGCTGAACTATGGCTGTTACTTGTTCAAGTGGATAATGTAATTAATGCGCAGAAATCCGTTCCCTGCTCACGATATGAATAAACATTGTCTTGTTACATTTCACCTTTAACAAAACTGATATGACGAAGAAACTTTGATTTCATAATCTACCGAAAAAATGTGCTTTATAACGTTATATTTGTCCGAAAGGATGTGCAGAGATAACGCCCTACCTTTGATTATCTTGTCTGTTTTTAATTTTTGACCCAACTCTAAATTGCCAGATTGGTGCTTTGCAGACAAGGTATTCATCACAAAGTGTGATATCCCTTGATTGAATGTTGGGTATTCCATCTGCTAGCATTAGTTTGGTAGATGTTAAAGATCTCCTCGTGTCTTTCATGAAGAGTCAGCGATTATCGCCGGTACCAGGAACATATTACAAATTCCTGTGCAAATCACCTTGAGGAAAATGTCAGGAGACCTGGTGAGCCAGATCGTGAAAGACTTTGGCAATTTACCCCCTGTGGTCACCCCCTCAAGAAGGTGGATTATTTGGGGCCGTTAAAGTAGTAGTAGACATGTTAAAGTTATGACATTATCGAATTGTAAGCGTCTCTTGTTACACCTCCATTTTGTATCTCCATGCTCTATGAGCCTGGTGTTGGCTTAGTGGTTGAGGTTGCTGCTTGGATCTTAGAGTCCTGAGTTCAAGCCCCACTTGGCAATGAATTAACACCAGGTAGGGTTGACTCAGGCCTGTCATCCTTCTGAGGTTGGCGAAATGAGTACCATTGAACTGTGGAGGGGCATTGCATCAGTGGTGCCCCATACTCAGTAGCATTGGTGATGCACCGTTATTCATAACCAGTTGAAAGCATGATATCATGCCACCACAATTTGTCGAAGTATTAAAAAAAAATGTTCCATGGATGCTGGGATGGTAAGAGTTGCACTGCTTGAAAATTGTGGTGCGAGGAATATGTTGCGAGGTTTAGGATTGAAAGGTACTAGCCAGTGCGACATCTCTACTCTTTTTCGACAATATGCCAATATCGGAATTGTAACTCTGTTTATCATAATTATCAATTCAACAAAATATTATTTGGTTTGCTTCATATGCTATGTGTGTACTCGAAAAATGTGATGGCGAGTCAATGCAAATGAACTCCGTTTTTAGATCCTCGTGGAGGATCTCTAAGTCTTACTCACGTTGTTGTTCTTGTGGACTTTTTTGTTTCGCAGCTACAGTTTTCATCAAACTTCCTGAAACTTGGCGTATATATGTAAAAAATACCTCCGCAGACAGTAACCATCTCCGATTTTGAAAATTCCTCCTAGAAAAAAGTTATGACGTCAAAATATCTTGCTAATGGAAATCACCTAAAAAATTATCTCCGAAACTAGGCAAGCTTTTTGAATTCTTTTGCGGAATCAACAGGGCATTAGAGAGATGAATTACCGCACATATGATACATCACTATGACGTCATATCAATTTTCATGAGTCATTCCTATTTTTTGACATTTTTGTTTCACAACCCAGAGTTTTCATCGGATCTTCGTGAAACTTGCTATGTATATGCAGAAAGCCCACGCCAGGCAGAACCATCTCCGATTTTGGAAATTCTTCATAGAAAAAAAGTTAACGTCATAATATCGCCACTAATGGAAATCGCCGATACCATTATCTCCGAAACTAGTTTGTTTCACAGCCTACAGTTTTCATCGAAACTTCCTGAAACTTGGCATATATATGTAAAAATACCCGCGCAGACAGTAAGCATCTCCTGTTTTGAAAATTCCTCCTAGAAAAAAAGTTATGACGTCAAAATATTCTCCCTAATGGCAATCGCCTAAAAAATTATCTCGAAACTAGGCAAGCTTTTTGAATTCTGTTTGCGGGAATCGAACAGGGCATTAGCAGAGATGAATTACCGCACATATGATACATCACTTATGACGTCATATCAATTTTTATGACGTCATTCCTATTTTTTGACATTTTTAGTTTCACAACCCAGAGTTTTCATCGAATCTTCGTGAAACTTGCCACGTATATGCAGAAAGCCCACTCGCAGGCAGTAACCATCTCCGATTTTGGAAATTCTTCCTAGAAAAAAAGTTGACATCATAATATCGCCGCTAATGGAAATCGCCTATACCATTATCTCCAAAACTAGGCAAGCTGTTTGAATTTTGTTTGCGGGAATCAAGCCGGGCATTAGCACAGATAATTATTTATCGCAAACCTGATACATCACAATGACGTCATATTCGTTTTTATGACGTCATCATTAAGAGGACGAGGATCTTAGCTCATTCGAGCTTGTTATAGACATTCATCGGCAGGAAAGGGAATCGCTGGACATGTGTAGATTGTCACATAATTTGGTCAAAGAAGAATCACGTCACGTTCAAATTTGGTTTGTTTGATCGCCAAGAAATTTTCAAACTCAAAAACTAACGATATGTTTATTATCTCCGCCATCAATGGTGGCCAGAATTATGTTTTCACCCCCATCTGTCTGTCTGTGAGCAGAATATCTCAAAATATTGTGGACGGATTCGGATGAAATTTGGTGGGGTGTGTGACAAAGACGAATTGATTCGATTTTGGTGAAGATCCGGATCCGGATCTGGATACTAGAATTTTGAAGTGATTCTTCACCAGAGTGATCGGGCCAATAACGATATATATTTCAAAAGATTAATGCAATATTCGATTGAAACTTGGTGGACATGTTGAGTGTGTGACAAGGACTAATTGATTCCATTTTGGTGAGGATCCCAATCTAGATCTGGATACGAGGGTTATTTTATTTTTTACCCGATTCCTCACCATTGAGAGATGGGCTAAAAACGATATTGCATGATATCTCAAAAAGTTGTAGATGGACTCGGATTAAACTTGGTGGACACGTTGGGTGTGTGACAAGGACTAACTGATTCGATTTTGGTGAAGATCCAAATCCGGATTTGAAATTTTTTAAAGCGATTCTTCACCATTGGGAGATATAGGCTGAAAATGATATATAGTATGATATTTCAAAAAGTTAAAGATGGATTTCGATGAAACTTGGTGGACATGTTGGGTGTGTAACAAGGACTAACTGTTTCGATTTTGGTTCAGGTCCTAATCCAGATCCGGCCAATCAGTGGGATATAAAACGTAAACTGTTCAGCCTGGCAGAGGTTTGTGCTCTGATGAGTGCTGTTCTTGGTATTTGTTTGTGATAACAATGGGAGTACATCGTGTACAATGTTAATTCATGTTTGCATCTCTCAACCACACCCGAAGCTGAACTATGGGCTGTTACTTGTTCAAGTGGATAATGTAATTAATGCGCAGAAATCCGTTCCTGCTGACAATATGAATAACATTGTCTTGTTACATTTTCACCTTTAACAAACTGATATGACGAAGAAACTTTGATTTCATAATCTACCGAAAAGTTGTGCTTTATTAACGTTATATTTGTACGAAAGGAGTGTGCAAAGATAACGCCCTTACCTTTGAGTTGTCTTGTCTGTGTTTAATTTTTGACCCAACTCTAAATTGCCAGATCGGTGCTTTGCAGACAAGGTATTGCATCACAAAGTGTGATATCCCTTGATTGAATGTTGGGTATTCCATCTGCTAGCATTAGTTGGTAGATGTTAAAGATCTCCTCGTGTCTTTCATAAAGAGTCATCGAGTTATCGCCGGTACCAGGAACATATTACAAATTCCTGTGCAAATCACCTTGAGGAAAATGTCAGGAGACCTGGTGAGCCAGATCGTGGAAGACTTTGGCCAATTTACCCCCCTGTGGTCACCCCCTCAAGAAGGTGGGATTATTTGGGGCCGTTAAAGTAGTAGTAGACATGTTAAAGTTATGACATTTATCGAATTGTAAGCGTCTCTTGTTACACCTCCATTTTGTATCTCCATGCTCTATGAGCCTGGTGTTGGCTTAGTGGTTGAGGTTGCTGGCTTGGGATCTTAGAGTCCTGAGTTCAAGCCCCATTGGCAATGAATTAACACCAGGTAGGGTTGACTCAGCCTGTCATCCTTCTGAGGTTGGCGAAATGAGTACCATTGAACTGGTGGAGGGGCATTGCATCAGTGGTGCCCCCATACTCAGTAGCATTGGTGATGCACCGTTATTCATAACCAATTGAAAGCATGATATCATGCCACCACAATTTGTCGAAGTATTAAAAAAAAATGTTCCATGGATGCTGGATGGTAAAAGTTTGCACTGCTTGAAAATTGTGGTGCGAGGGAATATGTTGCGAGGTTTAGGATTGAAAGGTACTAGCCGTGCGTACCCATCGCTTCACTGACGGATTTAATCAAAAGACAGCATTGCGCACTTCATAAAAATCTGACATGTTTATCTGTGATTGTCAATGAGAATGTAAAATGAAGTAAAACACGTGAAAAAAGGACATTTTATAACACGTAGTTATTGCTGCCACAGCGGCTGTGATTGTTGTTGCTTGTGTGTTCCAGTCCGTGTCCTGTTATGTATTTTTCTGTTTATTCAAGAAGTATTACTACATTGAATAGTGTGCTCCTTCCATGTCCTGAAGGATTGCTGCTGTCGAAGGATAAAAAAAAAATGTTAACTTTGGAACGAACCGCTGCATTAAGCTCACATTCCAGCTTCTTCTTCTTCAATCCAGCAAGAGGGCTTTTAAAGCAGGTACTTTTGTGATTAAATGGACACAAATTGTTGTTCCAAGTGAGTCGGTCATTAGCCTTCCAATGGGACTTTTTTTCATTATTCTAGGACTGCAGGAACTGATTGATTAAAGCTCAAAGTCATGCTTCTTCTTCTTCTCCTGCAATACCGAAAGACGGGCTTTTAAAACACGTATGTTTAAGATTAAACGGAGAGAAATTTCTGTTTTAAGTAAATTTATCATTACCTTTCCAATGGTACCAGCTTAAAGACTCCACAACAACAGGAGCCCATTAGAATGAAGTGTGACGGACGGACGCTTCTCCTTTTAGTCATAGATGTACAAAATAGTCTGGATGCAGAACTGGAATTTTACCCTAGGTGTGTTTGGGCGCATTTGAAGGACCCCTCAGAATTACATGGCATTTTCCACAAGCTGCATCGTGGTCCCCCCCCCCCACCCACTTGAATGCGCACCAATGAGGAGGAGGCCTCGCACGAGCCGAGACGAAAAAGCTCTATGAAAGGAAGAGGTCAGAAGCACACAAAATAAAAATGGAAAAAAGGCGAGATCCTGTGAGGGAGAAATTGCTCATAGCTGCTCCTCATCCTTGGGAGAGAAAGCCAATTGAGAGAAGGAAAGAAAGCGAGATCCTGGAGGACGAAGAAGGCAGGAGTGCAAGAGATGAGAGGAGAGAAAAGCGATGTCCTGCATGGACCTCAGGGACATGGCTGCGTGTCCTTTGTGCCACATCACCACTGCCCATCTTCCACAATCTCTAGTATATATTTGAACTGGCGCAGCCCTTCTGGCTGTGCGAGGTCAGGGAGAAAATAAATTAACCTACTTTTCTTTTTCCATACTTGAAGTTTTCTTTTCTTTTCAAGTTTTCTTTTGTCTTCTTCTCCACTGAGTGAATGATGGCCTAATCTCTTCTGTAAGTAAGTTTATGTCAGAAATAATATGTGTTATGGTCAAATCTGCTCTTATGTGCCTTTTGCTTCTTGCTGTAGATATTTGCTTTTAAATGATTGCTTGTGTGTGTGTAAATAAATAATTGCTTGTTGTTATTTCCAATCTGTCTTGGTTGTCTTTTCCTTTATTGGTCCAACACAGTGTACAAGTATAGTTCGACAGGAAGTTGTACCCCACTGATTTGCTCTGTGAGCCGGCACTTCATCTATCTGTTCTGCTCTCAGCAGAAGATCCACCAGGTCTGGGGCTGAATGTGTGGCCTCTAGTTGGGTTGCCATGCCAATAGAAAGATAACGTGGAAACATCGAAGTGTAAACCTGCTAGGCGGTAGTCTAAGTCAACGGCTATGGCTGTGTAAGAACTACAGCCCGTTGGACCACAGAGTTATCTGTAGTCAGCAGCCTCAGGACCGGGTGTTCGGGAAAACTCGATGCTTCCACTCATGGCGAGCCCCGAACCTGGAGAAATAATGGTGAGAGATGTGGTGGGTCTTTATTTTCATTTATATATTGACTTATTTGACGTTACACGTGGTACATGCTTGGAGCCTCGTTGGTACGCATTTCTGTCTGCGCTGTTGCTGAGGACTCACCAACAAGCGATGACACCAGTCTGGCAGCTGAGGGTGCACTATATGTGTAGCTTTGGGATTCTCATGTGTGTACTATTTGTGAACGTCTTTACAGCTGTGGAGTAAACTCTGGGAAGGATTTGAAAACAGCAAAGGGCTTACCTTCGCAGCTCTTTTATGGTTGCTTTATGCAGCTTCTTCGGCGAGAGGAGGAGTCTATATCTAACTATGTATATATATATATACATAAAATAATATAATATAATATAATATAATATAATATATAATATAATATATATATGTACTCATAGAAAGTCTGCACTCCCTTTCAAATTTTCACCTTTTGTTGCCTTATTGCTTGGAATTAAATTGCATTAATTCAGACTTTTCCCACCATTATTTACACATCATAACCCACAACTTACTAGTGAAAAACAAATTCCACAAATTTCAGAAAATTAATGAAATATAAAAAATTATAAATATTTTAGTTGGATAAATGTCCCCCCCCGAGTTAATACTTGCTGGAAGAACATTTGACAGCAATTACAGCTGTTAGTCTGTTTGGGATAGGTCTCCACAAACTTTTCACACTTCATTGACTAATATTTGCCAATTCTTCTGCACAAAACTGTTCAAGCTCAGTCAAGTTGCATGGGGAGCAGTGATGGACTGCAATCTTCAAGTCATGCCACAGATTTTTGATTGGATTTAGGTCATCCCTCATCAGGTTTCTGACCAGGCCACTCAAGGACATTAAGATTTTTGTTACTGAGCCACTCCAGTGTAGCTTTGGCTGTGTGCTTTGGGTCATTCTCATGCTGAAAGGTGAACTTCCATCCAGGATAAGGAATGAGTATATATTAGAGGGACAGCGCAGGTAGGACGGTTTGGAGACAAAGTGAGAGAGGCGAGATTGAGATGGTTTAGACATGTGCACAGGAGGGAAGCGGAGTATATCGGGAGAAGGATGCTGAGGATGGAGCCGCCAGGTAGGAGGAGAAGAGGAAGGTCAAAGAAGAGGTTCATGGATGCGGTGAGGGCAGACATGCGGGTGGTTGGAGTGTCAATGGAAGATGTGGAGGATAGAGCGAAATGGAGACGATGATCCGCTGTGGCGACCCTAATGGGAGCAGCGACAGAAGAAGAAGAGAAGAAATGGGACTCAAGGTGGGCTTTTTTGAGTAATGGCTTCCTTCTTGCCACCTACTGTACAGGCAGACTTATGGAGTGCTTGAGATATTGTTGTCATATGCACACAGTGACCAGTCTTTCCATAAAGGCCTGTAGCTCTTTCGAAGCTGCCGTTGGCTTCTTGGTGGCCTCTCTGATCAGTCTCCTCCTTGCTTGGTCATCTAGTTTGGTGGACAGCCTGATCTAGGCAGGATCTTCGTGGTACCATATGCCTTTCACTTCTTAATGATTGCCTTGACTGTGCTCCAAGGGATATTCAAGGCCTTTGAAATATTTTATACCATCCCTGATATGTGCCTTTCCACAACTTTATCCTTTACCGATAAATATTGTTATGCCATCCTGATGAGGGCATATAAGCCCGAAATCCAGATCGGTGGCTTCGTTTGATGTTTAACTGATGTTGACCATATAATCTTTGTCTGTTTGACGAGTCACTGGGCTAAGCCTCTGTGTTGGAGTGATGCATTGGTGTAGGACTGTGTCTAATGGGCATCAGGGGAGTGCTCGTCACACTCCACATGTTTATATATATATATATAATATATATATTATATATATATATATATATATATATATATATATATATATCGTGCTGATTATGGCTCTTAGGGGTTAAATAATGCATCAATACTGAAAACAATAGTCATTCCGTATCTGTTCAATTAAGCGTTAATAATTTAATACATTGGATTGATTCATTGTTTATTTATTTACATAGATGGTCTTCCTTCCATCATGTTTCCTTTCAAGCTTCTTCTTCTTCTCTTTCCTTTATAAGGGGTGAGGTCCAATGCACAAGCTTTTGCCATGCCCTGGCCATGATACTCCGCTTCCCTCTGTTCTCAGCAACTCTCTACACTCTCAACCACCTCCCTCCGCATTATGGGTGAAGATACCCCCTACCATTATGGGTGCTATCTAACATCAAACCTATGAGTCTTCCCTTCTTGTATTACTTTAATAAGGGGTAAGCCGAATGGTACCATGCTCTACTGTGACCCCCCCCCCATCTCTCTTCCTCATCTGCACCAACTGGCTAGCCCATCTCAGCAGCATTTCACCAATCTCTCCGTCAAGCTCATCTGCACACCATTCTCCTCCCTCAGTTTATCCATCCTCCTTTTATCCACCCTCTTCACTCCCGCAATCTTCCTGACTCAGTTGTTCTCACAAATCTGCAGCCTCTGTTGTTGTCTCTGTCAGTGCGACCGTTTCCAGACCGTAAAGGTAGGCTGGCATTACACACGACATCAGAACCTTCCCTTTAAACTTCCTTGATACATATCTCTCTGCCATTAATCCCTCGACCTTCCTCCATGCATTCACAACCCACCTGTATCCTACTCTGCACCTCTGCCACTGACTTGCCATCCCCAGTCACTGTTCCTCCAAGATACTCAAAACCTATTTCCCTGTCTGATCTCCTTCCCCTCTAACCTAATATTGATTTATTTTCTTTGCTGCCCAACCCACATCACCTCAGTCTTTTCCATACTCATCTTCAGCTCATTCTTCCCAAATGCCTCTTCCATTTCCCTAGTGCTTTGGCATCTCCTGCCTACTCTCAAACACAACAGCCAGATCATCTGCATACAACATCCTCCCCAGAATACACCTCATGCTTACCAGCTCCAATGCCATGTTGGCCATGAGTGGGCAGAGAGAGCTTCCCTGCCTCAAACCAATGTTCACGCTGAACTTCCTCAGACAATCCGAAGACCAACCAAAACTCTTCCCTGTATTCCCTTGTACATCCTTTCCACCAACCTAACTTCTGCTTTCAGCCCTCCCATCCATTTCAGTGTCACCATCACCATCTCCTCGGGACAGTGTCATCCTCGGCATTCTCCAGGTCCAGAAATCCCAATGCCATTTCACTTTGCACCTCCAAGCTCTTTTCTAACCAGCTGTTCTCAGCATGAACATGCATGTCTTCTCCTTACCCTTCTAAACACCTGCTGATCTTCTGCGATCTAAATCTCCCCACCTTCCTTATCCTCCTGTCAGAATCCTCTCCAGCAGCTTCATTGCATGACTTAGAAGCGTCATTCCTCTGTACTTCCTCAGATCTTGAACATCGATCACCCTTCCCCTTCCATATTTGCATAATTATCCCTGTCCTCCAATCCTCTGGAATTGAACCTTATCTCATACATACAGTAGATTCAACAGCCTCTTCGTCCAACTGAATTTGACTACTCCACATGCAAGTATCATCTCTCTACACACCTCATCAATGCCTGGCGCTCTTCCTCTTTGCATCCTCTTCAATGCTGTACTCACCTTCTCTGCTGTGATCTCCACCAACTCCACTTTCCCCTTTACATACACAGTAGCTCTAGCTTGCCGTTGCTTCCTCCCAAGTTCAACAACTCCTTGAAATATCCTTCTCACACCTCCAATACTGACCCCCATTCTGTCACTTCCTCCCGCAATCATCCTTCATCATCGCCCACCCATTTGTGCCCTTCGTACCCTCATCCCTGTTACGAGCCAATGTATAGATCATCTCCTGCCACCATCCTCATCCAACTTGTTGTACACCTCCTCTTCCATATTTTCCTCATCTAATCCACACTCTCCTTGCTGCTTTCTTCTTTTGCCCATACAGGTGCAGCAACCCCACATCCGGTTGTCTCCCCTCTAACCTCAATCTTCTCTAACCTCTTCCAAACCTCCTTCCTTTCACAAACTGCCTTCGCCCTACCTGGTTCTATCATACCTGGTTGGTATCATACCTATCCATCATACTGGTTTCTACTCATCAACGATGCTCCCTTTCCTGACGTCCTTCTACACAAAACTTCTGCAATTCCTCTAAACGCCTCTCCAAACCTTCCGCTTCTTGGCTAAGTTGCTCATACCTGGCCCTCATCCTCTCCTTGTACTCTATGATGACGTTGCCCCAACACTTTTCCACCTAATAATCTTCTGACCTATGCTATTTACATCCCTCCTTTTCTTCAACTGTGCCACAAGTACCAAAGGCTTGTGCTGGGTGATAACATGCTCTCCTGCAACTCCCTTTCAATCCATTCCTCCTCGTCAGTCATCAACCATCCCATTCCTCAACACCAGCTCCACCAGCTCTGGACCCTCTCTATTCCTTGTTCCCCAATCAAATTGACCAACGCATTCCTCTTCACCCAGCTCAGCTACTCCCACATGCCACGTTAAAGTCCTCTGCAAGCACAGCATCATATCCAGCTCAACCATTCCCATCATCCTCTCCAGTGCATCCCTGAATTCCTGCTTTTCTGCCCCAGTTCTTCCCGTTTGTGGCCCATCTACCGACATGACTTTTTGCTCCACATGGACAAGTGGTCATACCTGTAAAGTTTCTCCTCAATCTGTTCAGCCATTTCGGAGATTTTTGAAGTGTTTTTATTTATTTATTTATGGGTGCTGAACCACGTGACCAATGACATCATCAATTATTTTTTATCTCTGTTGACCAATTTTATCCCAAGATGACCTCCAATTTTTTTTAAATACTGAGCGGATGTAGCATTCCACGTATGCAATTATGACGTTATCACAAAGGTACCTATGACATCATTAAAAAAAAATCACTTATTCCCCATGGAGAGTACTTGACATGTGCCAAGTTTAATTTTTCCATGGAGTGGTTTTGGAGAGACAGAGGTCTAACGTTTCTCCTGTTTTTCCAACATAGCTGCCATACACGTGACCTATGATGCCATAATTATCATTACAATGTTCTACATGAGTAGTCGCACCTGTATTAAAAACTTTAATGTCAATCTGACAAACGGTTCCAGAGAAAAAGGGAATAACAAAATGCAGACATGCATGTACGTACGCACGTACGGGGCCGGTCGCTTTACCCCGCTTTTCGCTTTGCGAGCATGGGCTAATCAAAAAGTTATGCTTTTTGATACATGTGAGTAATAATATTTCTGTTCTCGGTAGGTTGCCCTTCACATCTGACGAAGACCTTCAGTTCATTTGAAAACATGTGAACTCTCTGGTCAATTTTTGTTGCATTGCAGAAGCTGCTGCCAAGACAGTCACCACACTCTGAGATAGCAAGCGGTGCAGCCTCATCTCAAGGAACCACCAAGAGGACCAGACCACTTGCAACACACAGTGCATGTAGGAGTTTGTAATTTGCTCAGGGTGCTGGCGATAACTCTCCCACTCTTCATGAAGGACACCCACCGTGGGATCTTTACCGTCCACTAACTAATTCTGGCAGACAGGTCCTTTGGCTTGATGTCCATACCAGAGACGGCGCATACATTTATGCCTCACCCTGCAAACAAAACACCAGAAAGACAATGTTTAGCTTTCTCAGGATTCAAACCCAGGCTAGATAGCTCAGGCAAATGCACATACTTCTAAGCTATCATGCCAGCCTTTCTTTTAATGGACAAGTAAGCCAAAAGTGAAGAAGCTTTTCTGTGATGCAATGCTGTACTCGTCGATCATTCTTTCGTGAACATTATCCACGATTCATTTTTTTCTTTTTCCATGTTTTTTAACAAAGCACTGTTACCAAGAGGTAACAAACTCTCACACCTGTGTTGTCAATACACGTCCACCAACCTTAACCCTCATCATCAAATAGACAATGTAAACAATATGGATTAGAAAAGTTTTGCCTTGGCAAGGGAGAACAAAGAAAAAGAGGACTAGATCCGGTCTCACATATTGTGCGAGCCAGACGGCAGGGCTATGCCATATGGTTGTCTTTAATAAACGGTGTCGGGTTCGATGCAGCCTCGCCTGTCACTTTATCAACCATACGTTGCATAAGTAGACTCAAAGTGAGGTTGCTTGGCCAATTTCATCGAATGTGGAAAATTGCCATTGCACTACTTCAGACGGGTAATCATTTTTGCGATGGCGGTTTGTCACCACCAACATTCGGAGCCACAGTTCCTGGATCCAAAACGAAATGCATTATCACTGTGCCGACACAGCATCGCCACACGTGGCACGATACGTAATGGCACCCCGATGACAGCGCGTTATTGGAAATAAACGATTGATGTGCAGAAGGCAAAAAGGAACAACTGTGCCACCACCTCAGAGGGACTCGTCTTTCTTTCCTGGCTCATTCATTCATAAGTGGTTGTTACAGAGAAGCGCTCATTGTCAAAGGGAACAAAATAAATTAAATGGAATTTATAATTTGTTCAAAATAAATGAGAAACGTTAGAGGAATAAAAAGGTCACCGCGATTACTTTCCCATCAGGTTTGGGTCACGTCGCCCGGCACAGGCCTCGGATACATCTCTCCCACGACTTATTTACATGATGTCCTTCTCAGACGTTTGTAGATGTGTGGAAGTAGTGTTGAAAGGGTGATCCCGAGTTTCTGCTCCGAGTCCCATCTGCCAACAATGCTTGCCAAGGTTTCCTTTGCACGCACACAGTCATCCCAAGGATTGGACCTAGCTTCAGGGTGTGTGATGCGAAAGGTTGTATTTTGCACTCAGAGAAAAGAAGCCGAAGGAGACAAGGACGTCGACTTTATTAATTGGCAACACGGCTACAGCCTTATCTGTGGTCAATTATGCTCCAGATCATCCATCCTTACAGGATCCCACTGATAGTTTACAACCGAGAAATACACCTAATGGATCCGAAAAGACGGAAGCCTATTTTCAGAGGACCAAATGCAGATGTTGCATCCGATTCCCTAATTTTGAGGGAGAAAGCAAATGGTTCACGTAAAAGAGTGAAGGCATTTTTAAGATGTTTTGCATCACCAGCATGAAAAAAATGGCCAGTTTTTCGAGCATTGAAGACTTTCTTGCAACCCCTCAACTCAAATCTTGATGACTGAAGATTAAAGTGGAGAGTGAGCAGTGGATCTCTACTTGGGTGTGGCTGGGCCTCAGGAGAGGCCAGAAAAAACCGTCCGCAGTGGAATGACCTAATGCTTTTCCATGGCTTTAAAAGCCACGCTAAGAGCATCCGCACGGCCAGCTGAGCATACCGCAATGGCCCAGCGGCTTAGTCATTGCAACCTAGGAAAAAAGCAATCCCTGCCAATAGTTAAATGGCTCGTCCAGTCTCGTCTGTGAATCAAGGTTAACCGCTTTGCTATATCATCGCCAGACTTCCATCTTGCAATTGCAAAATTGATTCGTGCGATTTCATTACTCGTTCTGAATTTTACGGATATATGTGTGTTTGCAAAAAAAATTTTTTTAGCCCTTTGCATTCGCCGTGACATGAATGAAGACTAAATGTAACGGGTGAAGGTGATATGCTCACTTACATTGCAATATTTCTTGCACACTATATGACATAGGTTTACTCTACATTGCGGTTCAGAATATTCTTAACGCTAAATCATTGGACCTGCACCCGGCAGATGAGAGCTGTCAGGAGAGAGAGAGAGAGAGAGAGAGAGAGAGAGAGAGAGAGAAGAGAGAGAGAGAGAGAGAGAGAGAGAGAGAGAAGAAGGGAGAGGAGGGGCGCTTCAACCTGAAGCCAAGTTCACCAATTGTGGTGCAAATTTTGGATTAATGATCAAGGGCGTACAGTCGACGCAGCCCTGGTTATGTGATACATAAATTAGGATTGCACAAATGCAAACACAAAAATCACAAATAAATAATTCTACATGCTCACAAATTGGTGGAAGTCTGCATGTCTATACATTATCCATTCACAACACAATGATTGATAACGGGTGCAGTCTATTTTTCATTATCGCACGATGATTATTATCAATCACAATTAAAACTAGTGTTTTTAATTAAGAATTTGTAAATATTTTTTCTTCTTTCTGCACCATATGCATATTATACAAGTAGAATGGCAGAATTTTTGACTCATCACCTTGCATGCTTCTCCATCCATCCTTTATTCCCAATCCCTGTATAGTCTGGCAGCCATTGGCTAAAGTGTGTTTTGGAGTACTATCACAATTTTATTGCAGATTCTGGTAACATAGACTATACTAAACTCAAATCCGAGTGATGCCACTTTGTCACGCTTGAGCATTTTTTAGGAGCAAAATTCAAAATGGCCGCCATCAAAACCGTTTTTTGGCCGTAACTCGGCCAAAAATCGAGATATGAACCCGATTTCAGTGGCACACCCATATATGTTTTGGGGGTCAAGGAATACACTGATATGTTTAAATAAACCATATCATCCATATAAATAGTCCATATTGCAATATGTATATCAGGTACCATATTTTGACTAAAATTGTAATAAATTATTGACCAATTGTTGAAGTTTTGACCTATAAAGCTTGAGCCAAATAATATCAAGGGTAATACGATGAAGACACTGAAAGGTTGCTGATGTGCTTTTATTGCGCTTTTATTGTGTTTATATATAGCTGTAGCACGGTTCCAATTCAGTTTCATGGTATAGCGAGAAAAGTGTTAAAAAATAATTTTTCACAGAGCAGTTTTTCCCCAGTACAGTTGTGACAAAAAATGGCTGCCATGAAGATCAATGAACTGTGTCAACAGTTCAAGTAAGTTATATATGCTTGGATATTTTTAAAGAAACATGCAAAACTGTGTGTTAATTAACAGTAAAGTATTGTTATCAGTAGACTAATCAATTTTCTTTTGAAAGCAAGACGTTTTTGTATCTTCATTCATGATTGTTTTGATACCATAGCAACCGTTTGTGTTGATGATGTTTAAAGTACACAGGGTGGGAACAGGTTTTCTGATTTTTTTTATACATGTATTTTACAAATAAATGAAATTATTAATTTGTTCATCACCCCTTGTAAATGTCTTCCATTGGGGTGTTTAACTTTCTGAACAATTAATACAAGAGACATACAGTTATTTCGTGATTGTTTTGCATTATATTGATCTAACAACAATTGAACATTTCTGCTTGTCTTTTTCTAGTGACAACGTTCGACAGCTGTGATCTTGAATCCGCTTGAACTGAACGAAGGCATCACAGCTTAACATTTCTTGCCTGCTCAATAGTCGCATGAAATGCAGTGCCAGTAAACAGCCAATGAGTGTAGCTGGACCTGAAAGGCTCAACACCATCGTAAAAGCGAGCAAACGTAGAGGTGATGGGTGGCATGTCGCTCTAGAAACCCTGTTACAAGACTCTACTGAGACACTCTACACACACAAAGAATTGCGTTGCAACATACACTTCCAAGACGCACATTAAACGTTTGTTACAGAAGAAAGAAAAAGATGAAGAGCCTGTCGTGAAGAGAACATGCCGAACAGATGCCATATCGTTCAATTTTAAAGAATAATGTCTCATTTGTGGTGAAAAGTGTGATGCCATCCCAGAGCCAAAAAATCCATCTCACTGGTGGCGTGTTGTTCAATGCAGAACTGCTGATCGAGGACAGAATCAGGATACATTTATATATGTGACACAGTTGCCTACCTGTGGGGTATCAGAAAAGGCACAATTGTGAAACACCTCAAAGATGGTCGTCAATTAAATTATCTTGGTGATCTTGATGCAGAATTACCAGATGTCATATCTGAAGCAACTGCCTTCTTTGCTGCTTGCTATGGATCCCAGGAAACAGAAGACATGTCAGCTATTCGATTTGATGTCTGGTCTTCAAAGATGGCTAACAAGAAGCTGACATCAGCACCAGAGTTTAAAACTCTACCACCAACCACTGTGGCTTTCATCCAATTGTTCTCAGGGCGCACTTGCAGGCAGCAATATGGCGGCTGCATTAGATCCAGACCCACCATTGATCGATCCAACGAGTCATGGATGGTCACATGAAGAAGTGTCGAGCATGTTGCTCCCTGTGTCTCTGCCTCCGGATGTCATCAGAGCTCCTGATAATGTTCTCAAGATGATCAGGTGTGGGTGCAGCTCAGTGCGACCCTGTGCAACGAATAGATGTAGTTGATCTGCCGCCAGGCTCTCCTGTTCATTGTTCTGTGGCTGCCATGGTATGGAGGAATGTCAGAACGACCAAACAAAGTCTGTATCAGCAAGCGAAGCTGTGGAACTTGAGTGAACACTAGTTATTTGATTTATGCAGCTGTCTTGTATGTGAGATTGAGTGAAAGAAAGATTGAGTGAAAGCAGAATGAAAGAAGTTCATCAGCAACCAATCAGTGTATTCATAGTGATAGCTGTACAGACCCCTTTTTGGATTTTGAATTTGTGTAAAATTTGTGTAAACCTTGCTTATTACGTTTATTTGGTTATGTGTTAATATAAGTAATTATAGTTTGTAGTTACCTAATCATTGTATTACTCAACTGTACTGTTGGAAATAAAGATATACAATACAATACAATATACTGTTACAATACAATGCAATATACTGTTTACCACTTAATCAGGTTCATATAGATTTTGGGCATAGTTACGGCTGAAAATAGTCGGTCGATATTTTTTCAGTCAAAATATTATATCTAAATAGAAAAATTGCAATATAGACTATTTATATGGATGATATGGTTTATTTAAACATATCAGTGTATTCCTTGCCCCCAAAACATAGGGTTGCCACTGAAATCGGGTTCATATCTCGATTTTTGGCCGAGTTACGGCCAAAAAACGGTTTTGATGGTGCCATTTTGAATTTTGCTCCTAAAAAAAAATTGCTCAAGCGTGACAAAGTGGCATCACTCGGATTTGAGTTTACTATAGTCTATGTTACCAGAATCTGCAATAAAATTGTGTATGTACTCAAAAA
>CM068953.1:153874878-153894021 GCA_035128595.1 Eptatretus atami
ATATATTACTAGCAGGGTATGCTGACACACAAAGCAATAACGAACCATCCTTCCTCATTGTCTCGGGTCGCTCACCTGCATTTGATTATTCATTCATTTATTTTCATTTATTTACATTTTCATTTAGGGATGCTTTCCAATCATTCTGTCATTTTTCCCGGTGTATTGGTATTCAATATCTGTCAGCACACAAAAGTACCATGCTTCCCCGTTGTCTCGGGTCACTCATCTGCATTTATTTTTTCATTTTTCTTTTTAAATTTATTTATTCTCATTTGTTTACGTTTTAATTTAAGGATGTTTTCCGACGGTTCTGTGATTTTTCCCAGTGTATCAGCAAGCACAATTTCAGCTTTCTATGTCACCCGGAAGCTACCGATCTTTATTATCAGTCAGTGAGTTAGTGGTTAGAACGAGCTTTACATATGAGATAAACAATCCATATCTACATATTTTTTTGATAGTTTGATGATAGGTAGCTGTATTCATTCTTTGTGAAATATTACTGACATATGAACTCCAAAGTTGGAAGAAAACACATTTAGAGTTGATAATTTTCACCTACATCCTAAATGGTCTTTCTTTGTTCTGTGATTTCAAAAACATGACTGTCACCAAGTTTTACATTCATCAGCAAAACAATTTTCAATGAAAATAAGATGTCAAAAAGCTGTCCATCTCCTTTGCAGTTAACTTTTGTGTCTTGTGTTGTGTGAATGCAACAACATTATCTGCTGTGATCCACATTATGGGCTACAGAAAAGTTGGCCCATTAAAGATCCATATCTTCCATTGACCAAATGGAACAAATCACAACGTGATGGGAAAGATTGTTATTTATGACCATAACATAAATCTGCTGATGGTTTTATCAGGTTTTCTGTAGTGGCAAACCTTGCATAGTTTACATTCCCCTCGTGATGTGCTCCCTTGTCTTGTGGAGTCAGGTCCTTCAAGAAGACACCCGATCTTGACAGACGTCAACTCAGAGTTTCTTCAGCTGTTAGCAGAGATACATAGTGACAGCTCTGTAAATAATCTCTGAAGACTAAGATTGGTGTGAATTGTCACTGCTCCATCCACTCTTCCATTTACTTATCTCCTTGCCTCTTCTCTGCTGCACACCCTCTAACCCCAATCGAGCTTGCTCTTTATTTAAGCAAAGAGTGGCTCTGGACAGACATCCTGCGTATAAAAAAAAACTATTCTAGCGCTGGTCTCGCCTGTCCCGTTTCCTTATCGCGCCTTCGTAGGACTGTCAGGTGTGTCTGCCTCGAGGTTGACCCCACATGCCCTTGGCTGTAACAGACTGAAATTGTCACCTCTATATGGAAATGGCCCCTCGCACTGTCTCCGTAAAGATTTTGGGAGTTTTAAAAGACCACAGTGATTTGATTAGATCACCTGCTTTTGCTGTAACTTAAACCCTTCTGACCCACATCTAACTGTTTCATTGTTGTGTGCTCCATTCACCTTACTTCTGCCCCTTGGCAACGCAATTATAATAGGTCTTCCCAACATCCTATCAATGGTTGGTGGTTGGGATTGATTCACACACTCGTCACCTTGCTGGGGTAATTTGTACCACAGCGCAGCAGGTGTCCAGCCCTGAAGAACAGGCCATGTATTTCTGATCCAGCATGACTACATGTATGAATAGCAAACTCAAAAGCAAATGAATCGAAAATTACAACAATCTTATTGTACTGCATCTTAAAGCTGGTTATAATTTTGCCTTGTGGTATCTGACACCGGTGAACAAGTACAATTTTTTTCTGCTTGTTCAAGAGAATCCATTCCTTTGTATTGCTAGACGAGCTTCCCTGGTGATTATTGGTGTGAGTGGGTATATGAGACTTTAGATAGCAGATGGTCATCTTACAATTAAAGTGTGGGGTTTCCAAGCCCAGCGGTAAACACTCGAGGCTATTTCCCCCCCCCCCCCCCCCCCTTTGTGTGAAGAACTGAACTAGAAACAATGATCAGTTCATAGAACACATTACCCCACGTTGCCTTGAGAAACATGAACATGGTCGGGGTGTACGAGCAGCAAATTTGATTGTTCATGATGACTAAAAATGCCGTGATATTTTGTTCAAGTACTGTAAAACGGAATGCTTTTGAAAGTGCTAAAAATGTGTTCCACGGTGTTTGAGTATATAATTGAATTTAAATAAAATAAACATTTTAAAGGTTGTCGGAAACTTCTGGAAGTTTACCGCCATTTTCTCCAGTGTCTATTACACCACCCCCATCGAACGCGTTAGATAATTAGGTATTCGTGCCTGCTGTTTGTACCCTTTCGGACGTGTTTTAAAAAAAGTAAGTTTCCTGTTTGGAATTATTTTCAATTTTGTTTGACTGATACACAGACAGAAAGAGTGAAAAAATTATCTCACTCCTCTCTGCGCATGCGCGATCATGACAAATTAATAGCCAAAGTGATACTAAACTACAGGTTCATTCTCCGATTCATGTTCCGATTGGTGTTCAAAATATAAGATTCAATTGAAATTATGTCATTCCTCGAGCATAAACTGAAATTTGTTGACAAGACAGACAGACAGACAGACAGCAGTGAACCGATCACCGCTTTTCACTTTGTGTGCGCCTGGCTAAGTAACAGAAGCACATGGAGATTAAAACAAGGCTTCTTTCCCACAGTCAATATGGCAACAGAGCAAAAACATTGTATAACGTTGTTATTGTAGTAGCAGTTGAGAGGGCAAAGCAAGGGAGGCACTGCCACCTTGGAAATTTAACCAGTCACCTAGTGAGCAACAACATGTTTACTTTAATTTGAATAACCAGTATCACCGGTTTAGCATGCAAGGTGCTCTGCACATACAGCTAAGATGGATATCAGCTGATGGGGAAAGAAATAAAATCTCACTTCCGTGTGAGTTGCTAGAGAGAGGCAAACGAGACCCTCCTTCCTCTAACACAGCGGTGCGCCAATCATATTCCTCAACACTCTAATCTCTCAACGTCACACAATAGAAGGCAGGAATTGATATGACCCCTTTCAATGTTGCCTGTTTCACTCCATCATCAAGTAATCATTCATTGGTGTAATGGTTTGAGCATGTGTTCTGAGTCTGGAAGGTCAGTGGTTCAAAACCTGACAAAACCTGACAAAACCTGACCCTGGTTGAGTCATACCAAAAACTTTTAAAATGGCATGTGCTGTTTCCTTGCTTGACACACAGTATTTAAAAAGTATAGAACACAAACAACCATAGGTTAGCAACTGGCCTGTTCAGCTTGAACGGCCTCATGACTTTCTGCTTTGAAGTTCCTCGTCAGGGAACTCATGTTATTGATCTTCACTTCTGTTTGATGCCATGACTTCAGATAACTGTCTTGACAAATTTATTTAAGGCTGAAGGTGGCATTTGAAAGAAGATGAATGAATGGCTAATATTTTGCATTTACATGTTTCCCCTTTGCATTTTGGAATCCGATTGAACAGTAATGGTCACTGAGACGATCGAGCATACATTAAATAGTTACTCTGAATGGTTATCAACCCGAGTACACTGGTACTCATTTCACCTACGTCGGCCAGATGATAGGCTGAATCAATCCCACCTGGTGTTAATTCAATGGTCGACAAGGGCTCGAACTAAAGACCCGTAGGCCCTAAGCCAGCCAACTTAACCGCTAAACCAACACCAGGTTTGTATACATTAAATTATACTTTATTAGATAAAATCGCAGTGAATTCAAATCAAGAGCCGGTATGTAAATTATTCCGACAATTAATTTTCCCAGCAAATTTGCAAAGCTGGGCAAAAACGAAATTGAAGTCAGAAGGATACAATGGCCCTTCACCGTGGTACTGGGCTGACTCCACACACAGATACTATCTGTTCCCAAGGTCTTCGTACGAATCCCAAAACATGGGACTTTCAAAATGACGTACATATGAATGCTAACTGAGGCGTGTGTGTGTGTGTGTGTGTGTGTGTGTGTGTGGTGTGTTCTCACTGACTCAGTTCTGTTCGGCACATTTAACCTGCTGTTGCCAGCACGAAATCTATATTTCAAACGTTCTTTCAAACATAATTTTCAGCATTGAGACGATGGAGTGGCAATTTCAAAATGTTTAACCATATCCTTCTATTCCTGAAAGCAAATCAGACTCACAGAAATATAGGATTACAATAAATATACGTGGGTGAGAGGTGTCGGTTCGTACATTTTCTGTTAGTTCAGTGAGCAGCGGTAGTGATGATAACACACACACACACACACACACACACACACACGCCACACACACGGGCGGAACGTCAACTTTTATGAATAGATGCAAAATCTAGTATCATTAATTCCTCGTGCCCCGGAAACAAACAAACAATATATTTATACATCATTCAAAGCTCCCATAGCCCCCCCCCCTATTCTCCCTAACATGATTGATACATTTACCCTGTACATTCACAAGCCCCATATATACCGGGCGTAGTGGCGTGCGCCTGTAATCCGGCTACTCGGAGGCTTGGGTTGGAGGATCGCTTGAGACGGGAGCTCTGCGCTGGGCCAGTTATGAGAGGGTATAGGGCAGCCCGAAATCATGGCGAACCCCAATCCTTATCCCTGTGTCGTAAGAGGCGACCAGGTTGCGTCAAGAAGGGCATCCGGCGTAAAACCTATGCCAAATCAGTATGCGGATCATAACGGATGATCCGCTGTGGCGACCCTAACGGGAGCAGCCGAAAGAAGAACAACATTCACAAGCCCCATATATGTCTTTCCCATCAGTGTTCAGAAGTCCATTCCATGGTAGAGATCCATCATGGAGTTGTGTAGCACATGCCCATCCACTCATGCCTTGTACTGGCCCACATGGTCTTGAGTTTGCAGTAGGAGCGGCTGCCCGTTTCACGAGTTCAGAAAGTTCTCCAACTCTTTCGTTGTGCAGAGGTACAGTCCTTTCTTTCAGGTACTTTTCCAAGTATTTTGGCTTCTTTTAGAATATTTGCCAGCCATTTAATATCACAATCCTTATCTCGCAATCACGATATACGCTTGGCTGCCCTGTTGCCCCAGTTTCCTGGGATTTCTGTGATTGCACACCACACGTTCTGTGGCAGATTACGTCATTTTGAAAGTAACGAATTTGAATCAAGTTTGCATATTTGGGACTCGCAAATACAACCCATTGCTTCGCTGATGGGGACAATAAAAGGGGGGGGGGAGAAAGAGGGAGGGAGAGAGAGATGAAGCAGTGTAGGGAGAGGGTGGAGGGGAGGCAAAGAGGATGAAGAAGGGGGAGCTAGGGAGAGTGACACCTCACCAGACGTTGCTATTCACTGCGGGATGGAGGGGTGTGTAAGAGAGAGAGAGAGAGAGAGAGAGAGAGAGAGAGAGAGAGAGAGAAGAGACCAACACAGAGAGAGAGACACAGAGAGAGAGACAAGAGAGAGAGAGAGAGAGAGAGAGAGAGAGAGAGAGAGAGACAGAGAGAGAGACAGAGACGAGACCAGACACACAGAGAGAGAGAGAGAGAGGAGAGAGAGAGAGGAGAGCAAAAAGGTGTGGGAGGAGAGTGCTGCATTTTATGATGAGGGGGGAGTGAGGAGGGGTAGAGTGAAAGACTAGGTGGGGAGGAGGAGGAAAAAAAAAGGCAGGTGAGGGGTGGAGGTGGGGTTCACAAAGAGAATGATATGTGATTCTTAAGACCGAACGAAAAATAAACATGTCAGAACAGCTGTACACACAACAACACAACAGAGTTTGTAAAGTAATCCACTGGCACATCTGCAAAAACTTTGATATTCCAGTTCCAGAAAATTTGTGGGAAAATCAACCAAAAGCAATCACTAAAAACATTGAAATGCCACTCACGTATGACTTTATGATGCCATCAGGTGTGAACATCGAAAACAAAGCATTGCACCCAATTATCACACTTAGGTATATAAAAAACAGAGAAGGTATTGCTAATTGAAGTGATGATACTTGTGATTTTGGACTAATGATGCAGAAATCAAGAAAATGACCAAATACCAAGATTGTCAAGCATGAACTGAAAAGATCCTGGAAGCTGAACAATGCCAAAGTTGTATCAGTGATGATGAAGAACCTCCTAGGAATGAGAAGAAAACTCAAAGAGATATTAAAAACCATCCTGGAACATCACCACAAACGAACGACAGTTGGAAGCCGTCCGGGCTCAGTGATAATCCTGAAGAGAGCCCTCGGCACAAAACTTTGAAAACAGAAAACTTCACAGCTTGGTCCATGAATCGTGCCCTTACCGAAATGAAGGTGGATACTTTGAGCCTGCCCTGGGAGGACTCCATTTCACATTCTGAAACTCACATGTGAAGATACCAATCAACGACGCACACACACACACACACACACACACACAACACACACACACACACACACAACACATACACACACTGCCTTTTATTCGTGTAGATTACTGCTTTGCTTTATTGGGTATTGTATGGCAAAAAGAAAAGAAAAAATTGTTCCACAGAATCAGAAATAATAAAACAATATTTTTTGATGTGATGATATTGATTTGTAAGTAATAAACAAAGAAATGAATGTGGTTTTTAATTATAATAATTTATTGAGGTGTTGAAGTTAAAAAAAGCCAACCTGGCTGGTACTACCCTTAAAAATTCCAGAAAACTTCCTTGGTCATTGCATCCTGTATGACATCATCACAAGTACGATTGTGTCAGCACGCAAAGAATAATGGCCGCACAACGCGCTTCAGACTGGTCAGAAAATTAAATTTGATAAATAATTTTCTGATTAAGAATCCTCGGATTATGACAATAGTCAAAGCCATGATGTAGAAGGTTCTGTCATAACGTACACGAATGAACCCGAGTTGGAAGTTGGGATGACATCGTTTGTGAAATACCTGATGTTCACAACAATCGGGACGATGTCGAAGAAATACTCAGCAATAATAAGTGGTAAGCGGTACATCATGGAGCGAGAACGTGGTAAATGGGGAGTTTAGTGATATTCTGATGTAACACTTCTCTGTAATTCTTGTAGTCATGAGAAATGCCCTCATTGAAAAGCAAAAGGGTATACAATCGTCGACATCAGTGGCGCGACTTATTGCCATACTGGATGGGACTATCCTAACACTGTACATGCACATGTGGTGAGTGAGTGATGTATAATAGGTTAATTAACACTGATTGAACATCACTGTACAACTGCCGGGGCAGCAGGATGCAACTTACCCTCAGTTTCTGGCACTTTCCTGTCCTTTTTCTTCTTTTCCATTAGATTAAAATGATCTCTAATCTTTGTGGGAGTCGCGTCGGCTTTCAATCGCTTCATATGTTTTTTTAAGTCAATGACGCAATTATGGTGTTTCTATGTATAAAGCGTATGTAGGTTGCACGTAAACACAAGTCCAGCAGCAAGAGTGTTTGGAAGGAGATGTAGCAGGTCACATGATAATGATGTTATCCCGTCGGCGTGTTTTATGGAGGCGGGGGCAAACAAGTGTACAATGACACCAACAAACATTAAAATCTTTGTTTCAAAATATTTATTGAAGAAAAAAACAATGATTAAGTGTTAAGTGAAGGCATATTTATTCATGACACCAAAAATGAATTTCTCATTTTGTGGACCTTCAAGATTAATTTCGCCATTTGGATTGAATGCCCGTTCAGCGGTATGGAAAAAGTTGGACACACTGCCAAATGTTTATGCATCCCCATCTTTTGGAAATACCACCTAATTCCAATTGATACTGTGGTTGTTTGTAATTGCATAATTTCTCTCCTGGCTGAGAGAGAGGGAGAGAGAGAGAGAGAGAGAGAGAGAGAGCAAGAGAAGAGGGGGGAGAGACACAACACACATATAGAGAGACACACACATAGAGCACAGACAGAGAGAGAGAGAGAAGAGAGAGGGGGAGAGAGAGGAGAGAGAGAGAGAGAGAGAGAGAGAGAGAGAGAGAGCAGGAGACAGATAGAGACAGAGAGAGAGAGAGGACAGAGAGAGAGAGAGAGAGAGAGAGAGATATGAAGAATTCCTTCACCCTGTTGAGCTCCTCATTCAATGACCATTCCACTGATAAGCTCAGCTCTGTCCATCATCGATATTTTGACACTTTTAGCCCAGAACCCTTCTAATGATGTGCCCACAACCTGTGTGTCTGGAGGTCATGAATCAGGCAGATATATCATGAGGTACAGAGATACAGAGACCTGAACATGGATGGATGAGAGAGAGAGAGAGAGAGAGAGAGAGAGAGAGAGAGAGAGAGAGAGGAGAGAGAGAGAGAGAGAGACAGTGAGAGTGTTTGAGGTTTCTGTATGCATTAAATATTGCACACCATCAGACCTGCCATTACATGTGAAACACAGTGGGCCCGTAAACGTAATTGATACGTTGGGAATGTTCTACGAGGATAATTGCTGGCTTGGAGGCAGTGAGTTCGCTGGCAGGCATTTGCTCACTTTTATTAACCAAACAGCGGCTTAGTTTTTCTTTCCATGCACTGCTCCACGTCCTCCATCTTTGATGACGAATCAAAAACCTCTTTTTCTCACTCAACGCTTGCTCTACCATGTGAAACATGACTATACTTGGACTCACCTTCAAAGAGATGCAAAAAAAACTACTTATGATTTAACAGCTATAAAACCAACCAGTTGTCCTAATAGTTACCCATTAGCCAAGTATCTTTGAATTATCTTTGCTTGTTTGATATCTGTACCACAATTGTGAGTGATAATGTCTACATGGCCGTATGTTGTGGTGACTTCCTTGCAATGAAGGGAAAATAAATAATTTGGTCGATCTGAAAGAATATTATATTTGAAGGAATGAGATGCCCAATAACCTCCTTTGCACTTAGAACAGTTCAAGACAAAGTAGGTCAAGTATGCTCGATAGCTCGATAGATAAGTCATTTGTTACCCTCACCAAAGGAGGATTGCATTTGAGTCCGTCTTGTCTGTCTGTGCCGTCCGATCTGTCTGTTTGTCCACCCAGACTTTCGTATTTTTCTCAGCAACGCTTGTCAGATTGACATGACATTCACCATTAGTGCGACTACTCATGTAGAATGTTTTAGTCATAATATGACGTATATGTCGCTGGTGTAGCAGCCGTGTTGGAAAAATGGAAAAACTTTGGACCTCTGTATCTCTGAAACCGCACCAAGGAAAAATGAAACTTGGCACTCAGTAAGTACTTCTTATGGGAATAAGTGTGATTTTTTGGTGACGTCAAAGGTGCCTTCGTTATGATGTCATAGTTGCATATGTAGAACGCTGCATCTGATATGAAAATTTTTGAGGGTCATCTGGGATAAAATGTCCACAGGAAAAAAATATGATGACGCCTTCGGTCATGTGATTCACTCCCAGATTTTTTTTTTTTTTTTAAACCTTCAAAATATTTTTCTCAGAAGTGGCTGAACAGATCGAGGTGAACCTTTACAATTATGACCGCCTATCCATGAGGAATAAAAGGTTCACACAATTGATGTCATAGGTTACATGGTTTGGCAGCCTTATTGGATTTACCCTAAAACCCATAAAATTTTCTTCTCCAGAATGGCTGGACAGATTGAGGAAAAAAACACATAAATGTTCCCCAAGCCATGGGTGTGCAAGTTTGTTCAGGAATAATTGATAGGTCACATTGTTTGGCAGCCATATTATATTGAAGAACAATATATAATAATGTTTTCTCTGGAACTGCTTAATCCATCGACGTGAAACTTCACTATTATGATCTAGTAGTGATGGGAAATATATGTTTTAAATTTCAACTTGATCGGACGCATGGTCTGGCAGCCAGAATTATTTAATTTTTAGATACGAGTTCTTTTTTGTTGTTTTTTTTGAAATTTTTTTTGAATAAAGTTCGCTTGGCTGTGCCTGGATGGGTTTGAGGGTAGAGCAGTAGCAGTCAAATGCAAATCCTATCTGAGTTCCTCCTGATGACTTCACCTTTGCTTTTTGCTTGTTTGGGTTCCTTCTGATCACTCCAATGCAGAACTGTACCTATTTGGTCTTCCATTTGATTCGAATTGAATTTATTTTAATCAATTGAATTATGAGTAATATAATAAATGTCATGGGTCAGGGTCAGGTGTCCGATCAAAGCGGGAGGTCTTGGTACCCGGTCATCACTGCCAGCAGTTATAAAGTGGCAGTTCTAGTTATGTCTTATATTAATTACTACAAACACAGTACACAAACACACACAAATGCCCACACACAACAAACTACCCACACACCAACCTGGTGAGGTCTACAATCTCTGATTGCTCTTTTTCGTGTTTGTTATTTTTTTTCTTTCTTTTTTAAAACTTTTGTATGTAATGCGATCCCGCACCCTTCCACCTCTATCCAGCCAACCTTTCTTATATAATGCAATCTCTTTATTTCTCCTCCTTGAACTCTCCTATAATACATTTATCATACTTGTTTGCATCATCTCTTGAACAAGTCAATAATTTTTGGAAAATTCTGAGAGCAACATATTTCCATTATGAAAGAATAACCCCCTACATGAAGATGGCATTAAAGAAGTAATGATTTCCCCCCCCCCCCTTTTCTGTGTTTACAGAAGTCCAGGCACACGTGCCATCTGGTATGTGCAGTGTATTGCGTTTGCTTGAGCCCAAGCAATGACGCCGGATGCCCTGCGCCTTGACCACTGCAGTGTGGATTGAATGCTTGGCGCAAGCAGAGCACCGGTATTACCAGCAGCAAGAAACCCTTTGAACACCCTGATCGTAGCTCCATGGAGTGAGCCACTTACAAGACATCATGGAACAAGGAGAGTGGCCGGGAAGAGGAATGCTGGCATTTATCCATCGAAGCCTTTGATGCTTGCCGCCAGTTTGGGCAAGACGCAGCCCATGTGGTTGCTTTTGGCAGCCAGGGATGAGGATGAAACGAGAGAAAAGCTCGGATGTTGGATGGTATAGTTGCCTCGAAAGCTGATCCTGCTGACGAAGGCCTGTGTGAATGGAAAATAACTGCACAAGTCCTGAATCTGAAACCTTCTGTGACCAATCAACATTTTGTAGATGCCATTATGTACCTTTTTATAAATTTAACAGGCCTCTAAATTTCCAGAACCTATTCTGTATGATTGAACATCAGCCCATTTAGAGTGACGATTGTGACAGCAATAGCATAGCGGTCACCAGCTCACCATATGGCAGCCAGCAGGATCAAATCACAGCACTGAATACCTGCTGTTCTGCAACAGTGTGGATAGGCTTTGACACGTTGAATTACCCACCATTATTTGAGAAGTATGTGCTGGCTACTTGTCCTATCCATTCCCTCAATGAAATAAAATCCCACGTTACCTTTTTAGCGGAAATAACAATTTGGATAGCAGCCCCAAGGCTCATGCCAGGAGTACATCAATTAACCTCTACTGTATATACAATCGAGCAGCATCGCTCCGAAGCTGAGAAAACAATTAGAGAAACAAATTCACTGATTTAAGCCAAAACTAAAAACAAACTTCTTAACCTCTTACTGCTCTACCAGCAAGGCATATTTCAGTGTGTAACACATTTACTGCAGATATGGTGCCATATGCCGCACGTACAGAACCACCTCTTCCTGGAACATAGGACCGAATTGGCTGCAGCTTGACTCCCTGGGCACTACACAGTCCTGACATGAACGCCATCAAACACATCTAGGAACACATGGATCAGGAGCTGCGAAAAGGTAATACCGAAGAGCTGCAACAAAATCTACTCCACATTTGGCAAAATTACATCAGGCTCTCACAAAGAATATCATCGATTCAATCCCTTCATGTGTCGAGAATTGGACGGTGCCAAAAGACATACCAATATATCGAATCCATTGGGTTGTGTTTGTCTTACAGATTGTAAAACATAGTTTGTTTCCAAGCAGGGGTTCATTTTTTGAGCAGGACACTGTAATTACCTCCTGCACTGAAGGTGGACGGAGGTTATGTTTTCACTCCTGTTTGTCTGTGAGCATGATAACTCAAAAAGTTATGAACGGATTCGGACTAAACTTGGTGGACTGCAGGTTGGAGTGTGATGAAGACAAATTGATTAGAATTTCATGAAGATCTGCATCCAGATCCGATACTCGAATTTTTTTCTATTGTTTCTTCACCATTGAGCGATGAGGACAAAAACGATATATAGCAAAATATC
This sequence comes from Eptatretus atami, assembly GCA_035128595.1. Lineage (NCBI taxonomy): Eukaryota > Metazoa > Chordata > Myxini > Myxiniformes > Myxinidae > Eptatretus > Eptatretus atami. The sequence continues at coordinate 153,887,051 of CM068953.1, forward strand.
TCAAAAAGTTATCGGCGGATTATGACAAAATTCGGTCGCATGAGTTGTTTAGGTGACAAGAACAAGCCGATTCGATTTTGGTTCATGTCTGATTTCAGATCCTGCCTATCAGTGGTATACAAAACATAAACCGTTCAGCCTGGCGGAGGTATGCACTGAGCGGAGTGCCGTTCTAGTTCTGCTTGAATTTATTTTCCAGAAAATGAGTTAATAACAAAAGTTGCTAAAAATAGCGGTTGAAGAGTGACTTCAAAACTATTATTTCATTTATAAGAATAACTGATTAATGCTCGAGACTTAACTGTCAGCCTCTGCTTGCTTTCTCTGGTGGTTGGCATAATTTGTTCAATGTTCTGCTGATTCCATCCATGTTCTACCCGTTGGCAATGGAGAACGACACTACAGCTTTCTCAATTAAGACTAGTTTTCCATTTTGTCTGATGCTAAAATACATTAAACAAAGAATGACTCTTTGGGTAATAGCTTTCGGAGTATCGGATGTATCGTCTTGCAAACTGTCATACAATCTGTGTCACTTGTCTGCGAGATGACTGCGATGCACAAATGCCTCTCTGTGTACAACAATGGAGATGGTGGAAATTGTTTGTGTGTTGAAGGCAGTCTTGTTTTTGCCTGGTCAAGAGATTCAACTTCCTAAGAATCAACACAGCTTGGAGCAGTTCACTGATGATGCCTAATAAGAAAAACTGTACACCAATAAGCAATTTGAATAGTGTCTCTGGTTGTAGGTGGTACTGGGTGCACAGGTCAGGTCAGGTCAGGTATGGAACATGTGCCGGAGCAGTGCGTCAGCACTGTGTACAACAGTCCTGACTGGATGGTGCAGAATAGCATTGAGTTGTCTAGAATGGGTTGATTCCTGCATGACTATAAATTCTTAGACTGGTGCTTAGCAGACAGGGCATTGCACCGCAATGTGTGTCGCCTAGGTGTCCTGTTATTAGCATTAGTTTGTGGACATTAAATATCCTATGGTATTCTTCATGAAGAGTAGGTGAGTTATCGTTCCCACCTGAACAAATTACTAATTCCTGCTTCTTTCAGTTGAATATCATTCATGGGCCGTCCGCGTTCATGAAAGACTTGGGCCAAACTTTCATCTCGGCTAGTCCAACAAGAATGTGAGATTAATTGAACCATTAAAATAGTTGTAGTCGTGTTCGTGGTAGTGTAAGTACACAATGTTCCAATCACCAAGATGTGCATGTATACATCCTGGTTCAATGCCTCCCAGTGTCATCGAGCAGAAAACACATATCGAGTAAATGTCATGTCATAGAGTTAAAGATCTTCTTGAAGGACTGTCCATTTATGAGTACAGTTCCTTCAAATCATGAATTTTGAGATTTCTTTACAGTTGGTTTTTATTTTTTTTTTTTTAGGTTAGAACCTAATCGTATGCTCATATCTTGTAAGGATGCCTAAAAAGGCCACTTGAAAGTCAAATAAATAATTTTTAAAACATTGAACAATTATAGGTTTGAAAATCAAGATCGATTCTGATTGACGTAAAACTTTGGCAACTTAATAGTTTGCACAAAGCTACTTCACATTGGTTACATATGCTAACTAGAGGATGCACAGAAACACCTTACCACGTGCAGTCATGAGAAAAACGGACATGGGTGAGGTCTGCGAGTGGCCAATTTGATTGGTCGAGATGGTGTAAAACGCCATAAAATATTGTCCAAATACTGCTAAATGGAAGGGTTTTGAAATTGCCATTAAGGCGATTTGTGTTCTACAGTCTACAAGTAATAAATTCAATCGAAACAAAATAAAGACTTGAGGTTGTCGAAAAAGAAAATTCTGAAGTTTACCACTGTTGATGCAGCATCTTTTACACCAGCTTATCAATATGCTCCATTAATTATTCGAGCCTGTTGTTTGTTGTCCTTCATGACATCCTTAAAAACAGTAAGTTTTTATTTGTGAAGGTTTTAATTTTGATTAACTGCCAGACAGACAGACAGAGTAAAAATATTATCATACTCCTCTCTTGCTTGTGGGTTGGGACAAATTAAGAGCAAAGTACTGCTAAACTGCAGTTCGTTTACCGGTTCATGTTCCGATTCGTGTTCAAAATATAACGTTCAATTAAATTCAAGTTGTTCCTCCATCATAAATAGACGTTTGCAGAAAGACAGATAGACAGACAGACAGACAAAGTGAACCAATTGCTTAACCCCACTTTTAGCTTCGCGTGCACAGGGTAAACATGTGTCATTCTGCAATACTTGTTCTAATTTTACTTCTTATTCTGCATTATAAGTCGTTGAACTAATTTGTTAACTTGTTAATTAAAAGGTATAAAATGTCATAAAGCTTTGGATTATGGGAAAGAAAGACAATTTCTGGAACCAAAGTTTTGCTCATATGTCATCCTTCATCGCGATATCTTTTTTTGACTTCCTCGAAAGTGAACATGATACACATTACACACGCTTACAAATACAAGTAGACCATGCGCATTCTTTAATGGATGTGGAAAGGAAGTGAATGGGTGTAAGGTGTGGTGTGAACAAATGCGAGTAGAGGATGGAGTGTGGGCATCTTGAATGTGGTGATCAAGTGCTGAATGTGTGTACATGTGGGTTGTGTTTGTTGCCAAATTAAGAGGTGTGTGCATCTTGAGATTAATCTTTCTTCTTGTAACTCCATAATAGTCAGTGGGTTGCTCATCGTGTTGTGCTTGGCGATTCAACTGCGAGCCATGCGCTTGATTTGTTGATTCCCATGTCAGATCAATCGATAATCAGTAGATACCGCCCGAGTAAATCCGGTAGAGGTGTTTTGTAAGAATATTCCTTTGTGGCCTTGCTTCCCAGGCTTGTAGAGTAAACCTCGAGTGTTTGTTTGGAATGGAATCCAGAACCATGACATCACCCACCAGGTCACACTCATGCGTGAGGGCTACCTCCTGCTACGTGATCGAAGGTGCTGTGTCCCTGATCCTGGGTGCACATTCGTTCTCTTTAAACCTTACAGGTTGCGGTACCTTTCGAACCTCATAGGGATTTGCTTTAGCATTGTTTGCATTGACTAATGTACGTGTTTCAACAACACCACTTTTATATAGGGGACATATTTATGTACAAATATTGAGGTTAGAGAGGAAGGAGGGAAGCTAGTTATAAGAAAGGAGGGTAAAAGCATGTGGAAGAGTAGGGAAGAAAGGCGAAAAGGGGTTTGTAGAAAATAAGAGCAAGGAGAAAAGAGGGAATGGTTCGAGGCATAAGGTGGAGGAAGGAAATTCAACCAATTTTGCACATGTAATAAATGGGAAGGCCCTGAGTAAGGTATCCGGTCAGACTGCACTTGAGAATATGAACAATGAAATAATGTTTCACCTAATGAGGTGGATTATGCTGAAAAATCTTCAAATCCAACTGAAAAAACAATGCTGACTTTTTATTAAGGTGAGTCAAGTGAGCCGAAGTTATAACAGTAAATTCTACAGTCGACACATTTCTTCTAAATATCATGTATATTATTTTGCAGTCGAGCTAATACAAAGCAAATGCCAATTTTATTGAGGTGAGTGCAAGCAGTTCAAAGTTATGGCCTCATATGCCACCGACCCCCGTCTGAAGTTTAGGAAATGAAAAGCGTATTGTTTTCATTAAGACCACTATAGATTCTCCTTTCATGGGTGGCAGTGAGTTCAAGCTGGGGAACATGAATTATTTTGGTATCGTATTGCCAGCTGTAGTTACTATGTTGTGCAAAAAGAGACCTGAGCCGGAGGTATGCGTGGCAGGCAGACTTTGCTGGTAGAAACACTCTGCCAGAAGATGCCTTGCTGGTGGTACTATTGTCATATTGTCAATAGTCAATCCAGCTATTGTCATAGAGAGCTATATCTGAAATACATATATATTATATATATTATATATATATATATACATATATATCTCAGACAAACAGTTATACTCATAGTACTTTTAATGTACACAATTAAGCCCACATTTTGGGTGGTCTGTTGCACAAGTTTCCTTCTCTGCCCAAAGAATCCACTCTCTGAACCTCTACTCCCTCATGTCCCTCTGTAACACTTCTGTCTACCTCAATCTTGGTCTGTTCTGGACTCCTGCCAACTGCATCTATATCAAAGGCCTACCTCACACATTCCCCTCTTCCCTCCTGACACATGCCTTCACCAATCCAGATGTGCCTCCTCTGCCTTATTGGGTAATGTCCATTTTTTACCTGCTCACCTGCTCATACGGTCATGCTCTCATCCCTCTTCCATTCCCTCCGAAGATCCCCATCAGCACCCTCAGCATTTTAATTTCCTTCTCTGCAGCAATTTATCCTCTTCCCTTCCAAAGCCCAATTCGCTGCTCCTTGCAGGAAAATTGATCTTATTGCCATTTTGTAAATATTTGCTCTCGGCCTATCTAGGATCTTTTAATCATAGACCACTTCAGAAACACTACCCCACCCGCCCTCATGCTCTTGCTTTCTTACATTCTCAGTAAAACTGCACCCTTACTCCCAAGTATAAACTACATATTTGAATCTTCCCACTTTATTTAACACCCACCTGCCCTAACCTATACACATCCTCTCTTCCCTCCTTCTTCTCCATTATTACCTGTTTTCCCTACATTTATCCTCAGACTCCGATTTCTAAACTTTCCTTCCATGAAAACATTGCATCCTGGAGTACCTCCTAATAGTCTGACAGCATCACCAAGCAAGATATCTGTGATCACAATGATCGCCAAGGTTAACCTCCCCGGCTTGGCCCACAATCCAATGATGGCATATTTTGTTCGGACTACCATATGACCTTGACCTCCACGTTTAGAGATATAGTGTAAATTACGAAATGTGTCCATCCATCCATCCATTGGGACCATACTCTGTGCAGAGCATTGGTGGTGCCTATGCAGTCTCCTGGGCAATTGGGCACAATCCTGGATAGGTCGTCACTCCGACGCAGGATACCAGCAAGCTGGTACTCATTTTGTCAACCTCAGAAGGATGACAGGCTGAGTCAACCCACCTGGTATTAATTCAACAGCCAAGCAGGATTTGAACTCAGGACCCTAGGATCCCAAGCCCACCACCATAAACTGTGTCCCCATCTACATTATATCTACACAACTCAACACCATGAAAATTGAGGAAAATTATTCAAGTTATGATCAAAAAAGTGTTTTTTGTTAATCAGGTCACAATCTTTAAAAGGTATGTCAACAACATAATCAAATGTCAGGTGCACAACTTCAGTGCAGGTACACTATTATGATGCAAGAACATCTTGGAAGACAAAGTGGTATGATGCAAGAACATCTTGAGATACAGCTTTGGCAAAATTGAGCGATGACAAAAATGTTATTTTTTCAGACCGCCATTTGACCTTGACCTTTAACTCAGAGGGATATGATGTAAATGCGCCTTGCTCTAGGCTATATAGAGAGTGCAATTTTGTTCTGATCGGACAAGCCTAAGTCAAGTTATGTTTGGAAAAAAAAGTTAAAATATCTTTAATTTGGTCATGATCTTAAAATTAGGTCAAGATTTAAAAAATTATGTCAACCCGCATTCTTTTATTCCCATTATTGATGAAAATTTAATTCCGCAATCTCAGCCAGATCTGAGATTCAGCTTGGAAATTGGGAGTGCAGGAAGAAAAGAATAAACCTAAATAGTGGTTTAGTACTCCTAGGGGTCGCAGAAACTGGGTTTCATGAAAAATCGGGGGCACTAATTGTAGATATCTGTGATTGTAAGCTAAAATAAGCCTCTCCTATCCCATAGTGGGAGGCTTAATGATCCACAAACAATATTTCACAAAGTTAACCTCTTCTTGCTCCCTCACTCAACACATCCATCAGAACCACAAACTGAAAATGACAAAGAGCTGAAGCTGGATGTAAACATACACTTACCTAAAACTCCTCTGAGCAATTTTCCTAGTTCTGATTGATATTTTTATCCTCCTCATACACTATCTCAACTACCCTTATCATTCTTTCAGGCACCCTATTTTCCTCAGACATAATATGCCACCTCCATAGGAACACCACCATATGGTTTCTCCAAATTGACAAACACACTGTACAACTTACTCTTACCATCCATAATATTCTCTATCTTCTGGATATTCACAATATTCTGGATATTCACAATATCTCTATCTTCTGGGATATTAACAATATTCTCTATCTTCTGGGATATTCACAATATTCTCTATATTCTGGATATTCACAATATTCTCTATCTTCTGGATATCTCACAAATTCTCTATATTCTGGGATATTCACAATATTCTCTATCTTCTGGGATATTCACAATATTCTCTATATTCTGGATATTCACAATATCTCTATCTTCTGGTATCACATATCTCGTATCTCTGGATATTCACAATATTCCTATCTCTGGGATATTCACAATATTCTCTCATTCTGGATATTCACAATATTCTCTATCTTCTGGGATATTAACAATATTCTTATATTCTGGGATATTCACAATATTCTCTATCTTCTGGGATATTCACAATATTCTCTATCTTCTGGGATATTCACAATACATCTATCTATCTGGATATTCACAAATTCTCTATCTTCTGGGACGTTTTGTTTTTCGTGTACAGCTTGTGAGAATGCCAAAGTCTGAAACCTCGGCCTCGATCATGTCGCTTTTATCTTCTTTATTTAGTAGACATCCTACAGAGGTAAATGAACACTCATTTTACTCTGCGCATGTTACACATCATGTGCAGCAATTTTCACCTCCCGTGCCTTGTATTTGTTGTTTTGTTTAAAAAAAAAAATTTTAACGCTTCTGTACACCACCCTTGAGGCTCAGTTGCAAATAAACCATGACAATTCCAATAGAAGAGATGCAATTACTCTTTTATGAAACATTTTCGAGTTGTTTTTTTATCCTGAAAAATAGGCCGTGATGAACACACAGTCATGATATCTTCTCTC
>CM068953.1:153899046-153922968 GCA_035128595.1 Eptatretus atami
TTGATCGGACGCATGGTCTGGCAGCCAGAATTATTTAATTTTTAGATACGAGTTCTTTTTGTTGTTGTTTTTTGAAATTTTTTTTGAATAAAGTTCGCTTGGCTGTGCCTGGATGGGTTTGAGGGTAGAGCAGTAGCAGCTCAAATGCAAATCCTATCTGAGTTCCTCCTGATGACTTCACCTTTGCTTTTTGCTTGTTTGGGTTCCTTCTGATCACTCCAATGCAGAACTGTACCTATTTGGTCTTCCATTTGATTCGAATTGAATTTATTTTAATCAATTGAATTATGAGTAATAATAATAAATGTCATGGGTCAGGGTCAGGTGTCCGATCAAAGCGGGAGGTCTTGGTACCCGGTCATCACTGCCAGCAGTTATAAAGTGGCAGTTCTAGTTATGTCTCTTATTAATTACTTAACACACCAGTACACAAACGTCACACAAAATGCACCACACAAAACTACACACACACCACACAAAACAAGTCCTGGTGAGGGTCTACAATCTCTGATTGCTCTTTTTCGTGTTTGTTATTTTTTCTTTCTTTTTTAAAAACTTTTGTATGTAATGCGATCCCGCACCCTTCCACCTCTATCCAGCCAACCTTTTCTTATATAATGCAATTCTTTGTATTCCTCCTCTTTGATGTTCCTTGAACTCTCCTATAATACTATTTATCATACTTGTTTGCATCATCTCTTGAACAAGTGCAATAATTTTTGGAAAATTCTGAAGCAACATATTTCCATTATGAAAGAATAACCCCCTACATGAGAATGGCATTAAAGAAGTAATGATTCCCCCCCCCCCCCTTGCTCAAATGTGCTTGTGTTACAGAAGTCGCAGGCACACGGTCCCATCTGGTATGTGCAGTGTATTGCGTTTGCTTGAGCCCAAGCAATGACGCCGGATGCCCTGGGGACGCCTTGACCACTGCAGTGTGGAATTGAATGCTTGGCGCAGCAGCAGGCACACCGGTATTACCAGCAGCAAGAAACCCTTTGAACACCGGTGATCGTAGCTCCATGGAGTGAGCCACTTACAAGACATCATGGAACAAGGAGAGGTGGCCGGGAAGGAGGAATGCTGGCATTTATCCATCGAAGCCTTTGATGCTTGCCGCCAGTTTGGGCAAGACGCAGCCCATGTGGTTGCTTTTGGCAGCCAGGGATGACGAGGATGAAACGAAGAAAAGCTTCTGTTTCGGATGTTGGATGGTATAGTTGCCTCGAAAGCTGATCCTGCTGACGAAGGGCCTGTGTGAATGGAAAATAACTGCACAAGTCCTGAATCTGAAACCTTCTGTGACCAATCAACATTTTGGTGAGATGCCATTATGTACCTTTTTATAAAGTTTAACAGGCCTCTAAATTTCCAGAACCTATTCTGTATGATTGAACATCAGCCCATTTAGAGTGACGATTGTGACAGAATAGCATAGCGGTCACCAGCTCACCATATGGCAGCCAGCAGGATCAAATCACAGCACTGAATACCTGCTGTTCTGGCACAGTGTGGATAGGCTTTGACACGTTGAATTACCCACCATTATTTGAGAAGTATGTGCTGGCTACTTGTCCTATCCATTCCCTCAATGAAATAAAATCCCACGTTACCTTTTTAGCGGAAATAACAATTTGGATAGGCCCCAAGGCCTCATGCCAGGAGTACATCAATTAACCTCTACTGTATATACAATCGAGCAGCATCGCTCCGAAGCTGAGAAAACAATTAGAGAAACAAATTCACTGATTTTAAGCCAAAACTAAAAACAAACTTCTTAACCTCTTACTGCTCTACCAGCAAGGCATTTTTCAGTGTGTAACACATTTACTGCAGTGATATGGTGCCATATGCCGCACGTACAGAACCACCTCTTCCTGGAACATAGGACCGAATTGGCTGCAGCTTGACTCCCTGGGCACTACACAGTCCTGACATGAACGCCATCAAACACATCTAGGAACACATGGATCAGGAGCTGCGAAAAGGTAATACCGAAGAGCTGCAACAAAATCTACTCCACATTTGGCAAAAATTACATCAGGCTCTCACAAAGAATATCATCGATTCAATCCCTTCATGTGTTCGAGAATTGGACGGTGCCAAAAGACATACCAATATATCGAATCCATTGGGTTGTGTTTGTCTTACAGATTGTTAAAACATAGTTTGTTTCCAAGCAGGGGTGTTCATTTTTTTGAGCAGGACACTGTAATTACCTCCTGCACTGAAGGTGGACGGAGGTTATGTTTTCACTCCTGTTTGTCTGTGAGCATGATAACTCAAAAAGTTATGAACGGATTCGGACTAAACTTGGTGGACTGCAGGTTAGGAGTGTGATGAAGACAAATTGATTAGAATTTCATGAAGATCTGCATCCAGATCCGGATACTCGAATTTTCTTTTTCATTGTTTCTTCACCATTGAGCGATGAGGACAAAAACGATATATAGCAAAATATCTCAAAAAGTTATCGGCGGATTATGACAAAATTCGGTCGATGAGTTGTTTAGGTGACAAGAACAAGCCGATTCGATTTTGGTTCATGTCTGATTTCAGATCCTGCCTATCAGTGGTATACAAAACATAAACCGTTCAGCCTGGCGGAGGTATGCACTGAGCGGAGTGCCGTTCTAGTTCTGCTTGAATTTATTTTTCCAGAAAATTGAGTTAATAACAAAAGTTGCTAAAAATAGCGGTTGAAGAGTGACTTCAAAACTATTATTTCATTTATAAGAATAACTGATTAATGCTCGAGACTTAACTGTCAGCCTCTGCTTGCTTTCTCTGGTGGTTGGCATAATTTGTTCAATGTTCTGCTGATTCCATCCATTGTTCTACCCGTTGGCTAATGGAGAACGACACTACAGCTTTCTCAATTAAGACTAGTTTTCCATTTTGTCTGATGCTAAAATACATTAAACAAAGAATGACTCTTTGGGTAATAGCTTTCGGAGTATCGGATGTATCGTCTTGCAAACTGTCATACAATCTGTGTCACTTGTCTGCGAGATGACTGCGATGCACAAATGCCTCTCTGTGTACAACAATGGAGATGGTGGAAATTGTTTGTGTGTTAGAAGGCAGTCTTGTTTTTGCCTGGTCAAGGGATTCAACTTCCTAAGAATCAACACAGGCTTGGAGCAGTTCACTGATGATGCCTAATAAGAAAAACTGTACACCAATAAGCAATTTGAATAGTGTCTCTGGTTGTGACAGTGTGTCTGATAACCTGGGTGCACAGGTCAGGTCAGGTCAGGTATGGGAACATGTGCCGGAGCAGTGCGTCAGCACTGTGTACAACAGTCCTGACTGGATGGTGCAGAAATAGCATTGAGTTGTCTAGAATGGGTTTGATTCCTGCATGACTATAAATTCTTAGACTGGTGCTTAGCAGACAGGGCATTGCACCGCAATGTGTGCTGCCTAGGTGTCCTGTTATTAGCATTAGTTTGTGGACATTAAATATCCTATGGTATCTTTCATGAAGAGTAGGTGAGTTATCGTTCCCACTCTGAACAAATTACTAATTCCTGCTTCTTTCAGTTGAATATCATTCATGGGCCGTCCGGTTCATGAAAGACTTGGGCCAAACTTTCATCTCGGCTAGTCCAACAAGAATGTGAGATTAATTGGAACCATTAAAATAGTTGTAGTCGTGTTCGTGGTAGTGTAAGTACACAATGTTTCCAATCACCAAGATGTGCAGTGTATACATCCTGGTTCAATGCCTCCCAGTGTCATCGAGCAGAAAACACATATCGAGTAAATGTCATGTCATAGAGTTAAAGATCTTCTTGAAGGACTGTCCATTTATGAGTACAGTTCTTTCAAATCATGAATTTTGAGATTTCTTTACAGTTGGTTTTATTTTATTTTATTTTTTTTAGGTTAGAACCTAATCGTATGCTCATATCTTGTAAGGATGCCTAAAAAGGCCACTTGAAAGTCAAATAAATAATTTTTAAAACATTGAACAATTATAGGTTTGAAAATCAAGATCGAATTCTGATTGACGTAAAACTTTTGGCAACTTAATAGTTTGCACAAAGCTACTTCACATTGGTTACATATGCTAACTAGAGGATGCACAGAACACCTTACCACGTGCAGTCATGAGAAAAACGGACATGGGTGAGGTCTGCGAGTGGCCAATTTGATTGGTCGAGATGGTGTAAAACGCCATAAAATATTGTCCAAATACTGCTAAATGGAAGGGTTTTGAAATTGCCATTAAGGCGATTTGTGTTCTACAGTCTACAAGTATATAAATTCAATCGAAACAAAATAAAGACTTTAGAGGTTGTCGAAAAAGAAAATTCTGGAAGTTTACCACTGTTGATGCAGCATCTTTTACACCAGCTTATCTAATATGCTCCATTAATTATTCGAGCCTGTTGTTTGTGTCCTTCATGACATCCTTAAAAACAGTAAGTTTTTATTTGTGAAGGTTTTTAATTTTGATTAACTGCCAGACAGACAGACAGAGTAAAAATATTATCATACTCCTCTCTGTGCTTGTGCGGTTGGGACAAATTAAGAGCCAAAGTACTGCTAAACTGCAGGTTCGTTTACCGGTTCATGTTCCGATTCGTGTTCAAAATATAACGTTCAATTAAATTCAAGTTGTTCCTCCATCATAAATAGACGTTTGCAGAAAGACAGATAGACAGACAGACAGACAAAGTGAACCAATTGCTTAACCCCACTTTTAGCTTCGCGTGCACAGGGTAATAAACATGTGTCATGCTGCAATACTTGTTCTAATTTTATCTTCTTATTCTGCATTCATAAATCGTGGAACTAATTTGTTAACTTGTTAATTAAAAGGTATAAAGATGTCATAAAGCTTTGGGATTATGGGAAAGAAAGACAATTTCTGGAACCAAAGTTTTGCTCATATGTCATCCTTCATCGCGATATCTTTTTTTGACTTCCTCGAAAGTGAGACATGAATACACATTACACACGCTTACAAAATACAAGTAGACCATGCGCATTCTTTAATGGATGTGGAAAGGAAGTGAATGGGTGTAAGGTGTGGTGTGAACAAATGCGAGTAGAGGATGGAGTGTGGGCATCTTGAATGTGGTGATCAAGTGCTGAATGTGTGTACATGTGGGTTGTGTTTGTTGCCAAATTAAGAGGTGTGTGCATCTTGAGATTAATCTTTCTTCTTGTAACTCCATAATAGTCAGTGGGTTGCTCATCGTGTTGTGCTTGGCGATTCAACTGCGAGCCATGCGCTTGATTTGTTGATTGCCCATGTCAGATCAATCTGATAATCAGTAGATACCGCCCGAGTAAATCCGGTAGAGGTGTTTTGTAAGAATATTCCTTTGTGGCCTTGCTTCCCAGGCTTGTAGAGTAAACCTCGAGTGTTTGTTTGGAATGGAATCCAGAACCATGACATCACCCACCAGGTCACACTCATGCGTGAGGGCTACCTCCTGCTACGTGATCGAAGGTGCTGTGTCCCTGATCCTGGGTGCACATTCGTTCTCTTTAAACCTTACAGGTTGCGGTACCTTTCGAACCTCATAGGGATTTGCTTTAGCATTGTTTGCATTGACTAATGTACGTGTTTCAACAACACCACTTTTATATTAGGGGACATATTTTATGTACAAATATTGAGGTTAGAGAGGAAGGAGGGAAGCTAGTTATAAGAAAGGAGGGTAAAAGCATGTGGGAAGAGTAGGGAGAGAAAGGCGAAAAGGGGTTTGTAGAAAATAAGAGCAAGGAGAAAAGAGGGAATGGTTCGAGGCATAAGGTGGAGGGAAGGAAATTCAACCAATTTTGCACATGTAATAAATGGGAAGGCCCCTGAGTAAGGTATCCGGTCAGACTGCACTTGAGAATATGAACAATGAAATAATGTTTCACCTAATGAGGTGGATTATGCTGAAAAATCTTCAAATCCAACTGAAAATACAATGCTGACTTTTTATTAAGGTGAGTCAAGTGAGGCCGAAGTTATAACAGATAAATTCTACAGTCGACACATTTCTTCTAAATATCATGTATATTATTTTGCAGTCGAGCTAATACAAAGCAAATGCCAATTTTATTGAGGTGAGTGCAAGCAGTTCAAAGTTATGGCCTCATATGCCACCGACCCCCGTCTGAAGTTTAGCGAAATGAAAAGCGTATTGTTTTCATTAAGACCACTATAGATTCTCCTTTCATGGGTGGCAGTGAGTTCAAGCTGGGGAACATGAATTATTTTGGTATCGTATTGCCAGCTGTAGTTACTATGTTGTGCAAGAAAGAGACCTGAGCCGGAGGTATGCGTGGCAGGCAGACTTTGCTGGTAGAACACTCTGCCAGAAGATGCCTTGCTGGTGGTACTATTGTCATATTGTCAATAGTCAATCCAGCTATTGTCATAGAGAGCTATATCTGAAATACATATATATATATATATGTATATATATATATATACATATATATCTCAGACAAACAGTTATACTCATAGTACTTTAATGTACACAATTAAGCCCACATTTTTGGGTGGTCTGTTGCACAAGTTTTCCTTCTCTGCCCAAAGAATCCACTCTCTGAACCTCTACCTCCCTCATGTCCCTCTGTAACACTTCTGTCTACCTCAATCTTGGTCTGTTCTGGACTCCTGCCAACTGCATCTATATCAAAGGCCTACCTCACCACATTCCCCTCTTCCCTCCTGAGCACATGCCTTCACCAATCCAGATGTGCCTCCTCTGCCTTATTGGGTAATGTCCATTTTTTTCCTGCTCACCTGCTCATACGGTCATGCCTCTCATCCCTCTTCCATTCCCTCCGAGAGATCCCCATCAGCACCCTCAGCATTTTAATTTCCTTTCTCTGCAGCAATTTATCCTCTTCCCTTCTCAAAGCCCAATCTCGCTGCTCCTTGCAGGAAAATTGATCTTATTGCCATTTTGTAAATATTTGCTCTCGGCCTATCTAGGATCTTTTAATCATAGACCACTTCAGAAACACTACCCCACCCTGCCCTCATGCTCTTGCTTTCTTACATTCTCAGTAAAACTGCACCCTTACTCCCAAGTATAAACTACATATTTGAATCTTCCCACTTTATTTAACACCCCACCTGCCCTAACCTATACACATCCTCTCTTCCCTCCTTCTTGCTCATTATTACCTGTTTTCCCTACATTTATCCTCAGACTCCGACTTTCTAAACTTTCCTTCCATGAAAACATTGCATCCTGGAGTACCTCCTAATAGTCTGACAGCATCACCAAGCAAGATATCTGTGATCACAATGATCGCCAAGGGTTAACCTCCCCCGGCTTGGCCCACAATCCAATGATGGCATATTTTGTTCGGACTACCATATGACCTTGACCTCCAACGTTTAGAGATATAGTGTAAATTACGAAATGTGTCCATCCATCCATCCATTGGGACCATACTCTGTGCAGAGCATTGGTGGTGCCTATGCAGTCTCCTGGGCAATTGGGCACAATCCTGGATAGGTCGTCACTCCGACGCAGGATACCAGCAAGCTGGTACTCATTTTGTCAACCTCAGAAGGATGACAGGCTGAGTCAACCCCACCTGGTATTAATTCAACAGCCAAGCAGGATTTGAACTCAGGACCCTAGGATCCCAAGCCCACCACCATAAACTGTGTCCCCATCTACATTATATCTACACAACTCAACACCATGAAAATTTGAGGAAAATTATTCAAGTTATGATCAAAAAAGTGTTTTTTGTTAATCAGGTCACAATCTTTAAAAGGTATGTCAACAACACTAATCAAATGTCAGGTGCACAACTTCAGTGCAGGTACACTATTATGATGCAAGAACATCTTGGAAGACAAAGTGGTATGATGCAAGAACATCTTGAGATACAGCTTTGGCAAAATTGAGCGATGACAAAAAATGTTATTTTTTCAGACCGCCATTTGACCTTGACCTTTAACTCAGAGGGATATGATGTAAATGCGCCTTGCTCTAGGCTATATAGAGAGTGCAATTTTGTTCTGATCGGACAAGCCTAAGTCAAGTTATGTTGGAAAAAAAAGTTAAAATATCTTTAATTTGGTCATGATCTTAAAATTAGGTCAAGATTTAAAAAATTATGTCAACCCGCATTCTTTTTATTCCCATTATTGATGAAAATTTTAATTCCGCAAGTCTCAGCCAGATCTGAGATTCAGCTTGGAAATTGGGAGTGCAGGAAGAAAAGAATAAACCTAAATAGTGGTTTAGTACTCCTAGGGGTCGCAGAAACTGGGGTTTCATGAAAAATCGGGGGCACTAATTGTAGATATCTGTGATCTGTAAGCTAAAATAAGCCTTCTCCTATCCCATAGTGGGAGGCTTAATGATCCACAAACAATATTTCACAAAGTTAACCTCTTCTTGCTCCCTCACTCAACACATCCATCAGAACCACAAACTGAAAATGACAAAGAGCTGAAGCTGGATGTAAACATACACTTACCTAAAACTCCTCTGAGCAATTATTCCTAGTTCTGATTGATATTTTATCCTCCTCATACACTATCTCAACTACCCTTATCATTCTTTCAGGCACCCTATTTTTCCTCAGACATAAATATGCCACCTCCATAGGAACACCACCATATGGTTTCTCCAAATTGACAAACACACTGTACAACTTACTCTTACCATCCATAATATTCTCTATCTTCTGGGATATTCACAATATTCTGGGATATTCACAATATTCTCTATCTTCTGGGATATTAACAAATATATTCTCTATATTCTGGGATATTCACAATATATTCTCTATCTTCTGGGATATTCACAATATTCTCTATATTCTGGGATATTCACAATATTCTCTATCTTCTGGGATATTCACAATATTCTCATATTCTGGGATATTCACAATATTCTCTATTTCTGGGATATTCACAATATCTCTATCTTCTGGGATATTCACAATATTCTCTATCTTCTGGGATATTCACAATATTCTCTATCTTCTGGGATATTCACAATATTCTTCTCTATTCTGGGATATTCACAATATTCTCTATATTTCTGGATATTTCACAATATTCTCTATCTTCTGGGATATTCACAATATTCTCTATCTTCTGGATATTCACAATATTCTCTATCTTCTGGGATATTCACAATATTCTCTCTATTCTGGGATATTCACAATATTCTCTATCTTCTGGGATATTAACAATATTCTCTATTTCTGGGATATTCACAATATTCTCTATCTTCTGGATATTCACAATATTCTCTATCTTCTGGGATATTCACAATATTCTCTATCTTCTGGGATATTCACAATATTCTCTATCTTCTGGGACGTTTTGTTTTGTCGGTACAGCCTTGTGAGAATGCCAAAGTCTGAAACCTCGGCCTCGATCATGTCTGCTTTTATCTTCTTTATTTAGTAGACATCCTACAGAGGTAAATGAACACTCATTTTACTCTGCGCATGTTACACATCATGTGCAGCAATTTTCACCTCCCTGTGCCTTGTATTTGTTGTTTTGTTTAAAAAAAAAAAATTTTAACGCTTCTGTACACCACCCTTGAGGCTCAGTTTGCAAATAAACCATTGACAATTCCAATAGAAGAGATGCAATTACTCTTTTATGAAAACATTTTTCGAGTTGTTTTTTATCCTGAAAAATAGGCCGTGATGAACACACAGTCATGATAAAAGATTGCCCTTGAAAACCCTACTCAAATCGTCCTTCTGAAGGGGAACAGACAAATACACAAATACACATTGTGTTTTATATAGGTAGATGATTACACTTCACCATCTCCACAATGAACACACAACTTTGAATTATTTATTTGGATGCACTTTTCTATCTATGCTTGCAATATACCATCTTGAATGGATTTATTATTATTTATTTATATACCTTTAACTGACCCCGATGGACTGTTATGCCATGGAGTGACATTGAGGATAAGCTCTCAATGTGGATAAAATACTCCAATGGCTTCGCGTCATAAGCAGCCTCGCCTCGCACCAGTCTTCTCTTGGTGGAGTTGTTCTCACGAATGTGTGAAGAGGTTTAAGGCACATCACTGGCGTCTTAAAACCAGTTGCTTTTGGCAAGCGGGGCTCATTAGCTTTGGGAGGTAGCTCATCCTGGAGAAGGAAACTCTGAATCCATATCCGCCACTGCCTTGCGATTCAAGTTTTGAAATCAAAGGCTTGGGGTTTAGTGGGTAAAGGCAGCAATCATTTTTAAAGGAGGTAGCCTTTGCATTCGTTAACTCATGAGCCACCCTTGGGAAAGGTGTACTTCACCATTTTAGCCTCTCGATCAGCATTACGTGAAGCCATGGGAGCAGGTAGTGGATGGCCATGCAGGCAGCTGGTACATATTGTCAGTAATGTCTGTACGGCCTTGATGATAGGAAGAGGATTGTCGATGGAGAACAATAGCTGGGATCACATGTCTGGTATAAACACTGCCCAGAAGAAGGCAATGGCAAACTCCTTCCGCACATGGCAATAAAAAATTAATGATCAGAAATCTAAGAGATAAAGCTATGGTACCAGATGATGAGCCTGACAGGTTTGAAAGAACCCAAATGGACACTGGAAAGAGCAAATATTTTGATGAGTAGGACTGGTCATTATGACGGGACTGGATCAAACCCGCAAGGAAATCCAATAGCTGAGATCACCAGAACTGAAAGTCTAACTCTAAGCTTCTGAAACATTCACAAAATTTGAATATGGAATGTAAGGTCAAAGAATAAGGGAAAGTTTGATGAAATAAAGAGATAGATGGAGAGGACAAGTGCTGAAATTTTGGGGATAAGTGAACTTCGATGGACTGGTTTGAGGCATTTTCAATCTGACGATTACAAAGTTGTCTTTTCTGGTAATAAAACCTGTAAAATAAATGGAGTGGCAGTGATTTGTAATAATAAGACTGCATGGTCAGTGGTGGGATATAACCAAGCCAATGGTCGGTTAATATCAGTGAGGTTTAAAGGACATCCAGTGAATGGCATCACAATTCAGATACATGCTCCAACTTCTGCAGCAGATGAAGAAAATGTGGAGAAGTTTTATGGATGGTTTCAGGAACTGGGAGAACAGGTGCCGAAATAAGTTTGAATTAATATGAGAGACTGAAATGCAAAAATTGGAGAAGCAGGAGCACCAGGGATTTCAGGAAAGCACAAACTTAGTGTTGAAAATAAGCCAGGGAAGCAAGTGCTGTAGTTCTGAATGGGGAATGAGCTTGTAATTGCAAACACATGGTTTAAACTAGAACGGCACTCGGTAGAGTGCGTACCTCCACCAGGCTGAACAATTTCTTTTATATTCCCAATGATACGTTGGATCTGCATCCGGACCATTAGTCCTTGTCACATACCAAAATGTAATTGGCTCATTCTTGTCACTTACCCAACTCATTCACCAAATTTTGTCATAATCCTTCCACAACGTTTTGAGATATCATATTAAATATTGTTTTAGCACGATCTCTCAATGGTGAAGAATCACTTAAAAAATTCTAGTATCCAGATGTTTGGGTTAATTAAAACACCCCTTTTAAAGATAATCAATGGCCTTTTTTAATTATATTCTTCATCAGGCGATCCTCAGCCACCTCGCTGTCTGGTGTCTTCAGCCACCTCGCTGTCAAGACACGCTGTCTGGTGTCTTGAGGCGTTTCCTGGGTAACCTTGCTGGGGTCTGAAACCGCCATGTTTTTTTGACTTGGAATAAGCTGTTCATCATAGCTACGAATCACTGGGTGCATTGCAATGCTTATGAATGGCCGGAGACGTCAGCGTTCGTTGGTTTATTTCATTTTTGTGTTTGCGTTCACCATGAGTATCTCTTAAACTAAGAATAATTACAAATTTAAGCTCCAGAATCGACCTTACAAGTAATTCTGACTCCAAGAAAAGTGCTCATTTGTCCAATTCAGACATACTGTATGTGACATTTCGAACGTCTCCGGGAGGTGTATGTTTAATATGACAGGTCGGTGATTGCCAATTGCGTGCCAAGGGAGCCGTTTCATATCGACCGTTTCATTGGAATGCTTTCTTGAATGCTTCAGCCACTTGGTGAGCGCTCTCCAAGTTGCTTGGTTGTTTTTTTCAATCTCACATCGATTCGAGGTATGTTTCCGCCTTTGTTGGGTCCCGCGGTGCCATCGATGACTCGGGAGGTGTCTTAGCCACTGAAAATGTCAAAAGCCATCGATGACAGCCACTCGGGAGGTGTTCCCTTTCACTTTCTCCACCCCCCCCCCTTTTCCCATTCACACCACCGTCAGTGAAGCGACAGGTTGTTTTGCTTGTAGTATAAAAAGCTTTTGATTGTTTTGATCATCAATTGATGTTGATTAAGCTGTGAGAAATGGGGATGTCAGAGAACCTGATACATCTGATAAGAAACCTGTACACTAAACAAGAAGTTACAGTCGAAACAGAGTATGGAGAGACAGAATGGTTTAGAATTGGAAAAAGGGATAGTTAGGTGTTCATTCTCTCCCCTTACTTCTTCAATCTGTATCGTGAGAACAGCATGAGGAAATCAAACTTGGATGATGTAGACTTTGGAGTCGGGATTGGAGGAAGATGTATCAACAATCTAAGGTAGGATGATGATACCACTCTGTTGGCAGAAAGTAAAGAGGACTTGATGAAATGCTACAGACAGTGAAGAAGGAAAATGTAAAAGCTGGTCTTCATTTAAAAACTTAAAAACATTAAAATCTTTTCAACTGAGAAGATCGATGTGTTCAGATTGGGAGACGATCATGTGGAAATAGTGGAAAATTTCATCTTCCTGGGTTCTAAGATTGAAGTGAGTGAAGAATGTAGAGGGTAAATTAATAGACGGTTAGTGTTGGGGAGAACAGCAATGTCAGGATTGATAAAGTGAGTCATGGATGTGTCATGGTCAGTGAAAAATAAGGAAAGGATGAGATGACAAGGTTGAGATGTAGTGTGAGAGATGAAGTTTAAAATTCCAATGGACTACAAGAACAAACAAATCAGTGCTTGAAGAAATTAGACCACCATGTACATAAGAAGTGCTGATGGTCAAACATAAACTGTCATACTATGGACACATCATGCCGATAGAAAACAAGTCTTGAGAAGTCAACTATTTTGGGTATGGTTGAGGGGAGAAGAGGAAGAGGCAGAATTTGTATCTGCTGGGTGGATAGGGGTAAAGGCTGCAACCACGCTGTCTCTGCCAGGGCTTCGGGAAGCAGTGCAGGATAGGGATGTTTTGGAGAGATCTGATCATGAATGTCACCAGAAGCCGCACACGACTTGTCAAAACTAGATAAGTATACCTTTTAGTTTTACTATTACACTACTTAAATTCACAATGATTTTTTTTTTTAATATGTGCACATCACCATCACCGCTGAACATACATACCACCTTGAATTAATTATTTATTTTCTTAAATTATTTCGTCGTGGAGAAAAATTAACGTCAGCACCTCATCCACTATTGTATCTCGTTCATCGAACTTATTGAACATTTCTCGTATGTATGTGAGTACGCACATTTTTTCAGAAATCAGTTACACTGTTTTCATCTTTTTTATATCTCTTTACGCATAAGACTTTCTGCTTCTATCAATATCATGACTTTATGCTTTGAATGGTTCCACCTGATTCCTCTCGCAGACTGGCATAATTCCCCATCAAAATTGTCGTGTAGACCTGAGAATCATAATTAATGAGGTTCCATCCAAACTGGACTGAACTATAAATGAAGCATAATGTGTATTGGCTCAAAGGTCCTATCTGTGACTCAAAGGCAACATATACCCAGCGTTGTCACAGCACACTGTTTAAAAGCACGCTCTGCACTCACCGCCAATGTGATTTTCATGTCCATGAAGCAGAGATATTGTGGCTGCGTTTGGGGGATGGTGTAGGAACTACAGGGGTGTGGATGCTTGGTTTCCCTCTTTTTACAAGTACAATCCACCCCGAGTTCTCTCTCTCTTTTCCACACTTCTTTCCCATTAAATCCAAACCTCCATCCTCATCTCATGACATAGTCCGCTGTACCAATAAAAATGCAAATCTGTTGCCATCAATAGTGGGGGAGTAAGGTACTCAAGTGTGTGTGTGTGTGTGTGTGTGTGTCATGGTGTATCCCATTCATTATTGGAGGATGTGCTCTCCTGGTTTTTCTGCTTGTGTTTCTCTCACTGGGACAGCTGCCTCGTTCCTGTTAATTAGCCTTTAACACACAGCGAGAGGCAGCTCGTAAGGATGTGTCTTCAGGAGATCCTGTAGAGATTGCGAGTAAGAACTGTGGCACAGCACATATGCGAAGAGACATGCACACCTATCGTAGCTTATACATATTCCTCTGCATTAAGATACACAAAGTTAAAAAAAAAAATAAAAGTTTGCCATTTTGCACTGAAAAAATTAATCATTTTGATTCTTCTTCCTCAAAGCTGCCATGATGCCACAGGTATGGTACCTTTTTGCCAAACAATAAGGAATGTCAGTGATGAAATATCTTGGTGTCTGACATTTCCATACTCAGGGTTTCCCTTACTCTCTATCTTTTTGCACTTCTCTGTCATCAGTTTGAGTACGTTCTGTCTTTGTGGGCCTCATTTTCTGCTGCATTATTTTCTGGGGGCACAGCTGTGCCACTGATGCAATACCCCTTGTTACCACTGCACTCGTACTCATTTTGACAACCTCAGAAGGATGACAGGTTGAGTCAACCCACCTGGTGTTAATTCAACATACAGACAGGGGCTTGAACTCAAGACCCTAAAATCTTAAGCTAGCCCCCTTAACTGTTAAGCCAACACCAAGCTTTCTTTGTGGGTTGTCATTGTCTGTCATGAATTTGGTGAGTTATGTTGCATTTTTATGCCATGATGAAACATTTCCAGCAGCATATATGAGTAAAGCTGAAACTAACATTCCTCAACATTGCCATAACATGTGCTGTTGTCTTTAGAAAGATCCTGTGGAAAGCATTTAGCAAATTGGATAGACTAAACAGCAATCGGGGAGGCTAAGCTGACCGAGCATCAGCCAAACATAGAGAGGTAGACTATCTGCTGTGGGACGAAACTGAATCAGTTTCACGCATGAGCCCCAAGAGAGAGCGAGGGAGAGAGAAAGAAAGAGAGGGGGAGAGAGACAGAGAGAGAGAGACAGAGAGAGAGAGAGAGAGAGATATTGATACAATATTGTCCCCCCTCTCTTGCTTTGGATAAGGGCTCATGCCCGGAACATCACTTCAACTTCTTGTACACTGCACTTTACATACCCCTCTCAACATTTTGTCGAGTAAATTTGTTCTTCTTAGTTTTTCCTCTGAGGCATGCCACCTCTGAAAAATAGGAATAGCCCACATGTCCTTTGAGAAGCACGTCGTGGGATCTTTAACGTCCACCAACAAATGTCGGCAGATGTGTCTTCCAGTTTAACGTCCATCTGAGGGGCTATTTGACGGCCCCAATTTATCCCTACCGATGATAACTCAACTGTTCTTTTCAAATGACACCATTGGGTCTTAGACGTCCATTCCATGACCAGTGATGGTAGACAGGTACTCCAGCTTAACGCCCTTCCGATAGATGGCACACTCATTGATGCCTCACTCTGCCTGCGAGACACCAGGATGACAGTTTGTAGCTTAAGGGGCTGTCACACCTTGACGTTTTAGTCAGCGTATGGCAAGGTATCAAAATGTATGTAAAACGCAGGCGTACGTTGAACTATTGATGTTTTTTTTTTTAAAGTTTTGGGCCTATAATAACGTGTTGGACGTATGCATAGCGTATTAGTAACGTACACAGAACGTTTCAATCACATATAGATAACTTATACCAACGAATGCTGATCGTGTTGTCGGCGTTCACAACCTATGCCCAACGATAGTCTAACTTATGCATAGCGCGCGGCAGCATATCACCGATGATCACGTGGCTAGGCTATTCATAGGCTGCGGCTCGACGATTGAAATCATAACCACACTAGACATCGAAGTGTGAAGCCGCTGTCACACCTTGACGTTTTAGCCAGCGTATGCCAACGTATGAAAATTTGCCGAACCAAGCTGGCACAACGTCGAATACGTTATGGGTAAGTTTTGTATACGTTAAGAGCACGCTGGCATACGTCGTAGTACGCCGAGTACGTCGACAAATTTTCAGCATGTTGAAAATTTCTCGACGTATCTCGGCGTATGATACACGTTCCGCATACGCTGGCCATAAGTTGTAGGCACATTACGCAATCGTTGACACACGTCGACACACGTTACTTGTAAGTTACTCATAAGTCGAAACACGTCGAGGTAATGGTTAGCGTCAGTGTTCCAGACTCCCTGGTTTTTTTTTTGGTTTTTTTCTTCGGTATGACGGTGATGTTGACACTTCGATTTCTAGTGCGGTTATGATTTAAATCGTTGAGCGGCAGCCTATTAATTATTATATTATATATAAACCGCACTACAAATCGAAGTGTTAACATCACCGTCATACAGAAGAAAAAAAAAAAACCAGGGAGTCTGAAACACTGACACTAACCATTACCTTGACGTGTTTCGACTTATGAGTAACTTACAAGTAACGTGTGTCGACGTGTGTCAACGATCGCGTAACGTGCCTACAACACGTTACTCATAGGTTAGAAATAAGTTTCGGGTATGCTAAACATTACCTCGACGTGTTTCGACTTATGAGTAACTTACAAGTAACGTGTGTCAACGTGTGTCAACGATCGCGTAACGTGCCTACAACTTATGGCCAGAATTATGCGGAATGTGTGAGTCATACGCTGGCATACGTCGAAAAATTAAAGCATGGAAATTTGTCGAACAGTTCGGCTTACTACGACGTATGCCAGCGTACTACGACGTTTTAGCCAGCGTACTATGACGTATGCCAGCGTGCTCTTAACGTATACAAAACTTACCCATACGTATTCGACGTGTGCCAGCGTTTTAGACAAATTTTCATACGTCGGCATAACGCTGGCTAAATCGTCAAGGTGTGACAGGGCCTTTAGGCAAGATTCGAACCCAGGCTAAATGACTCATTTCAATACAATAGTTCAATTGTTAGATATTGTGCAGTGATACTGACTACCTTGACCATGCTATACAGGAAGTGACATCAATGTTGGTCATAGCATTGGGGGTAAAACATTTTCTTGAAACGTTTTTCATAGCATTTTGTCGAAAAATAATAAGTGCACATCGACATTGACGATCCTCATATGTCATGACACTAATGGCATTGTCAGTACAATCAGGAGAGCCACCATCTGGAGCAGAACTAGCCTCTGTTATTGGAAAGGAAAGGTTTCAGGTGTTTGATCGAAAACTGAAATGCTTTGTTGACTACTTTCATCTTGTGTTATCATTCTAGATTACTGAATGGTGATGACAACATTCATGGACATCCAGTGATCATCTTAATGGAGACGATGCCAAAACTTCCAAAATGGTGACTTCATTGTTGACCATACTTTGCTATCTTCATTAACCAGAAGAAATCCTAGCCAGTTGAACTGATCTCATGATATGTTTCTCAGCTGAGGTTAGCAGAGCAATCCTGTGCAGATCCTTCAATATTGCATTCATCCAGTCCAAAATATGTCATCATGGGTGCTCACCAACAATCTGCTTCCAATTACATAAATCCTGGACGACTTGCACTGCTTTTACAAACTGTACACTTTCCCGTAGAACATGTTGTAGTCCTGTATTTCATCACAAACCCTGAGAAAGTGGCCCTTCTTGTCATCCTTCTTCTTCTTCTTAAGTTGTCTCTTCGGCCGAACTCAGATGGCATTGATGCTCAGCTCCCAGTCCTCTCGATCAAGCATTCCTATGTGCAGTACCTCTGTCTCCACTCCAGGCCCGTATCCTCCTTCAACATGTTGTTGTAGTTGAGAGCTGGCCTGCCCGGCTTCGGCCTTCCATGTTTATGTGTCCAGAGTACAAGATTGGAAACAGGTTCGTTTTTGCGGCGGTAGCAGCGCCCAGCAATCCTGAGACGTCTTCTTCTAATTGTAACCGACATCCTTGAAAATTATGCCTTCTGTCATGACCAAACATCAAAGGAAGCAGTCTCGAGACTCGAGAATAATAAAGGCTATGGGATCTCTGGATGTGCAGCACAGGTCAATGTTACAAACTCCGTACAGAAGTCAACTGCCCCAGGATGCAGTGCAAACACCAAATCTCAAAGAGTTCTTCACCTTTGGTGTGTGAGAGCAGTCGTAATGGAGTGAGGGGAATATAATGGCTTGGCCCTTGAGAGTTGTTCACCCATCTAAAGTTAATGGTGTTCAGACATAGGAAAAAAAGGAAAAGTTTTGTCCACCATCGCTGTCACACACGACTCACTGTGTGATCTATCCATGCGTGCCTCCATATTTTTGTGCTATTTTTTATTTACAGAAGTTGTATATTGAGAGTAATCATACAAAACAAAATAAATAAATAAATAAATAAATAAGTGTACAAGGAAACGCGGCAACAGAATTTGGATTTATAGTCCAATCGAAGGCAGGTGTGGCTACCCTCCTGTGTACGCAACAGTGGAATGGCAAGTAATTCTATCCACAGTGAGATTCAAACCTGGAAGAAATGGCATTTATAGGGTGTACACAAAACCAAATATTGCACTGACATTCAAAGTTAGGCCTCGTGTTTGTGGAATAAAATATTGGCAAGGAGAACACATACTTCTTCACTGATGTGCCTTTATAGTAATGCAGCTTTAGGGAATGCTTTTGAATATGTCAGCAGTTTACAGTGCGATGTGTAATGTCGTTTTCCTTGACGTGCCGTATATGGTTTCCAGCTACGTTCATGGTATATATTTAATGAAACCGCTGCTCAAAACTCGTTTTCTGCTCAACCTCCTGATTCCACCCTACCCTAAAGAAAAAACGTCAACTAGGTTTGCCTGATTGTTTGCTCTAATCATCTGAGCACTTGGTTCATTGTGCCTAGAGCACAAGTTCGAATCCGAGATGCTCTGATTGTCCACCAGTATCCTTGTAGATACCTCTTATCATATGTACAAGCTCCGACATGGGCCTTGTAGGCACTGTATGTCTATATATGTATATATATATATATATATATATATATATATATATATATATATATATATATATATATATATGTATATATATATCACTCTGATGTGCCGCACCTACTCTTCACAAAGTGTCAGTGCCACTGAAGCAGCTTTCTGAACTGGTATTCCACTGGGTGGTTTGCCATTGCTTTCCCAAGAGTAGTTAAGGCAGGAATATGGAAGTTGTTCATGGTCGCAGCAATAGCTCACCAACTCTTCGCAAAGGACACCCTGGGATCTTTAATGTCCACTGACAGATACTGGCGGACGGGACACCCAGTTTAACGTCCATCCGAGGGATGGTACACACGTTGATGAATCGTCATTCCTGTGAAACACTGGGATGACAGCTAGTTTATAGCTGGGTTGGGATTCAAACCCAGACTAAACAGCTTCGAGGTGAGTGTGCATACCTCTCGGCCATCCTGCCAGCCCAGGCTGGAAAGGTAAAATGAAAACAAAATGCCTGGTCAGTCAATTGGAATCAGTGCAATTTGCTCACGACTGATGACACCATACACAATAAATAATAATAATAATAATAATAATAATAATAATAATAATAATAAGAAACTACTGATGAGAAAGCTTCAGACATGTAATTTAGTCCTTTATCCCCCCTCTTGAAGCCATATCATGAACGATATCAGTGCTTTTGTTTTTTTCTTTTTTTTCTTTACTTTTGCATTTGTCATAGATAGTTGAGCCTTCTGGCTTGCCAAGCTTTTCTCGGAAGCAATTATTTAACTATTGATTCAAAGTCCATAGTGAGAAAGGCATCTTACCCCCATCATCATTGTCACTGCATGACGGGCCGAGCATTACTATTACCTCTGCTGCCGAGGACTGCTGGTGCAAACGCAATTTATTGACCAGGCATTTTGCAGGGTGGTTGCGCTGTTCTCCTTGTGATGGATAAGGTCATGTTGGAGTTGAACTCCTCCCAGTCTTTGGGTTTCAAGGCAAGAGTTTATTCGCCCTCTCCTCCATTCCAGCCCCAACCCACCTCTTTCCCCCGAACCTCCACATTTTTCACACCACCTTTCCTACGGCAAACATTGTAAATGCTAGTAAACTAATCTTCACCCCACAAAGCAATTTTGAAGACATTCGGACCATACTTTCGGTCACGCGGTCACATTGCATGTCAGTCCAGGAAGTAGATAAATCCAGTGTCCATACACTCATGGAAACGCTACGAGCAGCTGTGGAGTGCTTAATGACGATCCGCTGTGTTTGCAATGGATTGCTTCTGGGTTTCCCGATACAAATGGACTTGAGAAATTGTCCGGTAGGGCTGACTTGCATTGCTCCCATCTGTCACACACATGCATCCATGGACCATGGTGCACACTAGCACTGGCATGACAAAGAAAAATCCCCTTACAGGCAATAATTCAGGAGATGGCTCCACGCTCTAAGCTAATGGAGAAACGTGAAGTCATTTGCAAGTTGGGTGAGTTGAAAGGAACTGTTTGACTTGGACGCGCAGGGACTTGGCTGCTTTTACAATTCGTCTTTGCTGTGACATTTAATGTGTGATAGCTAAATCAACATGGCAGCATAATATTTGATGCTTTCTACAAGTTGTTTTTACATTATATTTCATGAAGCGTTGCATGCAGTGATTGATTCTATTCCGTACCGCTTCCACCAGGCCTGGTTCGTGATGCATGACTCCTGGTCTCAACAATTCCCGGGCGATACGTCATGGTGGTCACGTCGGGTAATTGTGTCACTGGGCAGTGGGGTGTGGGTCGCTGTTTGAACACTTGTCTGATAACACTGTGACGTCACATTTCATTTGCAATATTACATCAAGTGCTAAGTTGATCCTATGCACATCCTCAGTAGGTAAAAAGCACATTAGTGAAATTACCGCAAAAAAAAACAAAATAATAATAATAATAATGCGTGCACTGCTGAAAGCTGCACAAAAAAAATTCAATTAAAATTCCTTTCAAACTCAAGAATTAATTGGTCTGATTATTGTCTACATTTTCACTTTTCATGTGCATTGGAAAAACGTGTAACATTTGTTGAGTCTCCATGTATTTTCTGCAGAAGCAGCCGTATGTTGCCTTTGTAGATCTTTGATTGGTTGTAAATTGCGTGTGACTTTACAATTCTGCGAAACGTGCAAATCATACAGATTTTACCTTTTTCTTTTTTAAAAATTTACTAGGTTGAGGCTCATGGAAGAGCAAGATGGTGGAGTGTATATACACACTGAGAGCGGGAGCAATTGGGCCTTGGGGTAACAGTTGGACACAGGTAAGCGAGGAAATGAACGAACAAGAAAAGAGAAGAGAAGGGAGGCAAGACCAGACTCGGTGGAGAGGATGCTTGGAGCGTCCTCTCTGTTGGGGGATCGAACCTCGTCCGAGTTATACCAAATACTTCAAAAATGGTACTTACTGCTTCCTTGCTTGCCTCTCAGCATTTGAAAGCATAAGAGCATGGACAATCTCCATAGGTTGGCATGCATGGGGAGGAGGAAATCCATTCTTAGGAAACGCCCCACTAAGTGCGGTGAGAAAGGTGACGCAATTGTTTTGACGTCGCTGGTACCCAGAGTGCCCCGGGAAGTGATGACACTTCCTCAAGCTCAGTGGCTGTCTTTGTCTTGTCTAACTGTCCTGTGTTGTGTCTCATGTATTCGTTTGTATGTCAATGTGTGTGAGACGTGTGTGTGGCAGCTCCACCACGAGCCTTAGATCCCGTAAAAAGAAAAACGCAACCCAATTTGGTTAGGTAGGGTAAATAGGTGAAAAAAGATCGTGGGTAAGGAAGGGGGATAACATTAGGGTTGGGCATACAACCATACTTTTTTTGAAAGGAGTGTTTTTATGGCCAAATTTCACGCTGATCACGAATCCGTTGAACTTTTTGACATATGATGATGTCTTAGGTTGGTAAAATGCAAAAATTCAAAATGGCCGCCAAATTTACCCACTTTTCAGGTAAAATTTGATAATTATGGCTTACTAGGGCATGTAATATTAGGGTTGGGCACACATCGACTTTTTCTCTGTTGTCCCGTTAAAAGGAGTGTTTTTTTTATGGCCATTTTTCACGCTGATCATGAATCCGTTGAAATTTTTGACCTAGGATGATGTCTTCCTAAGAGATTTTATTACATTATTACATGCCCTAGTAAGCCATAATTATCAAATTTTACCTGAAAAGTGGGTAAATTTGGTGGCTATTTGATTTTTTTGCATTTTACCAACTTAAGACATCATCCTAGGTCAAAAATTTCAACGGATTCATGATCAGCGTGAAAAATGGCCCATAAAAAAAACACTCCTTTCAACGGGACAACAGAGAAAAAGTCGATGTGTGCCCAACCCTAATAACATGAGTTGTTGGTGGTGCATCGCCTGAGCGAAGCACTCGTGCAGGGAAGAGTGGAATTTGTGTTCGTAGGGATCGAATATTTGTTTAATTTCTTATTTATTTACTGTTATTCTGGAGGAATCTCATCAATGTAGCGATTAAAAACTAACATTGGGATGAAAAAGAAACATCCTCTTCCAGGCAATTGAGAAATGGCTCCGTGCTTTGAGCTAACGTTGAAACGTAAAGTCATTTGCAAGTCGAGGGACACAAACATTACCTACTCCCATCCAACAGCAGAAGTTGTAACATTTGTGCTCTCACCCGATTTATCGATTTTTTTTATGGATTTAATTATCAAGTATACTTTCATGATAGTTTTTGGGTATTCCAGCAATTCAACTTAATAACTAGATGTCATACCGACGTCGAGTTGTTTTCAACCCTGGGCTCATCTTGGTATATGCCACGCCTCGCACGGCAAGGCATTTTCAAGGGAAACTTCCCTTGAACCGGTGTTTTCGGCAGTGGAAACGTGAGATGCCTGCTGGCAATCGCTGCTCTCTTTCTTGTGCTGTGATGAATGAAACCAAGCGCAGACGATGGAATCCTTACACGGGACTTCCACGCAGCCTCCTATTTCATTCCTACCCTCCACCCAAAGCGCGACGTGGTGCTGATCTTTTCGGTTTAGAAAAGGGCTTCTCAGCAACTGCCTGTTTATCTGCAACTCACATATATATTACATTGAGATGACCCCTACGGATTTGGCCTAACGTGTCGAGGGAGAGACCGTTTGTTTTAATGCGCCACAGGTTGGCAGGAGGTTTTGGCAAGGAGGTTTCTTTGGTGAGTTTGCAACTGCCTTGCGGTACCGTATGATGAATTTGTTTAACATTTTTCAGGCATATTGATAATCTAGTTCTAAAACTCCTCCAGTGCTTCTCAAAAGTAGGAAAGAGCAAAAATGCATGGGGGCTTTTGTTCGTGCTTGAGTAACCGAAAATGTTATTCCTTCAGGCCTGGCAAACCTCGCTCTGCTCGTACAGCACACCGACTCTGTGCATGGCCTTCTTGACCCCACTCTCTGCGACACGATATGGTGAGCCACCGCCATCAAAGCGGCCTGCACATCAAAAGGTAACGCGAGCTCTCATCAACCATCGTGGTCATAGCCAGGAAAGTCTGTAAACTCCGTGCCACACAGCCAAAACACTCCCACAGGTCTGCACTCTGCTCTCCTCCCCCTCACCCCAATCCCCCAAGCATTGCACCACATCTGACCCCAGCTGGCCGGTCTATTGACGGTGCTGTCAAAGTCTTGTCAGGCCCCCCGAACCGTTCTGACTTCCTGGGGACAATGCTGCTTTTGTAGTGGTGGACACAGTCCTTCTGAAAGGGCTATGGGCCTCATCTCAACCTTGTTTTCTTTTTCTTCTTTTTTTTTTCCCCTGCCCCCTCCTCTGCAGG
>CM068953.1:153947443-153968012 GCA_035128595.1 Eptatretus atami
CCCCAATCCCGTCATCTGGTGAGCTGCCCTGCAGAGGGCAGCAGCATAGAAGGTACTCCCACGGAGTGGGTGTTCAGATTTCCTTGCATTTGCTGGTTTTGCAGAATGAAGTGTTTTACTGTGGCCAGAGTGCAAATACTGACACCAACCTCCTAAAAAAAAAAAGTAACCCAACTGCAGGAGGTAGTCCGCAGACACAGTAGGGCACTTCATATGGATGGCAGTTGGCTCATAAGGAGCTCCTCTGCCCTTTGACAGGTTTTGTTTTTAATCCTGCTGAGTGTCCATATCATACACCCTCCTAGCAGAAAACCTGGTGGGAGAGACGGTTTAGTCGCCGACAACACGACCATGAAACAGGTTAGTACAGGTTTACATGGTACCTATAAGCAAGTCACAGATCTCATCTGGCTTGACCTGACAAGGAGCTGA
Source organism: Eptatretus atami (assembly GCA_035128595.1). Taxonomy (NCBI): domain Eukaryota; kingdom Metazoa; phylum Chordata; class Myxini; order Myxiniformes; family Myxinidae; genus Eptatretus; species Eptatretus atami. The sequence goes on from CM068953.1 coordinate 153,947,876, forward strand.
TTGTGAGAGGATATGATGGAGATGTTTAAGATAAAGAAGGGTACAGACAAAATAAGTGAAGAATAATTCTTCAGCAAAATAGACAGCAACAGGACCAGAGGCCATAGCCTGAGAGTACAGAAGAGGAGAGTTAAAACGGCTGAAAGGGAGGGGTCTTTTACTCAGAGAGTAGTTAATGCACCAAATAGTCTCCATGGAAAGGTCGTGGCAGCAGATGAAATAGCTGTTTAAATTGGAATTAGATAGGTTTCATTTTTACCACTGATGCTTTGGATTTATAGTGGTACAATGATATTGGCAGGACTTGTAGGTAGCTTTTTTTGTGGATGAATGATGGTATCTGGTATTGATGTAGTGCAGGCATGATGGGCCGAATGGCCTCCTGCTGCACCAAAGCTCCTTGTATACCCTTGAAAATATACAAACTCATGATGATTGGTGACACGCTATACGACGACAAATTCCTTCAAAATTAATAAATGCACATACATTACGCTGCTCGTTGTAAACAAAAATCCAGGTCAAACTCCAACCACCCACATAGCTCTCCTCAAAGAAGAAAGCTATTTAATTGTTCAACCACAAAAACTCTATATTCCTTTAGCCACACAAAAGTGCCTGATGTGCCACCTTGAGGTAGATAATTGCATTTCAGTATATACATCTGATACACCTCCACCTGTCCACCAAATACGTATACAAAATTAGTAAACATGGTCAACAGCGAGTGGACAACTATTGCAATGTTTGCATCGGCTGTACCTTGGTGGATTTACCATAGGTTCATGAGAAAATAATTTATTTATTATTTATTGCAGAAATGATTTGCCTTTGTGCAGATTACATCTTGGCCATTGTAACCAGTGGTTGAAGTAAGTGGGGTGGAGGAGTCCAGCAGCCCCCCCCACTCCAAAAATATAATAAATAAAATAGCTAAAGGAGGCTATTCTAGCAAATTTTTTAAGGTTTTCTAACAGGGTTGACCTCTTGGGTTCAGGAAATTAGCCCCTTGAAGTACAGATTTTCATTTTAACCACTGATGACAACATAATAGACAGATTAACAGACGATATGATAATGTAAGTCCTTGTGCATTCTCTGCTAAATTTATACCTCATATGAAATATGTTGCTCTGGTTCATACACCCCCTCCCCTCACATTCATCCCCCTACAAAACTTTCCCTCTCCCATCTCTTTTAAATGTATTCATTGGAATATCAAACTAGCAAAGCATCTTCAAGTGATTAAAAATTAATGCAAGGTTGAAGTCCCCTCTAGTGGCTGGAAGGATAGCTTAGAGGTATGCACGCTCACCTTTGAGCTATCTAGCCTGGGTTTGAATCTCGACTCAGGTATAAACGGTCATCATGGTGTTTCATATGTGCGTGCTGTCTGTCGGAAGAGCTAAGTCAGAGGACTCGCCTGGCAGCATGGGTCACCTATGGACGTTGAAGATCCCACGTTGTCTTACACATTGAGTAGGGGAGTTTCCTTCGGCACCCTGAACAAATTAAAAATTCCTATACCTTGATTGACTGCTGGGAAGGCAATGGCTCACCACCCTTTATGACCTTTGCAAAGAGACAAAGACAAAGTTACGAAGTTTTCTGCAATAAAACCCACAGACAAAGACAAAGTTATGAAGTTTTCTGCAATAAGACCCACAGATAAAGTTATGAAGTTTTCTGCAATAAGACCCACAGACAAAGTTATGAAGTTTTCTGCAATAAGACCCACAGACAAAGACAAAGTTATGAAGCTATCTGCAATAAGACTCACAGACAAAGACAAAGTTATGAAGTTATCTGCAATAAGACTCACAGACAAAGACAAAGTTATGAAGTTTTCTGCAATAAGACCCACAGACAAAGACAAAGTTATGAAGGTTTCAGTCGTGAGACCAAAAGACAATGTTATGAAGTTTTCTGCAATAAGACCTGCAGACACGGACAAAGTTTTTGAAGTTTTCTGTCATAAGACCCACAGACAAAGACATGAAGTTTTCTGCAGTAAGACCAAGCTCAAAGTTTCTTCAAACTGCACAATTTACTGTCTATATGGACTCAGATATGGGAATATCTGTTCTGTTCTGTTCGTGCGTATGGCAGCTTGGCTGCCAGGTAGCTATCATTTCTTGAAGTATGGCTGTTCCACTGATGCTGTGCCCCTCTACCAGTACACTAGTATTCATTTTATTGACCTTGGAAGGATGACAGGTTGAGTCGACCCCACCTGGTGTTAATTCAGCAGCCAATGGAACTCAAACTCAGGACCCGAGAATCCCAAGCCAAACATCCCAACCACTAAGCCAACACCAGGCCTATTTGGGAATATACTAGCATGTCGTTTGAGTAAGCAGTTACTTGACTTTATAACTCATATTGTTTGTAACTTTGTCATCATTCATTCAGAGTAAATTAAGTTATTTCATTGGAGAGGTGTAGGCGATACCACAGCAGGTCTTGGGAGTACAGCGGGGCCTACATTACTATGATATTGAAATTCCTGACTTTAATAAACCTCCCATGGGTTGTTAATGTCACAGTAAAAGGTTTTGTTATCAATCCTGTCTTTATCACTTTGTTTCATCGGGTTCTGGGATTTCAGACAGCTTGTCCTATAATAGGGCAAGTTCATTTACTCCAATCCCACCTGAAGCATCTTAATACTTTACTATCGTTTGAGTTCACCCACCCTGGTCTCTGGTGACAATGCATCCTCACCGTGATGTCAATGTGATCGTTTATTGCATATCTGGTACTTATTCATACCATGAGTCGGGGTTACTCGGCGTGTGAATCTGTGGCTTCACTGATGGGTTCAATCAAATGACCGCATGTTCTTCACAAACATATTGCATGTTTATCTGTGTCAATGAGGATGTAAAATGAGGTGAAATATGCGGAGGATTTTTATTTCCAACACGTTGCTGTTGTTGTTGTTGTTGTTGTTGTTGATTGTGTGCTCATTCCTTGTACATGTTTTTTTTTTTTCCTGTTGCTTCAAGAAGTATTACTATATTTTATTTTGTGTGCTCCTTCCATGTCCTTCTAAAGAATTCCTGCTGTTGTAGAATAATAAATGTTACCGTTGGAACCGCTACATGAAACTCCTATTATTTGCTTCTTCTACTTCAAATCTGGAAAGAGGGCTTTCAAGAGAGGCACCTAAAATTAAAAGGCATGAATTTGTGTTCAAAGGACATCAATTATTAGGTTTCCAACACTACCATTTGTATTATTCCACTGCAGCAGGAACCGTAAAAGCGCAAAGTCTTGTTGCTGCTGCTTCTTCTTATTCCTATTCTTCTTCATGTGCTGACACACATACGCTTACAATCATAGATTTCTTTGTATATGAAGGACTATTCATTTGTTATGAAGACAAGATAGCTCAGCGGTTAATTAGTATAGTAATTAGGAGCGGGGAGGGGGAAGAGTGGGGAATAGTGGGGGAGGTGGGGCAAAGATATTTTTGTGCCTGGCTAATAATCCCCCTGTCTGCAGCAGGGGTCAGTAAACAACTTGCACTGTGGCACATGCACAGGTGAAAATTGTTGGTCGACTTCCTCCCCCCCCCCCTTCCCTCCACAATAGGGGGATTTTTTGTGCCCATGACCTGACCTTGGGTACTACCAACATTATGCAATTTATTTTACTACGCTCTAACAGGAACACAAACAACACCGATAAATGCTGTTTATTATTACTCATAAAAGTTGCCGTTCATGGCTGGACGTGGATACACTTACTCCAATCTTCATGACATATAGATTTACATTAATGATTTAGACGGTGGGATTAAGAGTCGGCTTTATAAATTTGCAGATGACACAAAGCTTGGAGGTACTGTAAGGTAGATATCAGAGGGGGTGGTGATCAGATCCAGGAAAGTTTTAGACACTTTAATAGATCAGGCAAAAGATTGACAGATCCAGTTTAACGGAAACAAATGTACGGTGTTCGGGATGGGTAAGAATAATGAAAATAGTGATTGCATAATGTAAGGGGCAACCTTAGAACATATCACACAGGAGAAGAATCTGGGAGTGGTAATAGACACAGGGATAGACAGGCAGCACAGTGCAAAGCAGATATACTGTAAGTAAAGCAAGCAGGGTTTTCGGTTGTATTCTTATGGACATCGATATTATAAACCAAAAGAGGCAGTGTTAACACTGTATATGGCATTAGTGAGGCCTCGTCGAGAATATTGTGTAGAGTTTTGGTCACCACATCTGAGGAAGGATCTGAGAGAGATGTTTGAGTTCATGAAGGGTGTGGACAATATCTCGTCCATGAGCCAGAGCTATCGATATTTTGGAGTTGACTACCAGAAAGGGGGACTAAAAGCCACGGTATTTTCCAGTTAGGTTGATGTCTGTACTTCATAAAAAATGTGATGGACATCTCCAAAGAGAAGCCAAACACCTTTTTGGTGGCCATCTTGGAAAATGGCTGCATCATTTGATGATATTTCTGAAAATTGACGATTACTTTTCAATGGCTGATCTGAAGTATATACAACCCTTAACAAGATACGTTCTGGATATAATTTGGCACATGCCAGAATAACTTTTGTAAATATTGGTCCATTGGATTCTGAAAGAATTGAGAAAATAGGTCAGAATTTGGATTTTTCTCACACAAAATTTTCAACACCTGGCATTATGCTTCCTGAAATATTTATATTTAACTTTTTGAACATTCAGACATAAGAAATATTTAACATGCAGATATAAGGCAAGTACGAGCTTTAATGCTATTTTTCATGTTTAAGATAATTACTGGCATACTGATGTAGGTGTCCTTTCATTCATCATCACTGTCTGATGAGTCCTGCTGGTCATGCTCTGGCTCCTCATCATCACTGGCCATGTTGGAGCAAGTGTGTAACTTGCATGCTGCTGTACATTTCAGGCCGTTAATGATGCATGAGCTTTCAGCTGGCTTTCATGCAAGCGAGCACACTTGCATGACATCGAACTGAGAACTTCAGGAGCAGGAGATCCTGTCATCCACTGGATAACAAGGCTGCCATCTTCACTTGTCCATCCGTGCCCTTGTCTGGGGTTAGGGATATCTGGCGAATTGACTGAACTCCGTCGCCATATGGCCACCTGGAAGTTAGATCGATATATGTGCTGCAGGAGTGTGTCCTCATACGTGGTGGAAGCTGTGCTGATTTGAGCTCCCCTCGTGTGCTGTGGAACATTTGTTATCTGAGTTCATTGACTTTAGTCACTTTGGTATTGCGACAGTAAAGTTGACAAACTAACTCCTGAATGATGCAGAACACGTCATTGGTAATGTTCTAGCTCGTTCTAAGTGATGCAAAGACTTCTATAAACTACTGATCATGCAGGAGGATTTTCAAAGCCTTCATCTTTCCTTGCCCAGCAAATGAGCTGAGGGTGTCACATTCAGTCTATAGATGAAGTCCTATCAAGGATTTGTCCATGGCAAAGCACCAAGGAATCATGCCTCGGATGCATCTGTCAGCATGCAGCAATTCAAGTAGAATATCAACCATCTCTATGTATGTCATCATAAAAGCTGCTACCTGACCTCTGTCGTGTCATAAAACTTTCAGGTAAGAGAGAAACAGGTCAAGAATCGTTTGGCAGGATTTGTTAGTGACAGCAGCATCATGTGTGGTGTGCAAACGTTCAGGTGAAGCTCAGACATTACCCAAATAATGTCATTCAACTTTGGCAGATCTTCAGCATGGTTGGTTTCCAGGCATTCTTCAAAGCCTGACCATGCTAACCTCAGCAGAGCTTTATGTGTCGACTTATGAAGATGTGCAGCCGGGTTGTACTGCTTCCCCTCAAGAACCTTGTTGATTGATCCTTCTGCAATGACTCCTGATTCCACAGCCAGATCTCAAAGTCCAGCATCCCAAAACATCTTACCAACTGTGGACATCAAGTTGCAGATCATATGGAAGTTCCCCATCATCAGCACGATTCCCCCATACCTTTCCAGATGTTTCCATGCAATTTCTGTTGCCTTTGCATGCAGTGCCTGATCCAAGACAACTGCTATGTTCTAAAGGACAGAAATGTACTTTCACAAGATTTCCTGGATGGTTGATAATTCAGTTGTGGGTGCGTTAATTGTAGGCAGTTATCCTTTCGCATCTGCCGTCACTTATTTCTGCTTTCTTGTGAGAATGTTGAATCCTGTCCAAGAACTCGTTTTCTCAGATGTATCATACACGTGCACCAAGACTCACAACAGGTCTGTTGACGTGCACTCAGTGCTGCACTTGCATGCGTTGCTGTCAGGTCGGTCGTACGATTGCGGGTGGACTGTTCCTTTTCCCAATAACTTATATTGGCAGTTGCGCTCCCAGTGGCTTTATTGTGCAATTCTTATCCTTCATGGAGGCAGTTGTGACTGATTTTGGTGGCGCACACGATGAGGATGTTGGTTGAACAATGACACAGTTGACACGATGTGATGTTCCTGCTCCACTTAGGACTTCTTCTTGCCTGTTGATATTGTCAAAGGCAAGCACTGTAGAGATAGACGAATGTACGCACATTGGAAGAGATACTGTGTCAAACTCGACACTTGCTAGCTTTTCCATACATGGTGCTGTGTCTATTTCTTCTAAACAAGAGTAGGAACAGGCATGAAGACACACTCCTACAGCACACATATCAATATAACTACCAGGCGGCTATATGGCGATGGAGTTTAGTCAATTTGCCAGATATTCCTAACCACGATCAAGGGCATGGATGGACAACGAGTGAAGATGGCAGCCTTATTATCCAGTGGATGACAGTATCCCCTGCTCCCGAAGTTGTTCTCAGTTTGATGTTGTGCAAGTGTGCTCGCCAGAATTGTGAGGAGCCAGAGCTTGACCAGCAGGACTCATCAAACAGTGATGATGAATGAAAGGACACCTACATCAGGATGCCAGGAATTATCTGAAACATGAAGAATAAGGCAAGTACGAGTTTTAGTAGCATTAAAGCTTGTACTTGCCTTATATCAGCATGTTAAATAAGTTAAATATTATCATAAATATTTTGGTAAGCATGATGCCAGGAGTAGAAATTTTGTGCGAGAAAAATCCAAATTCTGATGTATTTTCTCAGTTATTTCAGAATCAAATGGACCAATATTTACAAAAGTTATTCTGGCATGTGCCAAATTTTATACTGAACATATCTTATTGAGGGTTGCATATACTTCAGATCAGCCATTGAAAAGTAATCGTCAATGTTGAGAAATATGATCAAATGAGGCAGCCATTTTCCAAGATGGCCACCAAATAGGTGTTTTGCTACTCTTTCGAGATGTCCATCATATATTTTTATTTACTATAGACATCGACCTAACTGGAAAATACAGTGGCTTTTAGTCCCCATCTGGCTCGTGGACTAATCGGTGAAGTCCAGTTCTTCAGTGGAGTGCACAGTGGTTGTAACAGGGGTCATAGCTTTGAAAGGAAGGACGGTTTTCAGGCTGGGATCTATCAATCCGAGAGTGGTTAATGCACATGGAATGGTCTCCTCAGAAAGGTAGTAGCAGTGGTCCTAGATGCATTGGAGATAGAGGGTTGAGGGTATATTGACTTGTGTGTAGATGACAGGTAGCTTGTGTGTGGATTGGTGACTATCTGCCTGGTGTTGGCTTAATGGTTAGGGTGGTGGGCTTGGAATCCGAGGATCCTGAGTTCAAATTCCACTCGGCTGTTGAATTAATACAAGGTGGGGTTGACTCTGCCTGTCAGCCTTCTGAGGTCGGCAAAATGAGAGCCAGCATGCTGGTATCCTGTGTGGGAGTGGCGACCCATCCAGGATTGTGCCCAATAGCGAAGGAGACTGCTTCGTCAGCACCAACGCTCTGCACAGGGTATGGTCCCAATGGATGGATGGTGACTATTATGGTGGTGGTGCAGCGCAGGCACGATGGGCTAAATGCTCTCCTCCTGCACCAATTAAAGTTCCTTGTGAGTCCTTTTATGTGCACAGCTCGCTATATTGGGCTGTCTATGCTGAGTTTGATCTCTTATGGAGTACTGTGATTGGTACAATACCAGCAGGAGTCGCTATCTCTAATGGGACATGAAAGCCGGCTCTTCCTTCTACAGTTCGGTTGTGCTTCAATTACTTTCTGCTACTCTTTATTCGCCGAATACAAACTGAATTTGCATTTTAAAAATTTCAAACTTCACATTCCCTAACAAACTTTTCAGTAAAGTTTCAATCTGCATAATTAGCTTTGTTCAGTTTGAAATCTCCAGACTATGGTGGCCACAGGCATCAGATAAATTTTAATTTGACAAAGGTACTGAATACTGATCCATGGGTATAATACTTGTGAAAGAACGAGTTGCTTTTGAAGTATTCAAACATTATATCGCAAAGTCAAGTGACGTCATATGTGCAACAACTTATTGAGAAATTATAGCCCAAGTCTTTGGATGAAAGGAGCACATCTTGTATTATATTTGTTAAAAGTTACTCCACATTCGAAATGCTGATAATGAACTTTGTGTCTTCAATTATTCTAGTATTCCACAAACCAAATAGAGGACTTTTTAGTCCCCCACCAGAATCACCGGAGGGGACTATAGGTTTGCTGTCCATCTGTCCATCCATCTGTCCCACCTGTGTTTTTCCAGACTTTTTTTTCCATGACCTTTAGCATATTCAAGTGAAACTTAGTACATGGCTATATTATGATAAGTTACAGAACAAATTCGAGTTTCAGGGCATTTTGTCAATTTTTCACAGAGTTATCCCCTTTTTAAACTTTGAAAATATCACATGTTATACATGGGTCAGTGTTCAACTGCCCTGACTCCACCCCACTGCTTTACACCCATTGGCTGGACAGCTAGCCTGACTCCAACCAAACAAAATCATGTGCCACCATTGCATGAAGCAGCACACATTGACAGGCTTCAGGCCTTAGGCCTGGGTGTTAGTCCGTGGCCCAGAGCTATTTGGAATGATCCCAGGTATACTGTATAACCACGTTGTAGTATATATGCACATAAGGTGTTCTCATGTTTTCGCTTTATGTACCGTATATACATTGGGTTATTACACTCGCCGAAGGAGAGGGTATTGCATTTGGGACCGTTTGTCTATCTGTCTGTTTGTTTGTTTGTCTGCACAGAAATTTAGTGTTTTTCTCCGCAACCGCTCATTAGATTGAGACAAAATTTTCACCATAGGAGCGACTACACATGCAGAATGTTTTAATGATAATTATGATGTTATCGGTCACGTGGTGTTGCAGCCATGTTGGAAAAAAAAACAGAAAAACTTTGGATCTCTATCTCTGAAACCGCACCAAAGAAAAAATTGAAATTTGGCACATCGTAAGTACTCCTCATGGGGAATAAGTGTGATTTTTTAAATGACATCATAGGTGCCTTCATTATGACGTCATAATTGCACAATGTGGAACGCTACATCTGATCAGGATGAAAATTTTTGAGGGTCATCTAGGGATAAACTGGTCAACAGAAAAAAAATTGATGATTTCATCAGTCACGTGATTCAGCAGCCATATTGTTTCAAATTAAAAAAAACCTTCAAAAATCTTCTTCTCTGTAGTGGCTGAACAGATTGAGGTGAAACTGTATATATATGACCTATCCACGAGGAACAAAAGGTTCACACATATGACATCATAGATCACATGGTTTGGCAGCCATATTGGATTTACACAAAAACCTATAAAAATCTTCTCCAGAATGGCTTACAGATCGAGGGGAAACTTCACACAAATGTTCCGCAATCCATGGGTGTTCAATTTTGTTCAGGAATAATTGATAGGTCGCATGGTTTGGCAGCCATATTGGATTTAATAAAAAAAATATTAAATAATGTTTTCTCTGGAACCGCTCAATCAATCAACATGAAACTTCAAAATTATGATCTCATCATGATGTGGAATATATGTTTTAAATTTAAACTTGATCGGAAACATGGTCTGGCAGCCAGAATTATTTAATTTTTTGATCTGGGTTATTTTGGATTTTATTTATTTATTTATTTATTTTGAATAAGGCTCACTTGGCTGTGCCTGGATGGGTTTGAGAGTAGAGGAGTAGCATCTGAAATGCAAATCCTATCCAGGTTCCTCCTGATGACTTCATCTTTGCTGTTTGCTTGTTCGGGTTCCTTCTGATAACTCCATTGCAGGACTGTACCTATTTGGTCTTCCATTTGATTTGAATTGAATTTATTTTCATCCAATTCTAAATTCAGTTGAATAATAATAAACGTCATGGGTCAGGGTCAGGTGTCCAATCAAAGTGGGGTTGCAGTAGAGCGAGACGTCTTGGTACCCGGTCATCACTGCCAGCTGTTATAAAGTTGCAGTTGTAATTGTCTCATTAATTATGTAACAGTACTCCAGCATGCAAACACCACACAAAATACACCACACAAAAGTACACAAACACCACACAAAACAACACAAACACCACACAAAACTACACAAGCAGCACACAAAACAAGTCCTGGTGAGGGTCTGTATTCGCTGATTGCTCTTTTTTGTTTTTAAGATGAAATAGGCAAAGCCTAGAAACGAACAAAACACAGTGAGGTAGTGTTTCTTGTTCTTTATTTTTGGGGTTCCGGTATCAGCTCAAGCATGCGTGAAAGCCAAACTCATTTTTTTTTCTCCCATTTGCTATCCTATTTGTTTTTATTGTTTTCTTGTCTAACACAGATACCAGTAAATTAAAATTGCTTATGCTTTTATTTTGCCAACTAGAACCAAACATGGTGTGTTAAGGAGTTTCCTCATTTTGGTTCCGGTATCGGCACGAGCGTGCGTTAAATGCAAATAATTTTTTATCTCCTGAACAATCGTTGGGACCGGTAGGGGACACGTATTGCAAAGCCATTCTCGCTCTTGTTTATAGAGCCATTCCTTTGAGGAGGCATTATGGGATGTCGAAGATTGCACATTCTCTTGACTCTTCCCATCCTCCTGGTTTGCTCCTTCATGCTCAGTGGATAAATAATATGTAGATATGCTCCTTTACACCCTCTATTCCATGAAGTAGTATCTGCATATGGAGGTTAGAGACCACAAAGTGCTATACTGAGAGTCAAATATGGTTGTTTGTTACCACCGCCACCGAAGGTGAAGGAGGTTCTGTTTTCACCCCTTTCTGTCTGTGTGCAGGATATCTCAAAAAGTTGTGGACGATTTGGATGAAACTTGGTGGACACGTTAGATGTATGGCAAGGACAAATTGATTCAATTTTGGTGAAGATCCAAATCCAGATCCGGATCTGATAATTTTAAAGCGATTCTTCACCATTGAGAGATAGGGCCAAAAACGATATAGTATGTGCAGTGTGACCACTCCTCATTTTCATAAATGCCAAGGTGAGCCAATGAAAAAAGCCAAGAATTCACAAGGTTTCAGAAAAGCGATGATAATAGAAAACCTATACGCCAAGAAAACCTATAGAAAACCAAGACGCCAAGGTGAACAACGAATAGCCAAGATTTGTAAAAAAGCCAAGGGTGGTCACACTGGTACTGTGCAGAATGATATTTCAAAAATGTATTTGGCCCGATTTGTTCTTGTGGATCAGGCATTGTGTGGCGGAGGTATGCGCTCTACAGAGTGCCCTTCTAGTTAAAGCTGCTTTGTTTTTACAACACGAGTCGCGTCTTCGTGCCTGTGGTGCAATAAGCTAGAAAGGGTTATCTCTTGCAGTTTCTTCTAAATAAACACTTGGCAAAAAGCATGGTACCAGGAGGAAAGCGTGCTGTGCTTAGAGCAAACAGGATTAATTAGCCAGAAGCCTTGAGAAGTCGCTTCTGATAAAAGAAAATTCCCTGGAGTCAAAGAGGGCAGTTTTCCCTGTAATTACTCTTTCTCAAAGTCCGCCATTTCTACAAATTCAGAAGAAAATGGCGCCTAGTCTCACAGATGAGAACTCTGATCCCTCAACATAAATCTCGAACCAGTCGATTTCAGTCCCCTGCAGGGTGTAGGACGAAACTTGGTGGACCTCATGTTGAGTGTGGTATTGCTTGCCAAATGTGGGTGAGTAACCATGAGAGTCAAACCGACGCCAGTCAGTGGAGAAAGAAAATGATTTGAATACTTACACAAACAGCCAGCCACATCCCCTGGTCTACAAATTAGTCTCCTACTCAAAAATAACTTCTTTTTCAAAGTTATGAAAGTAATGTTTGAGAAAATTAGCTTGAACAAATTCATTAATTAGTTACAAAACTTCCCATGCAGCCTTCAACCGGAATGATTTTGCAGGGTAATCATCATGTCAGCGAATGAGTTGTTTTTCGATCATGGAGTGCAATGAAGGATTCAGACGTGCTGATATAGGCAGGATTTTTTTTCATGAGCTGGTCATTGCTCACTGCAGAGGGTGAAAGGCCAACGAGCCAGCAATAGTGTGGAGATGCAGCACAAGCGGACAAGAGACATACGGCAAAGTAACATCAGAAGAGGCAGATAAAACTGCAGATCGATAGAGAGTGAAAAAGGAAAAGCTCATGGCTTGTTATATTGGAGACAACATGAGATGGTGATGGGCAAGCATCTTAAGGGATTGAAGGGATAAAGCAGGGCAGTGCCGAATGAGGCAGCCAATTCTAGATTAGAGAGAAGAGGGACAAAGGATTGGAGGTAATTATAAAGTTTAGATTTGGAGAGCTCAACAAGAAATGTGTTACTGGATGATAGTGACGACTTCATGGGGCTACACGAGGGAGGTGCAAAAAGGCAAAGAGGGCAGAAGGTGCAAGACGGAAGGAAAGGCAATGTAGAGGAGGTCACCACGCACTGAGAAAGACCTTGAGCCTCAGTTTCCCATAGAGAGATACAGATGAGCCTTGGATTGACTTTGGATTCCACTACCTCCACACATTGTTGTGAGCTTTTCCATAACATATCGATTCAATTGGAGATGTAGCGGTCCACTGTTTGCACCATCATTGCGCTGTGGCACCACTGCCGCAGCAGTTTGTCTGCAGATTTAAAAAAAAAAATTAGAATTCATCCAGGGTAGCAGCACACAATGACCGACTCTTTTTCAAATGCACTGTGGGATATATAACGTCTACAAGTTTGTAACGTGAGGAGATGTGGCAGCCGGCTTAATATCCTTTCTGAAGGGTTTGGGAGGTGTAGTGGGGGGGAGCAGCACACTCATTGATGCAACACCCTGCCTGGAAAACACCATGATGACAGACTGCAAGATCAGGATTCCAACCCAGAAAAGATAGTTCAAAGACAAGTGGACCATCTCTGAGCTCTCATGTCAGGCGGTCTCATATTGTGATAGAATTAATTGATATATGTTCTCATATACTTATACCAGAGGCTTTCTTGCATCCTATTTAATATCAAAATGTGTTCATTGTTTCATTATTGGTCTTATTTCTTTAACATTGCTGCTGTTTAAATTGTCAAATGTTATAATAAGCATCCTAGTTATATTGCTGCCTATTTGAGCTATACTCTACATTTGCAGAGTAGAACGAATCTGTTTTTTCTTCACTTCTCTTATTTTTTTTCAGTCCTGTTATGCCTGATCCATGAGAACATATCGGGCCAATTACACTTTTGAAATGTCATGATTTATATCGCCCTATCCGTTGCTAGATGCTATCCTTACAAAGATGCATGCTATGTTGGTCAGTCCTCTGTCTACTCGCTGGGTTTAAGCCGCCATTTTGTTCAGTCTGCTCAACAATGCCTTGACTTGGAACTGGCTGCAACGGTTTCTTAATACAAAAAAGTGCTCAAATATTTTTTTTCACTTTCCTCACTCATATCATTGAATGCCTGATCTTCATAGCTATGAATCACTGTATACATCGCTTTTGTAGGTGCTTTCGTTTTCAAATTCGGAGCTTGGATTGATTTCATGAATTATGTGATGCCATTTTCCATGATGGACTGTCACGGCTAATTAAAGCATACAATCAAAATACGATTTTGGCTTTGAGGATCGGATATTGTGGACTAAATAAGCGTCAAAATCTGGACTGAAATCTGGAAATGTTGTGAAATTAGTGATGTTTTTGTTTTTTTGGTGTGCCCCATGAATAATAAGCTTGCTATTGCTTGCCAAGCCAGCAATTCCTCAACAACCCTTTCATTGGAGTCTTGCTTGAGTGCTTACGCAACTTGGCGAGCACTCTACAAGCTGCTTGGTTGTTCATTTGTAAGCCATGTGTGATACACGGCAAAAGTACCCGCACTGTCACTCTGCAGTGTCATTTGCACTGTTCTCAAAAATACATCGATCAACGTACAAAATTCAGGCCTCCCGCCTGCATTGGCCCCGTGGTATTGTGCAGTGCCAAGCCTGCCATTCCTTATCAACTGATGTTTGTAAGCCATGGCGCAATGGTTTCTTAATGATAAAGTATTCAAACTTTTGAATTTTATGATAGCCTCCTCTCGAAGATGTAGCTTGTACGGTGGCCATGCCTGAGCAAGCATATCTCGTTTGATGAGCTGCTTCAAGCCAGGTGGCCCAAATATCTCGAAGTCCATCACTGAGCCTATGACTGATCTGTTGAACGTGGCCCTAACCACGACGTTGCTGTGTTGGGACCGGTCCAACTCACAAGAATGGTGTAATCGAGTGCTGGAGCAGGATGTGTTTGGTCTCTTGTTGATGCATTCAGTCTCATCCAGGTGCTGGAGTGGGATGCTTTGGGTCTCGTGTTGGCATGTAGAAGCTCACGGTCCCAGGTCCTGAGCCGGGGATGCTTTGGGTCTCTGTTTGGCATGTGGAAGCTCACGGTCCCGGGTCCTGAGCCGGCAGCTCCTGCTACTCTTCATCTCCATGTCCATTAACATGGCCTGTTTGCAAGGCCTGGGTGTAGCAACCGCAGCAGTGCTCACTCTGTGCTCAAACTCACCCTGGGCATTCACAGGGATTGCTCAACATTTGCCGATATTCAACCGCTGTTTGGAATTCAGTAAAACTGTGGCAAACATAATGGTGGCTGATATGGACGAAACAAGATCTTTGCTCGGGTGCACATCAGCTATCCACCTTGGGTGCGAAAGCTCCTGATTGCTGTTACACTGCAGGAAATAACAGAAACCTCGAGACAGGACAAAAATTGAGCCAAGTTCATCACTTTTGGCTGGGCGATATCCCAAGATACGGACCACTCCTGCTTCCATATTGGAATATCGGAAACTAACTAGCATTGTAAAACGACTTCATTGTTCATGGCAATCACATTGGTTGTTTCTTGTGTGAGCGCATGCTCCATTTCTCACAAATACCATTCAACCTGGTGTTGGCTTAGCAGTTAGGGTGGTGGCTTGCGATCCTAGGGTCCTGAGTTCAAGCCCCATTGGCTGCTGAATTAACACCAGGGGGTTGACTCAGCCTGTCATCTATCGAACTGCTTGTTCCAGCAGGGCCCACCCAGCAGGCTTTGAAAAGTCGAAGTTTTCTGGCAGATTAAGATTCACCATGGCCTAGAAATATCTTCAAAATGATACACCGTAGACTTAACTGAATCCAACAGACTTAACCAACGCTGAGTAATACCGCTATCACCTGCAGCAGTAGCCGAATGTCTGGAATGGTCGAAAAAAAAAAACAATGCCAGTTCAATGATCAGCCATGATGGAACTACTGTCCTTTGCTAATCATAGGCCAAACCAACACGTCATCAGTCAGTCATTAACATGTTGTCACGTCAGAGGGTCTGCTGTAACACAGACATCTGAGCCAGAGTCCAAAGACCTCCACAAATGACGAAACAATGTCAGCATTTAATGCGTTCTTTTCACCGAGTTTACAATACCCCAAGGATCTCTCCAATCCATGGTGAAACTGGCGGTTGTTCGTGCGCGGGAAGGCTAAAGGCAGAAAGACGTTTCTTAGCTAATATAATGCTTATTGTCAATGATAAAGGGGAAATGTGGTGTGTGTTGTGTGTGTGTCAACTCCACTACAAGCATGAGATCATGGAAGAAAAAAGAAAAAAAAAGATCTGGCGGTCAAAATACACAAGAAAAGGGGAGGAAGGAACACGCAAACTTATGTACAATGAAAGAAACTAATACTAAAACATAACTGGTGGCCACAAACATGGAACAGACTCAAACCAGAGAATGGGGGTAACAGGCGAGGACTTTAGGCAGGCAAGAGTTGGTGTGTTGTAGGTGTGTGGACCTGCAATTTGGTGTGGCACAGGGCGAAGTGCGGCTCAGGGAGCGATGGCAATAAGGAGGATAGAGGACAAGTGGATGGCGATCAAGAGTGATGTCTTCGCAACTCTCAAGAACTGTCCTTCCATGGGGAGTGACCAAACAGAGAGAGAGAGAGAGGTGTTGTCTCCAGCAAAAAACAAATGTTATCTGCTACATGCCTGCATGGACATGGCCTTCATCACCTTTGCGACCATCCTTGCATGCATGGCGGGTCCTTCTCATTGGCCTCCTTCTGATGTGGGCAGCACCCCTATGCAAAGCTTACCGCCCCTTTCCGGGGCTCCACAGCTCACTTTACGCCATAGCTTGTAGTCCGCCGGCCAAACAGTTCATAATGGTGCTTCTTTGTGCTTGGTGCACAAGTCTCCCACCTGGCCTTGCCCGCACAACCTTACACTATTCTGCTCTATTGCTTACAATCATAGCCCCCTTAGTGCACATATTACGTACAACTTACTCATGCCAGATCCTGAATTCTCGAGTAATTCTAACCTACTCAAACATATGGTTCATACTATTCTTACCACAATCTATGTGTGGATTCCCCTTCCCCTTTCCACAACAACAATATGTTTGGGCGGTACTTCCACATCAGGGGGTAAACGAGACTTTCACAAGGGTACAAATGTGATAATACACATCAACAAGGTTCGGCTTAGATATGGAAATTGGATGAAAACACAATCAACAAAATGAGGATGTAATTAAAATTTAACAGAAATACATGACAGATCCGTCTGGAAAATTCGACTTCGATGAACTGCCAGGAGGCACGTACGAACCAATGTCCAACATGCTCAGACCCAGAACCGGAATCGAATGTATCTTGATTAATTGAGTGTCTTCATCCTCTAGAACAACACGGCGATGATATACAACAAAAAAAAATGCTCCCAACTGACAATTTGCTTCTAAAGAAATGAAAACCAACCTGCTCTCATCGCATCGCAGTCTATTATTGCTGGGGCTGAAATGAGATGGGAAATGTTTTCGCAAGTTTTGACAAGTAAACGATGGAAAAACATTATGCTTCACGTTTGGTGAGTGTAAGCCCTCCCGGGAAATGCAGAGTCATTAACTCGAACGGGCAGCACAGACAACATGGTGCTGGTGGTAAATGAGGCAATGCAGAGGGCACGGTGTGTTTTATGCGCACGGTGCACCGCTCCGAGACCAGTGATGTATTACTTAAACTAGCTTAATTCTAGCTAGCATTGCAGGTGGTTTGCTTCATATCAAATTATAACTTGCAAAAGTTTATTCATTCATTTGTATTTTCAATGAGTGAACTTCAAATCTCGAGGGTTGTATTGCACGATTGCTAGCTCTTGCTCCTGTGTGCGGAATTTCAGTGTGTGTGCACCTTCATGTTCGTTCTTAGGAGGAGGACGTGCGGAGGAGAACCTGATGGGAAACAATGCCCTCCCCCACCCACCAGCCCTTCATATCAGTGTAGAAACCAATTCTAGAGTTGATAATGATCACAAGTAATTATGCAGAGATCGTGTGTGTGTGTGTGTGTGTGTGTGTGTGTGTGTGTGTGTGTGTGTGTGTGTGTAAAATGATGATGTGTGTTCAGGTGTATGTTTATGTGTCATGATTCACCGATAAATGTGGTGAGGTTGTGTGTTCGGTTTGTAATCGCATAACCACAGCCAACACCGTTTTTGAGGAAATTTACCATCCCTTCTGCAGTTAAAGTGCGCTGCTTGCATGAGCACCAAAAATTCGGAGATGCCACCATCATTACAAAGAGGTGGTTTCTAAGGTCTAGTTTATGTGTGTGTGTGTGTGTGTGTTGTGTTGAGGTTGTAGATATATTGATATTGGCCCATGCCCAGGGTTTGTGGACATATTTATTGTTTGCAGAGTCTCTAGGCTGAAAGCATTCAAATGTCGATACAGATTTGGTTTGGTAGTAAGGACCAGCTGATGATCTGTCGGTCCGATAATCTATAAATTGCTTTCAAGTAAATAAGGGTTTTCCTGAAGGTAAACCATTATTTATGGCTTGTTATTAAGATAAGGTTCAGTAGAAGATGTACCATTTGTATCAGCAACAACATCCTTTAAATGTAATATTTGCTTCAGGAATAGCTGTTACTGTTCAATAAACGATTGGAGTTGAAACGGACTTGGGTGAAAACGGTATGTTGTCATTTCTTGGTATCATATGAGTGTTTCAAAAGGTGGAACATAACATATATATATATATATATATATATATATATATACATATACATATACATATATATTCTATATATATTAGGGTGGTCCAGAAAAAATAATGAACACATTTCCTCTCTCCACAAGGCTATTTTTATGCCTTCATATATAACTAAAGAGCACACAAAAATTTCTTCAAGAAAACAATATTTAGGGGTCACCCCATTTTATTCCGAAATCAGGGTCCCACATATGATATGATACAAATGTTTGTAACGTAACAATTTATGATTGTACTGCTGCCTTAGTTGGAGTCGGGATCATCTTATGGTGGTTTGATACCAGTCTAAGCAGGAATTGTCCTCATTCTGGTTAATGTTTCATTATATTTTTGAATTAGCTGATGCCCCGTTCCGCAGTGTCATTTACTACTTTGAGCTGAAAGGACCGAGCCCTAGGTCATTGTACAATGGATCATCTCTCCACTGACCAGGAGGTTTCTTCAAGAATGTTTGAGAGGTTGCTATTCCACCTTTTATCAAAACATCAAAGAAGGAACTGTCCTTTTTGTCACAAGGTCCTCCAACTTGAGGTGTTCCCCTTTATCCTTGATCTGTAGCCGCCGAGGACAGTCATGTAACTGTGGACGCTGTAGGTTCTGGACCATCTTTTCCTTTGTTAGGGTTAGGGTTAGTTTTCCTAACAGTGCGATTCAAAGAGTTCCCTGTGATCACGAGGCAAAACGTGTAACTATTTGGCAACAATATATACATAATATATATGTATATATATTATAGGGACATGCTTGGGGTGACCTCTAAATATCCACAAATCGAGCTCAAATTCCACACATGTGTAATTTAACCCTAGTGGACAAAAATAAGGTATGTGGAGAAATAATTTGACCAACATCATTTTTTACTGAACAGTTTGGACCACCCTATATATATATATATATATATTTATTTATTTATACATATACATATATTTATATATTTCCATCCAACATTTTGGACCATACACTGTGCAGAGCGTTGGTGCTGCCTCAGCAGACTGCTTGGCTATTGTACACAATCATGGACAGGTCACCACTCTGACAAAGGATACCAGCATGCTGGCACTCATTTTGCCGACTTCAGAAGGATGACAGGCAGTCAACCCCACCTGGTATTAATTCAACAGCCGAATGAGGTTTGAACTCAGGATGAGAGGATCCAAGCTCACCACCCTAACCATTGAACCAACTCCAGGCACAATATATATATATATATATATATATATATATATATATATATATATATATATATATATATATATATATCTTTTCTTCCGGCTGCTCCCGTTAGGGGTCGCCACAGCGGATCATCCGTTATGATCTGCATACTGATTTGGCATAGGTTTTACGCCGGATGCCCTTCCTGACTCAACCCTGGTCGCCTCTTACGACACAGGATAAGGATTGGGTTTCGCCATGACTCTGGGCTGCCCTACACCCTCTCATAGCATGGCCCAGTGCAGAGCCCAGTCCTCAAGCGATCCTCCAACCCAAGCCTCCGAGTAGCCGGATTACAGGCGCACGCACTCACGCCACGGACTATATATATATATATATATATATAATATATACATATACTATACATATATTTATATATATATAAATATATATATATATAAATATATATATATATAATATTAATATATAATATATATATATATATATATATATATATAATAATATTATATATATATCAC
>CM068953.1:153968458-153988153 GCA_035128595.1 Eptatretus atami
AGGCTGCCATCTTTCACTTGTCCATTCCGTTGCCCTTGTCTGGGGTAGGGATATCTGGCGAATGAAAACGAACTCCGTGCCAATGGGCCACGCTGGAAGTTTAGATCCGATATATGCCTGCAGGAGTGTGTCCTCATATGTGGTGGAAGTGTGCTGATTTGAGCTCCCTCGGTGCTGTGGAACATGTTATCTGAGTCATTGACTTTAGTCACTTTTGGTAATTGCGGACGTAAAGTTGCAAACTAACTCTGCTGAATGATTGAACACACGTCATTTACGGTAATGTTCTACCGTTCCAAGTGATGCAAAGACTTCTATAAAACTACTGATCATGCAGGAGGATTTTCAAAGCCTTTCATCTTTCCTTGCCCAGCAAATGAGTAGAGGGTGTCACATTCAGTCTAAGATGAATCCTATCAAGATTTGTCCATGGCAAAACACCAAGGAATCCATGCCTCGATGCATCTGTCAGCATGCAGCAATTCAAGGTAGAATATCACCATTCTCTATGTATGTCATTCATAAAAGCTGCTACCTGACCTCTGTCGTGCATAAACTTTCAGGTAGCAGAGAAACAAGGTCAAGATCGTTGGCAGGGAATTTGTTAGTACAGCAGCATCATGTTTGGTGTGCAAACGTTCAGGTGAAGCTAGACATAACCAATTAGTGTATCATTCAACTTTGGCAGATCTTCAGCATGCGTTGGTTTCCAGGCAATTCTTCAAAGCCTGGACCATGCTTAACCTCAGCAGAGCTTTATGTTGTCACTTATGAAGATGTGCAAGCGGGTTGTACTGCTTCCCCTCAAGAACCTTCGTTGATTGGATCCTTCTGCAAATGACTTCCTGATTATCCACAGCCAGATCCAAGTCCAGCATCCAAAAATTCTACCAACTGTGGACATCAAGTTGCAGATCATAGTGAAGTTCCCTCATCAGCCGATTCCCCATACCTTTCCAATGTTTCCATGCAATTTCTGTATTGCCTTTGCAGCAGTGCCATGATCCAAGACAACTCTATGTTCTAAAGGACAGAAATGTATTTCACAAGATTTCCTGGATGGTGATAATTTCATTGGGAGTGCGTTAATTGTAGGTCAGTTATCCTTTCGCATTCTGCCGTACTTATTTCTGCTTTCTTGTGAGAATGTTGAATCCTGTCCAAGAACTCGTTTTCTCAGATTATCATACACGTGCACCAAGACTCACAACAGGTCTTGTTGACGTCACTCAGTGCTGCACTTTGCATGCGTGCTGTCAGGCGGTCGTACGATTGCGGGTGGACTGTTCCTTTTTCCCAATAACTTATATTGGCAGTTGCGCTCCCAGTGCTTTATTGTGCACTTCTTATCCTTCATGGAGGCAGTTGTGGACTGTTTTGGTGGCGCACACGATGAGGATGTTGGTTGAACAATGACACAGTTGACACGATGTGATGTCCTACTCCACTTAGGACTTCTCTTGCCTGTTGATGTTGTCAAAGCAAGCACTGTAGAGAAAGACGAATGTACGCACATTGGAAGAGATACTGTGTCAAACTCGACACTTGCTAGCTTTTCCTACATGGTGCTGTGTCTATTTCTTACTAAACAAGAGAGAACAGGCATGAGACACACTCCTACAGCACACATATCAATATAACTACCAGGCGGCTATATGGCGATGGAGTTAGTCAATTTGCCAGATATTCCTAACCACGATCAAGGCATGGATGGACAACGAGTGAAGATGGCAGCCTTATTATCAGTGGAACAGTATCCCTGCTCCGAAGTTGTTCTCAGTTTGATGTGTGCAAGTGTGCTCGCCAGAATTGTGAGGAGCCAGAGCTTGACCAGCAGGACTCATCAAAACGTGATGATGAATGAAAGGACACACATCAGGATGCCAGGAATTATCTGAAACATGAAAGAATAAGGCAAGTACGAGTTTAGTAGCATTAAAGCTTGTACTTGCCTTATATCAGCATGTTAAATAAGTTAAATATTATCATAATATTTTGGTAAGCATGATGCCAGGAGTAGAATTTTGTGCGAGAAAAATCCAAATTCTGAGTATTTCTCAGTTATTCAGAATCAAAATGGACCAATATTTACAAAGTTATTCTGGCATGTGCCAAATTTTATACTGAACATATCTTATTGAGGGTTGCATATACTTCAGATGCCATTGAAAAGTAATCGTCAATGTTGAGAAATATGATCAAATGAGGCAGCCATTTTCCAAGATGGCCACCAAATAGGTGTTTTGCTACTCTTTTGAGATGTCCATCTTATATATTTATTTACTATAGACATCGACCTAACTGGAAAATACAGTGGCTTTTAGTCCCCATCTGGCTCGTGGACTAATCAGTGAAGTCCAGTTCTTCAGTGGAGTGGACAGCGGTTCTAACAGGGTCATAGCTTTGAAAGGAAGGACGGTTTTTAGGCTGGGATCTATCAATCCGAGAGTGGTTAATGCACATGGAATGGTCTCTCAGAAAGGTAGTAGCAGTGTCCTAGATGCATTGGAGATAGAGGTTGAGGGTATATTGACTTGTGTGTAGATGACAGGTAGCTTGTGTGTGGATTGGTGACTATCTGCCTGGTGTTGGCTTAATGGTTAGGGTGGTGGGCTTGGAATCGAGGATCCTGAGTTCAAATTCCACTCGGCTGTTGAATTAATACAAGGTGGGATTGACTCCCTGTCATCTTTCTGAGGTCGGCAAAATGATGCCAGCATGCTGGTATCCTGTGTGGAGTGGCGACCCATCCAGGATTGTGCCCAATAGCGAAGGAGACTGCTTCGTCAGCACCAACGCTCTGCACAGGGTATGGTCCCAATGGATGGATGTGACTATTATGGTGTGGTGCAGCGCAGGCACGATGGGCTAAATGCTCTCCTCCTGCACCAATTAAAGTTCCTTGTGAGTCCTTTTATGTGCACAGCTCGCTAAATTGGGCTGTCTATGCTGAGTTTGATCTCTTATGGAGTACTGTGATTGGTACAATACCAGCAGGAGTCGCTATCTCTAATGGACATGAAGCCGGCGTTCCTTCTACAGTTCGGTTGTGCTTCAATTACTTTCTGCTACTCTTTATTCGCCGAATACAAACTGAATTTGCATTTTTAAAATTTCAAACTTCACATTCCCTAACAAACTTTTCAGTAAAGTTTCAATCTGCATAATTAGCTTTGTTCAGTTTGAAATCTCCAGACTTGGTGGCCACAGGCATCGATAAATTTTTAATTGACAAAGGTACTGAATACTGATCCATGGGTATAATACTTGTGAAAGAACGAGTTGCTTTTGAAGTATTCAAACATTATATCGCAAAGTCAAGTGACGTCATATGTGCAACAACTTATTGAGAAATTATAGCCCAAGTCTTTGGATGAAAGAGCACATCTTGTATTATATTTGTTAAAAGTTACTCCACATTCGAAATGCTGATAATGAACTTTTGTCTTCAATTATTCTAGTATTCCACAAACCAAATAGAGGACTTTTTAGTCCCCCACCAGAATCACCGGAGGGGACTATAGGTTTGCTGTCCATCTGTCCATCCATCTGTCCCACCTGTGTTTTTTCCAGACTTTTTTTCCATGACCTTTAGCATATTCAAGTGAAACTTAGTACATGGCTATATTATGATAGTTAGAGAACAAATTCGAGTTTCAGGGCATTTGTCAATTTTCACAGAGTTATCCCCTTTTTAAACTTTGAAAATATCACCGTTATACATGGGTCAGTGTTAAACTGCCCTGACTCCACCCACTGCTTTACACCCATTGGCTGGACAGCTAGCCTGACTCCACCAAACAAAATCATGTGCCACCATTGCATGAAGCAGCACACATTGACAGGCTTCAGCCTTAGGCCTGGGTTAGTCCGTGGCCCAGAGCTATTTGGAATGATCCCAGGTATACTGTATAACCACGTTGTAGTATATATGCACATAAGTGTTCTCATGTTTTTGCTTTATGTACCGTATATACATTGGTTATTACCTCACCGAAGAGAGAGGGTATTGCATTGGGACCGTTTGTCTATCTGTCTGTTGTTTGTTTGTCTGCACAGAATTTAGTGTTTCTCCGCACCGCTCATTAGATTGAGACAAAATTTTCACCATAGGAGCGACTACACATGCAGAATGTTTTTAATGATAATTATGATGTTATCGGTCACGTGGTGTGCAGCCATGTTGGAAAAAAAAAACAGAAAAACTTTGGATCTCTATCTCTGAAACCGCACCAAAGAAAAAAATTGAAATTTGGCACATCGTAAGTACTCCTCATGGGGAATAAGTGTGATTTTTTAATGACATCATAGGTGCCTTCATTATGACGTCATAATTGCACAATGTGGAACGCTACATCTGATCAGGATGAAAATTTTTGAGGGTCATCTAGGGATAAATGGTCACAGAAAAAAAATTGATGATTTCATCAGTCACGTGATTCAGCAGCCATATTGTTTCAAATTAAAAAAAACCTTCAAAAATCTTCTTCTCTGTAGTGGCTGAACAGATTGAGGTGAAACTGTATATATATGACCTATCCACGAGGAACAAAAGGTTCACACATATGACATCATAGATCACATGGTTTGGCAGCCATATTGGATTTACACAAAAACCTATAAAAATCTTCTCCAGAATGGCTTACAGAACGAGGGGAAACTTCACACAAATGTTCCGCAATCCATGGGTGTTCAATTTTGTTCAGGATAAATTGATAGTCGCATGGTTTGGCAGCCATATTGGATTTAATAAAAAATATAAATAATGTTTTCTCTGGAACCGCTCAATCAATCAACATGAAACTTCAAAATTATGATCTCATCATGATGTGGAATATATGTTTTAAATTTAAACTTGATCGTAAACATGGTCTGGCAGCCAGAATTATTTAATTTTTTGATCTGGGTTATTTTGATTTTATTTATTTATTTATTTATTTTGAATTAGGCTCACTTGGCTGTGCCTGGATGGGTTTGAGAGTAGAGGAGTAGCATCTGAAATGCAAATCCTATCCAGGTTCCTCCTGATGACTTCATCTTTGCTTTGCTTGTTCGGGTTCCTTCTGATAACTCCATTGCAGGACTGTACCTATTTGGTCTTCCATTTGATTTGAATTGAATTTATTTTCATCCAATTCTAAATTCAGTTAATAATAATAAACTCATGGGTCAGGGTCAGGTGTCCAATCAAAGTGGGGTTGCAGTAGAGCGAGACGTCTTGGTACCCGGTCATCACTGCCAGCTGTTATAAAGTTGCAGTTGTAATTGTCTCATTAATTATGTAACAGTACTCCAGCATGCAAACACCACACAAAATACACCACACAAAAGTACACAAACACCACACAAAACAAACACAACACCACACAAAACTACACAAGCAGCACACAAAACAAGTCCGGTGAGGGTCTGTATTCGCTGATTGCTCTTTTTTGTTTTTAAGATGAAATAGGCAAAGCCTAGAAACGAACAAAACACAGTGAGGTAGTGTTTCTTGTTCTTTATTTTTGGGGTTCCGGTATCAGCTCAAGCATGCGTGAAAGCCAAACTCTATTTTTTTTTCTCCCATTTGCTATCCTATTTGTTTTTATTGTTTCTTGTCTACACAGATACCAGTAAATTAAAATTGCTTATGCTTTTATTTTGCCAACTAGAACCAAACATGGTGTGTTAAGGAGTTTTCCTCATTTTGGTTCCGGTATCGGCACGAGCGTGCGTTAAATGCAAATAATTTTTATCTCCTGAACAATCTTGGGACCGGTAGGGGACACGTATTGCAAAGCCATTCTCGCTCTTGTTTATAGAGCCATTCCTTTGAGGAGGCATTATGGGATGTCGAAGATTGCACATTCTCTTGACTCTTCCCATCCTCCTGGTTTGCTCCTTCATGCTCAGTGGATAAATAATATGTAGATATGCTCCTTTACACCCTCTATTCCATGAAGTAGTATCTGCATATGGAGGTTAGAGACCACAAAGTGCTATACTGAGAGTCAAATATGGTTGTTTGTTACCACCGCCAACGAAGGTGAAGGAGGTTCTGTTTTCACCCCTTTCTGTCTGTGTGCAGGATATCTCAAAAAGTTGTGGACGATTTGGATGAAACTTGGTGGACACGTTAGATGTATGCAAGGACAAATTGATTCAATTTTGGTGAAGATCCAATCCAGATCCGGATCTGATAATTTTTAAGCGATTCTTCACCATTGAGAGATAGGGCAAAAACGATATAGTACTGTGCAG
The DNA here is from genome assembly GCA_035128595.1 of Eptatretus atami. NCBI lineage: Eukaryota > Metazoa > Chordata > Myxini > Myxiniformes > Myxinidae > Eptatretus > Eptatretus atami. The sequence goes on from CM068953.1 coordinate 153,974,702, forward strand.
TGTGACCACTCCTCATTTTCATAAATGCCAAGGTGAGCCAATGAAAAAAGCCAAGATTCACAAGGTTTCAGAAAAGCGATGATAAGAAAACCTATACGCCAAGAAAACCTATAGAAAACCAAGACGCCAAGGTGAACAACGAATAGCCAAGATCTTGTGAAAAAGCCAAGGGTGGTCACACTGGTACTGTGCAGAATGATATTTCAAAAATGTATTTGGCCCGATTTGTTCTTGTGGATCAGGCATTGTGTGGCGGAGGTATGCGCTCTACAGAGTGCCCTTCTAGTTAAAGCTGCTTTGTTTTACAACACGAGTCGCGTCTTCGTGCCTGTGGTGCAATAAGCTAGAAAGGGTTATCTCTTGCAGTTTCTTCTAAATAAAACACTTGGCAAAAAGCATGGTACCAGGAGGAAAGCGTGCTGTGCTTAGAGCAAACAGGATTAATTAGCCAGAAGCCTTGAGAAGTCGCTTCTGATAAAAGAAAATTCCCTGGAGTCAAAGAGGGCAGTTTTCCCTGTAATTACTCTTTCTCAAAGTCCGCCATTTCTACAAATTCAGAAGAAAATGGCGCCTAGTCTCACAGATGAGAACTCTGATCCCTCAACATAAATCTCGAACCAGTCGATTTCAGTCCCTGCAGGGTGTAGGACGAAACTTGGTGGACCTCATGTTGAGTGTGGTATTGCTTGCCAAATGTGGTGAGTAACCATGAGGTCAAACCGACGCCAGTCAGTGGAGAAAGAAAATGATTTGAATACTTACACAAACAGCCAGCCACATCCCCTGGTCTACAAATTAGTCTCCTACTCAAAAATAACTTCTTTTCAAAGTTATGAAAGTAATGTTTGAGAAAATTAGCTTGAACAAATTCATTAATTAGTTACAAAACTTCCCATGCAGCCTTCAACCGGAATGATTTTGCAGGGTAATCATCATGTCAGCGAATGAGTTGTTTTTCGATCATGGAGTCAATGAAGGATTCGACGTGCTGATATAGGCAGGATTTTTTTTCATGAGCTGGTCATTGCTCACTGCAGAGGGTGAAAGGCCAACGAGCCAGCAATAGTGTGGAGATGCAGCACAAGCGGACAAGAGACATACGGCAAAGTAACATCAGAAGAGGCAGATAAAACTGCAGATCGATAGAGAGTGAAAAGGAAAAGCTCATGGCTTGTTATATTGGAGACAACATGAGATGGTGATGGGCAAGCATCTTAAGGGATTGAAGGGATAAAGCAGGGCAGTGCCGAATGAGGCAGCCAATTCTAGATTAGAGAGAAGAGGACAAAGGATTGGAGGTAATTATAAAGTTTAGATTTGGAGAGCTCAACAAGAAATGTGTTACTGGATGATAGTGACGACTTCATGGGGCTAACGAGGGAGTGCAAAAAGGCAAAGAGGGCAGAAGGTGCAAGACGGAAGGAAAGGCAATGTAGAGAGGTCACCACGCACTGAGAAAGACCTTGAGCCTCAGTTTCCCATAGAGAGATACAGATGAGCCTTGGATTGACTTTGGATTCCACTACCTCCACACATTGTTGTGAGCTTTTCCATAACATATCGATTCAATTGGAGATGTAGCGGTCCACTGTTTGCACCATCATTGCGCTGTGGCACCACTGCCGCAGCAGTTTGTCTGCAGATTTAAAAAAAAAAATTAGAATTCATCCAGGGTAGCAGCACACAATGACCGACTCTTTTTCAAATGCACTGTGGGTATATAACGTCTACAAGTTTTAACGTGAGGAGATGTGGCAGCCGGCTTAATATCCTTTCTGAAGGGTTTGGGAGGTGTAGTGGGGGGAGCAGCACACTCATTGATGCACAACCTGCCTGGAAAACACCATGATGACAGACTGCAAGATCAGGATTCCAACCCAGAAAAGATAGTTCAAAGACAAGTGGACCATCTCTGAGCTCTCATGTCAGGCGGTCTCATATTGTGATAGAATTAATTGATATATGTTCTCATATACTTATACCAGAGGCTTTCTTGCATCCTATTTAATATCAAAATGTGTTCATTGTTTCATTATTGGTCTTATTTCTTTAACATTGCTGCTGTTTAAATTGTCAAATGTTATAATAAGCATCCTAGTTATATTGCTGCCTATTTGAGCTATATCTCTAAATTTGCAGAGTAGAACGAAGTGTATATATATATATATATATATATATATATATATATATATATATATATATATTATATATATATATATATTTATATATATATATATAATATTATGTATGTTATGATATATTATATATATATATATATATATGTACCGGCGTAGTGGCGTGCGCCTGTAATCCGGCTACTCGGAGGCTTGGGTTGGAGGATCGCTTGAGGACTGGGGCTCTGCACTGGGCCATGCTATGAGAGGGTGTAGGGCAGCCCAGATCATGGCGAAACCCAATCCTTATCCCTGTGTCGTAAGAGGCGACCAGGGTTGAGTCAGGAAGGGCATCCGGCGTAAAACCTATGCCAAATCAGTATGCAGATCATAACGGATGATCCGCTGGGCGACCCCTAACGGGAGCAGCCGGAAGAGAAGAGTAATTATATAATATATATATATATATATATATATATATATATATATATATATATATATATATATATATATATTGTGCCTGGAGTTGGTTCAATGGTTAGGGTGGTGAGCTTGGGATCCTCTCATCCTGAGTTCAAACCTCATTCGGCTGTTGAATTAATACCAGGTGGGGTTGACTGCCTGTCATCCTTCTGAAGTCGGCAAAATGAGTGCCAGCATGCTGGTATCCTTTGTCAGAGTGGTGACCTGTCCATGATTGTGTACAATAGCCAAGCAGTCTGCTGAGGCAGCACCAACGCTCTGCACAGTGTATGGTCCAAAATGTTGGATGGAAATATATAATATATGTATATGTATAAATAAATAAATATATATATATATATATATATTAGGTGGTCCAAACTGTTTACAGTAAAAAATGATGTTGGTCAAATTATTTCTCCACATACCTTATTTTTGTTCACTAGGGTTAAATTACACATGTGTGGAATTTGAGCTCGATTTGTGGATATTTAGAGGTCACCCCAAGCATGTCCCTATAATATATATACATTATATATTATGTATATATTGTTGCCAAATAGTTACACGTTTTGCCTCGTGATCACAGGGAACTCTTTGAATCGCACTGTTAGGAAAACTAACCCTAACCCTAACAAAGGAAAAGATGGTCCAGAACCTACAGCGTCCACAGTTACATGACTGTCCTCGCGGCTACAGATCAAGGATAAAGGGGAACACCTCAAGTTGGAGGACCTTGTGACAAAAAGGACCAGTTCCTTCTTTGATGTTTTGATAAAAGGTGGAATAGCAACCTCTCAAACATTCTGAAGAAACCTCCTGGTCAGTGGAGAGATGATCCATTGTACAATGACCTACGGGCTCGGTCCTTTCAGCTCAAAGTAGTAAATGACACTGCGGAACGGGGCATCAGCCTAATTCAAAAATATAATGAAACATTAACCAAGAATGAGGACAATTCCTGCTTAGACTGGTATCAAACCACCATAAGATGATCCCGACTCCAACTAAAAGCAGCAGTACAATCATAAATTGTTACGTTACAAACATTTGTATCATATCATATGTGGGACCCTGATTTCGGAATAAAATGGGGTGACCCCTAAATATTGTTTTCTTGAAGAAAATTTTTGTGTGCTCTTTAGTTATATATGAAGGCATAAAAATAGCCTTGTGGAGAGAGGAAATGTGTTCATTTTTTTTCTGGACCACCCTAATATATATAGAAATATATATGTATATGTATATGCTTATATATATATATATATATATATATATATATATGTTATGTTCCACCTTTTGAAACACTCATATGATACCAAGAAATGACACACATACCGTTTTCACCCAAGTCCGTTTCAACTCCAATCGTTTATTGAACAGTAACAGCTATTCCTGAAGCATAATATTAACATTTAAAGGATGTTGTTGCTGATACAAATGGTACATCTTCTACTGAACCTTATCTTAATAACAAGCCATAAAATAATGGTTTACCTTCAGGAAAAACCCTTATTTACTTGAAAGCAATTTATAGATTATCGGACCGACCAGATCATCAGCTGGTCCTTACTACCAAACCAAATCTGTATCGACATTTGAATGCTTTCAGCCTAGAGACTCTGCAAACAATAAATATGTCCACAAACCCTGGGCATGGGCCAATATCAATATATCTACAACCTCAACACACACACACACACACACACACATAAACTAGACCTTAGAAACCACCTCTTTGTAATGATGGTGGCATCTCCGAATTGTTGGTGCTCATGCAAGCAGCGCACTTTAACTGCAGAAGGGATGGTAAATTTTCCTCAAAAACGGTGTTGGCTGTGGTTATGCGATTACAAACCGAACACACACCTCAACCACATTTATCGGTGAATCATGACACATAAACATACACCTGACACACATCATCATATTTACACACACACACACACACACACACACACAACACCACACACACACACACACACGATCGTCTGCATAATTACTTGTGATCATTATCAACTCTAGAATTTGGTTTCTACACTGATATGAAGGGCTGGTGGGTGGGGGGAGGGCATTGTTTCCCATCAGGTTCTCCTCCGCACGTCCTCCTCCTAAGAACGAACATGAAGGTGCACACACACTGAAATTCCGCACACAGGAGCAAGAGCTAGCAATCGTGCAATACAACCCTCGAGATTTGAAGTTCACTCATTGAAAATACAAATGAAATGAATAAACTTTTGCAAGTTATAATTTGATATGAAGCAAACCACCTGCAATGCTAGCTAGAATTAAGCTAGTTTAAGTAATACATCACTGGTCTCGGAGCGGTGCACCGTGCGCATAAAATACACACCGTGCCCTCTGCATTGCCTCATTTACCACCCAGCACCATGTTGTCTGTGCTGCCCGTTCGAGTTAATGACTCCTGCATTTCCCGGGAGGGCTTACACTCACCAAACGTGAAGCATAATGTTTTTCCATCGTTTACTTGTCAAAACTTGCGAAAACATTTCCCATCTCATTTCAGCCCCAGCAATAATAGACTGCGATGCGATGAGAGCAGGTGTGGTTTTTCATTTCTTTAGAAGCAAATTGTCAGTTGGGAGCATTTTTTTATGTTTGTATATCATCGCCGTGTTGTCTAGAGGATGAAGACACTCAATTAATCAAGATACATTCGTATTCCGGTTCTGGGTCTGAGCATGTTGGACATTGGTTCGTACGTGCCTCCTGGCAGTTCATCGAAGTCGAATTTTCCAGACCGGATCTGTCATGTATTTCTGTTAAATTTGTAATTACATCCCTATTTTGTTGATTGTGTTTTCATCCAATTTCCATATCTAAGCCGAACCTTGTTGATGTGTATTATCACATTTGTACCCTTGTGAAAGTCTCGTTTACCCCCTGATGTGGAAGTACCGCCCAAACATATTGTTGTGTGGAAAGGGGAAGGGGAATCCACACATAGATTGTGGTAAGAATAGTATGAACCATATGTTTGAGTAGGTTAGAATTACTCGAGAATTCAGGATCTGGCATGAGTAAGTTGTACGTAATATGTGCACTAAGGGGGCTATGATTGTAAGCAATAGAGCAGAATAGTGTAAGGTTGTGCGGGCAAGGCCAGGTGGAGGACTTGTGCACCAAGGCACAAAGAAGCACCATTATGAACTGTTTGGCCGGCGGACTACAAGCTATGGCGTAAAGTGAGCTGTGGAGCCCCGGAAAGGGGCGGTAAGCTTTGCATAGGGGTGCTGCCCACATCAGAAGGAGGCCAATGAGAAGGACCCGCCATGCATGCAAGGATGGTCGCAAAGGTGATGAAGGCCATGTCCATGCAGGCATGTAGCAGATAACATTTGTTTTTTGCTGGAGACAACACCTCTCTCTCTCTCTCTGTTTGGTCACTCCCCATGGAAGGACAGTTCTTGAGAGTTGCGAAGACATCACTCTTGATCGCCATCCACTTGTCTCCTATCCTCCTTATTGCCATCGCTCCCTGAGCCGCACTTCGCCCTGTGCCACACCAAATTGCAGGTCCACACCACCTACAACAACACCAACTCTTGCCTGCCTAAAGTCCTCGCCTGTTACCCCCATTCTCTGGTTTGAGTCTGTTCCATGTTTGTGGCCACCAGTTATGTTTTAGTATTAGTTTCTTTCATTGTACATAAGTTTGCGTGTTCCTTCCTCCCCTTTTCTTGTGTATTTTGACCGCCAGATCTTTTTTTTTCCTTTTTTCTTTCCATGATCTCATGCTTGTAGTGGAGTTGACACACACACACACACACACACACATTTCCCCTTTATCATTGACAATAAGCATTATATTAGCTAAGAAACGTCTTTCTGCCTTTAGCCTTCCCGCGCACGAACAACCGCCAGTTTCACCATGGATTGGAGAGATCCTTGGGGTATTGTAAACTCGGTGAAAAGAACGCATTAAATGCTGACATTGTTTCGTCATTTGTGGAGGTCTTTGGACCTCTGGCTCAGATGGTCTGTGTTACAGCAGACCCTCTGACGTGACAACATGTTAATGACTGACTGATGACGTGTTGGTTTGGCCTATGATTAGCAAAGGACAGTAGTTCCATCATGGCTGATCATTGAACTGGCATTGTTTTTTTTTTTCGACCATTCCAGACATTCGGCTACTGCTGCATGGTGATAGCGGTATTACTCAGCGTTGGTTAAGTCTGTTGGATTCAGTTAAGTCTACGGTGTATCATTTTGAAGATATTTCTAGGCCATGGTGAATCTTAATCTGCCAGAAAACTTCGACTTTTCAAAGCCTGCTGGGTGGGCCCTGCTGGAACAAGCAGTTCGATAGATGACAGGCTGAGTCAACCCCCTGGTGTTAAATTCAGCAGCCAATGGGGCTTGAACTCAGGACCCTAGGATCGCAAGCCACCACCCTAACTGCTAAGCCAACACCAGGTTGAATGGTATTTGTGAGAAATATGGAGCATGCGCTCACACAAGAAACAACCAATGTGATTGCCATGAACAATGAAGTCGTTTTACAATGCTAGTTAGTTTCCGATATTCCAATATGGAAGCAGGAGTGGTCCGTATCTTGGGATATCGCCCAGCCAAAAGTGATGAACTTGGCTCAATTTTTGTCCTGTCTCGAGGTTTCTGTTATTTCCTGCAGTGTAACAGCAATCAGGAGCTTTCGCACCCCAAGGTGGATAGCTGATGTGCACCCGAGCAAAGATCTTGTTTCGTCCATATCAGCCACCATTATGTTTGCCACAGTTTTACTGAATTCCAAACAGCGGTTGAATATCGGCAAATGTTGAGCAATCCCTGTGAATGCCCAGGGTGAGTTTTGAGCACAGAGTGAGCACTGCTGCGGTTGCTACACCCAGGCCTTGCAAACAGGCCATGTTAATGGACATGGAGATGAAGAGTAGCAGGAGCTGCCGGCTCAGGACCCGGGACCGTGAGCTTCCACATGCCAACACGAGACCCAAAGCATCCCCGGCTCAGGACCTGGGACCGTGAGCTTCTACATGCCAACACGAGACCCAAAGCATCCCACTCCAGCACCTGGATGAGACTGAATGCATCAACAAGAGACCAAACACATCCTGCTCCAGCACTCGATTACACCATTCTTGTGAGTTGGACCGGTCCCAACACAGCAACGTCGTGGTTAGGGCCACGTTCAACAGATCAGTCATAGGCTCAGTGATGGACTTCGAGATATTTGGGCCACCTGGCTTGAAGCAGCTCATCAAACGAGATATGCTTGCTCAGGCATGGCCACCGTACAAGCTACATCTTCGAGAGGAGGCTATCATAAAATTCAAAAGTTTGAATACTTTATCATTAAGAAACCATTGCGCCATGGCTTACAAACATCAGTTGATAAGGAATGGCAGGCTTGGCACTGCACAATACCACGGGGCCCAATGCAGGCGGGAGGCCTGAATTTTGTACGTTGATCGATGTATTTTTGAGAACAGTGCAAAGTGACACTGCAGAGTGACAGTGCGGGTACTTTTGCCGTGTATCACCATGGCTTACAAATGAACAACCAAGCAGCTTGTAGAGTGCTCGCCAAGTTGCGTAAGCACTCAAGCAAGCACTCCAATGAAAGGGTTGTTGAGGAATTGCTGGCTTGGCAAGCAATAGCAAGCTTATTATTCATGGGGCACACCAAAAAAACAAAAACATCACTAATTTCACAACATTTCCAGATTTCAGTCCAGATTTTGACGCTTATTTAGTCCACAATATCCGATCCTCAAAGCCAAAATCGTATTTTGATTGTATGCTTTAATTAAGCCGTGACAGTCCATCATGGAAAATGGCATCACATAATTCATGAAATCAATCCAAGCTCCGAATTTGAAAACGAAAGCACCTACAAAAGCGATGTATACAGTGATTCATAGCTATGAAGATCAGGCATTCAATGATATGAGTGAGGAAAGTGAAAAAAATATATTTGAGCACTTTTTTTGTATTAAGAAACCGTTGCAGCCAGTTCCAAGTCAAGGCATTGTTGAGCAGACTGAACAAAATGGCGGCTTAAACCCCCAGCGAGTAGACAGAGGACTGACCAACATAGCATGCATCTTTGTAAGGATAGCATCTAGCAACGGATAGGGCGATATAAATCATGACATTTCAAAAGTGTAATTGGCCCGATATGTTCTCATGGATCAGGCATAACAGGACTGAGGTATGCGCTCCACCGAGTGCCCTTCCAGTTTGAGATGTATTTCAACGACTCATCAGAAAAAAACGTCCACAAGCAGGCATCACTGGCAGACGAGTCCTCCAGCTTTACGGCCTTCCGATACCATGGTGGCAGTTTACAGCTCCATCGAGATTAGTTCCATTTCCTGTTTACGATAATGATTGTGATGATGAAACACATGGGAGGGGGAGGGGTGACAGCTATATTTTGTGTCTTCCTCCAAGCCAATCAGGCCTCACAGTGATTCCCTGGAATGCTATTGACAGTGACACCGTCCCTCGTGAAATATACTACTGTGGAAACAATGTACAAAATCACAATCGCGGAAATGACGTAATGACGTAAATGAACACAGCAGTGTTGGCCACACCACACCTTGTTTGCTTTGTTTGTGTTTGCTTGTTTGACTGTTTGCTCGCCTCCAGCACAAACCACTTAACCGATCGTCCTGAAATTTTCAGCGATTGATGTCACCGATCCTGCGACGGTCCCGCATTGAAGTTTTGTAAAATTTGGTCGACCGAAAAGGTCTACAAAGGCCAAGAGGCCAATTTGAGCCAAATTTTCTAAAATCCTCAAATTTCATCTGATTGACTTGAAATTTGAACAATATTTGCACATCAGGTGAGTGAATTTAACCACCTACTAATTTTGAGGTAATCATCTGCCAAAAGGTCAACATAGACCAAAAGGTCAACGTCGGCCTAATATATAAAATCCTCAATTTCAATCTGATTGACTAGAAATTTGAACAGGATTTGCAAATCAGGTCACTGGTTTCAACGACCTAATAATGTTGAGGTAAACATGGGCTCCAAAAGGTCTACATAGGCGAATAGGTCAATTTGGGCCAACTTTTCTAAAATCCTCAATTTTCATCCAATTGACTTGAAATTTGAAGAGCATTCTCATGTCCGGTCGCTGAATTTAAACGCTTTTTAATTTTGAGGTAAACATCGGCCAAAAGGTCAAAATAGGCCAAAAGGCTAATTTGGGCCAAATTTTCTAAATCCTCAATTTTCATCCAATTCAGTTGAAATTTGAAAAGGATTTAACATTTCAGGTCACTGAATTCAACTACCTATTATTTCTGTGGTTACATAAGCGAAAGATCAACATAGACCAAAAGGTCAATTTGGGCCAACTTTTCTAAAATCCTCAATTTTCATCCAATTGACTTGAAATTTGAAGAGCATTCTCATGTCCGGTCGCTGAATTTAAACGCTTTTTAATTTTGAGGTGAACATCGGCCAAAAGGTCAAAATAGGCCAAAAGGCTAAGTTGGGCCAAATTTTCTAAATCCTCAATTTTCATCCAATTCAGTTGAAATTTGAAAAGGATTTACATTTCAGGTCACTGAATTCAACTACCTATTATTGTTGTGGTTACCATAGGCGAAAAGATCAACATAGACCAAAAGGTCAACATGTGCCGAATTTCTAAAATCCTCAATTTTCATCCGATTGACTTGAAATTTGAAAAGGATTTACATATCAGGTCACTGAATTCAACCACCTATTATTTTGAGGTCAACATCGGTCAAAAGGTCAACATAGGCCGAATTTCTAAAATCCTAATTTTCATCCGATTGAGTTGAATTTGAAGAGGATTTGCATATCACGTCAATGAATTCAACCTCCAATGAATTTTAAGATGGAAAGGTCAACAAATGCCTACTATCTAAAATGATATGTAGGGCCAAAAACTTGTGATATATATATATATATATATATATATAGTATATATCTCAAAAAGTTGTGGACGAGTTATGACAAAATAAGGGGGATGAGTCGGTGAGGTGCCAAGAACATTCGGATTAGATTTTGGTTCAGATCCAGCCCATTTGTGGGATACAAAACTTGAACTGTTCCACCTGGCAGAGGCATGTGCTCTACCGAGTGCCGTTCTACTTTGTGCTGTTTTTCCAAGTGTCGCTCAATGAGTGATTTTTCATTTGTTTGTTTGTTGCTTGCAAAATGGAATATTTTTCAAGTCCATTGGTCAGTTAATTTTGTTATTCTGTCTGTTTGTTTGTCAATCGCCTACAGGTCACAATTCTAAACCGATCTTCATGAAACTTTACCAAGTTGTCATGTAGTCTCAACTGAGAAGCTTATTGATTTTGAGGTGAAAGGTCATCTTCAGGTCTAATTTCTAAGATCGTTATTTTTCATCCGATTGACTTGAAAGTTGAACGGGATTTGCATATTCCATCACTGAATTCGGAAACCAAATATGTTTTTTAGATGAAAAGGTCAAAGGTCAGCTCAAGGGCAAACAGCTAAAATCATCAATTTTCACCTGAAAAATTGTCAATTTAAATCCTATTAACTTGAAAATTAAACAGCAATTACATCGTGCATTACTGAATTGGGAAAGAACTATTTTTGAGGTCAAAGGTAAACTCAAGGTCAAACTTCTAAAATCATCAATTTCAATCTGAAAAATAATCAATTTTCATCCGATTGACCTGAGGCTTTGATCAGATTGCCAATTTTAATGCTAATGAAATGGACAATTTGATGTATCCATGGCAACCTTTGGAGAGGGGTGGATTTTGCAAGTATCGTGCTCTGCATGACGTCTTTTTGGTTGTTTATTTGTTCTCAAAGAATGTGAGTAAGGTTTTTCTCTGCAACCACTTTTTGGATTGACACAAAATTTTCACCATAAGAGAACTACTCATGTGGAATTATTTAATAATTATGATGTCATCGGTCATGTGGTGTGGCAGCCATGTTGGAAAATAGGAAAAATGTTGGACCTCAGTATCTCCGAAACCACACCAAGGAAAAAATTGAAACTTGGAACACAGTAAGTCCTCCTCATGGGGAATAAGTGTGATTTTTTTTAAATGACGTCATAGGTGCCTTCGTTATCACTGCATAATTGCATATGTAAAACGCTACAGCCAATCAGTATGAAAATTTTTGAGGGTCATCTAGGGATATAATGGTCCAGAGAGAAAAAATTGATGATGTCATCGGTCATGTGATTTGACAGCCATATTTTAAAAATAAAAACATTCAAAAATCTTCTCGAAAGTGGCTGAATAGTTTGAGGCGAAACTTTACACGTATGACTGCCTGTCCATGAGGAACAAAAGGTTCACACAAATGATGTCATAGGTCACATGGCTTGGCAGCCATGTTTGATTTACACTAAAACCTATAAAAAAAATACACCACTCAAAAGAAGTCCTGGCAAGGGTCTGAAATCTGTGATCGCTAGGTTTTTTTTCCCCATGGTCTGAAGAACTAAAAAGTGACCCTGCCTCGTCAATCAGCTGAGCAGACCAAGTAGGTTCTCATACGAGGTCCGTCTAAAAAGTCATGGGACTGACTTCACAGAAATCTTATTCCAAAAAATATATTGAAATCACAGCTTGTCCCCTTCAAAATGGTTTCCCTCTTGTCTCACACACTTGTCCATCCTCTTCTTCCACGCTTCGATGTACCCCCGGAATGCTTCTTCTGGAATCCTCCGGATCTCCATCGTCACGGCCCTTGTGATGGCCTCCACATCAGGAAATCTGGTCCCCTTGATCACCCCCTTGAGATTGGGGAAGAGGAAAAAATCACAAGGGGCCAAGTCTGGGTTGCTCCAGAGTTGGCACGTTCCTCTCCGCCAGGAACTGTCGGATGCTCAGGGCACTGTGAGCAGGGGCATTGTCATGGTGGAGCACCCAGGCGTTGTTCTCCTCCACCAGATCCCTCCTCTTGTCCCGGACTGATCTCATGAGGCACCGGAGGATCTCCTTGTACACGTATTGATTCGCTGTATGACCCTATGGTAGAAACTCGAAGTGGACGATGCCCTTGATGTCAAAAAACGTGATGAGCATCACCTTGATCTAAGACTCCGACATCTTTGCTTTCTTTGGTCTTGGTGATGCCGGACTTTTCCACTGACCACTGTTCCATTTGGTCTTGGGATCGTGTTCGAATATCCACGATTCATCGCCAGTAATGACTCTCCCAAGCAGGTCTGGATCGTCCTCGAGGCGCTCGATAATGCTTGACAGACAGTGACTCTTTGCTGTTTCTGGTCCTCGGACAACAGCTTGGGGACCATCTTTGCGCACACCTTGTGCATTTCGATATTTTCAGTGAATGATGCTCCAGACAGTGTCCTTGTTGATGGAAAGTTCCTCAGCAATCATCCGCACCATGAGTCGATAATCTGCGCACACCATCTGCTTCACACGCTCGATGTTGTCCGCCGTTCTGCTCATTCAAGGTCTTACAGACCGTGGATCTTCTTCAACCTCCTCCCGTCCCTCTTTGAACATCTTGTGCCATTCAAATGCATGTGTACGTGACGTCGTTTCTTCCCCGTAGACTTGCTGCAGCATTGCGAAGTATTCGGAAGGTGTTTTGCCAAGCTTGGCAAGAACTTCAGATTGGCTCTCTGCTCATGACTCATAGCATGACGACTCAGACTAGACAACGTGTAAAGCACGACCTGTTAAAAATCACACAGTGAGCGCAGTCAACCATCACCAATCATATATATTGCTGGAATGTTGCGGAAAGACTGTGACGGCAACCTGTTCATTCAAGTTGTGTAAGTGGAGCACACAGCAGGCTCAGTCCCATTACTTTTTAGATGGACCTCGTATTTTGAAGGGGACAAGCTGTGATTTCAATATATTTTTTG
>CM068953.1:153998128-154025401 GCA_035128595.1 Eptatretus atami
TTAGCTAGAATTAAGCTAGTTTAAGTAATACATCACTGGTCCGGACGGGTGCACCGTGCGCATAAAATACACACCGTTGCCCTCTTGCATTGCCTCATTTACCAGCCCAGCACCATGTTGTCTGTTGCTGCCCGTTCGATGTTAAGACTCCTGCGATTTCCCGGAGGGGCTTACACTCACCAAACGTGAAGCATAATGTTTTTCCATCGTTTACTGTCAAAACTGCGAAAACATTTCCCATCTCATTTCGAAGCCCCAGCATAATAGACTGCCGATGCGATGAGAGCAGTGTGGGTTTTTCATTTCTTTAGGAAGCAAATAATTGTCAGTTTGGGAGGCATTTTTTTTAGTTTTGTATAATTCATCGCCGTGTTGTTCTAGAGAGAGAAGACACTCAATTTTAATCAAGAACATTCGTATTTCCGGTTCTGGTCTGAGCATGTTGGACATGGTTCTTACGTGCCTCCTGGCAGTTCATCGAAGTCGAATTTTTCCAGACGGACTGTCATGATTCTGTTAAATTTGTAATTACATCCCTTATTTTGTTGATTGTGTTTTCATCCAATTTCCAATCTAAGCCAACCTTGTTGATGGTGTATTATCACATTTGTACCCTTGTGAAAGTCTCGTTTACCCCCCTGATGTGAAGTACCGCCCAAACATATTGTTGTGTGGAAAGGGGAAGGGGAATCCACACATAGATTGTGGTAAGAATAGTATGAACCATATGTTTGAGTAGGTTAGAATTTACTCGATTGAAATTAGGATCTGCATGAGTAAAGTTGTACGTAAATATGTGCACTAAGGGGGCTATTGATTTAGCCATAGAGCAAGAATAGTGTAAGGTTGTCGGCGGGCAAGGCCAGTGGAAAGGACTGTGCACCAAGGCCACAAAGAAGCACCATTATGAACTGTTTGGCCGGCGGACTACAGCTATTGGCGTTAATGTGAGCTGTGAGCCCCGGAAAGGGGCTGGTAAGGCTTTTGCATAGGGGTGGCTGCCCACCCATCAGAGGAGGGCCAATGAGGAAGACCCGCCATGCATGCAAGGGATGGTCGCAAGGTGATAAGGCCATGTCCATGCAGCATGTAGCAGATAACATTTTGTTTTTATGCTGGAGACAACACCTCTCTCTCTCTCTCTGTTTGGTCCACTTCCCCATGAAGGACAGGTTCTTTTGAGAGTTGCGAAGAACATCACTCTTGATCGCCATCCAACTTGTCTCCTATCCTCTATTGCCATCGCTCCTGAGCCGCACTTCGCCCTGTGCCACACCAAATTGCAGGTCCACACCACCTACAACAACACCAACTCTTGGCCTGCCTAAAGTCCTCAGCCTGTTACCCCCATTCTTCTGGTTTTAGTCTGTTCCATGTTTGTGGCCACCAGTTATGTTTTAGTATTTATTTCTTCATTGTACATAAAGTTGCGTGTTCCTTCCTCCCCTTTCTTGTATTTTCGGACCGCCAGATCTTTTTTTTCTTTTTTCTTTCCATGATCTCATGCTTTATGGAGTTGACCACACACACACACACACACACATTTCCCCTTTATCATTGACAATAAGGCATTATATTAGCTAAGACAACGTTCCTTTCTGCCTTAGCCTCCCGCGGCAACGAACAACGACCAGTTTCACCATGGATTGGAGAGATCCTTGGGGATTGTAAAACTCGGTGAAAAGACGCATTAAATGGCTGACATTGTTTCGTCATTTGTGGAGGTCCTTTGGACCTCTGGCTCAGATTAGGCTGTGTTTACAGCAGACCCCGACGTCGACAACATGTTAATGACCTGACTGATGACGTGTTGCGTTTGGCCTATGATTAGCAAAGGAACAGTAGTTCCATCATGGCATTCATTGAACTGGCAGTTGTTTTTTTTTTCGACCACCAGACATTCGGCTACTGGCTGCACGGTGATAGCGGTTTTACTCAGCGTTGGGTTAAGTCGTTGGATTCAGTTAAGTCTACGGTGTATCATTTTGAAAGATATTTCTAGGCCATTGGTGAATCTTTAATCTGCCAGAAAACTTTTCGACTTTCAAAAGCTGCTGGGTGGGCCTGCTGCGAACCAAGCAGTTTCGTATAGATGGACAGGCTGAGTCAAAACCCCCTGGTGTTAAATCAGCAGCCAATGGGCTTGAACTCAGGACCTAGTGGATCGCAAGCCAACACACCCTAACTGCTAGCCAACACCAGGGTGAATGGTATGTTTGTGAGAAATGTGAAGCATGCCGCTCCACACAAGAAAACAACCAATGTGATTGCCTATGAACAATGAAGTCGTTTTTTACAATGCAGTTAGTTTCCGATATTTCCAAATATGGAGCAGGGAGTGGTCCGTATCTTGGGATATCGCCCCAGCAAAAGTGATGAACTTGGCTCAATTTTGTTGTCCTGTTCTCGAGGTTTCTTGTTATTTCTGCAAAGTGTAACAGGCAAATCAGGGAGCTTCGCACCCCCAAGGTGGATAGCTGATGTGCACCCGGAGCCAAAAGATCTTGTTTCGTCCCATATCAGCCACCATTATGTTTGGCCACAGTTTTACTGGAATTTCCAAACAGCGGTTGAATATCGGCAAATGTTGAGCAAATCCCTGTGAATGCCAGGTGAGTTTTGAGCAACAGAGTGAGCATGCTTGCGGTTGAGCTACACCCAGGCCTCCAAACAGGCCATGTTAATGGACATGGAGATTAGGAGTACAGGAGCTGCCGGCCAGGACCCGGGACGTGAGCTTCCACATGCCAACACGAGACCCAAAGGCATTCCCCCGGCTCGGAACCTCGGGGGACCGTGAGCTTTACATGCCAAACGAGACCCAAAGCATCCCGTCCAGCAACCTGGATGAGACGAATGCATTTCAAACAAGAGACCAAAAACACATCCTGCTCCAGCACTCGATATACACCATTCTTGCCTGAGTTTGGACCGGTCCCACACAGCAACTCGGTTAGGGCCACGTTCCAACAGATCAGTCATAGGCTCAGGTGATGGGACTTCGAGATATTTGGCCATCCTGGCTTGAAGCAGCTCAAATCAAAACGAGATATGCTTGCTTCAGGCATGGCCCCGTACAAGCTACATCTTCGAGAGGAGGCTTAATCATAAAATTCAAAAAAGTATTGAAACTTTATCATTTAAGAAACCATTGCGCCATGCTTACAAACATCAGTTGATAAGGAATGGCAGGCTTGGCACTGCACAATACCACGGGGCCCAATGCAGGCGGCGCGCGAGGCCTTGAATTTTGTACGTTGATCGATTGTATTTTAGAGAACAGTGCAACAGTGACACTGCGATGACAGTGCGTGGGTACTTTGCCTGTATCACCATGGCTTACAAATAACAACCAAAGCAGCTTGTTAGAGTGCTCGCCAAGTTGCGTAAGGGCACTCAAGCAAGACTTCCAAATGAAAGGGTTGTTGAGGAATTGCTGGCTTTGGCAAGCAATAGGCAAGCTTATTATTCATGGGCACACCAAAAAAACAAAAACATCACTAATTTCACAAATTTTCCAGATTTCAGTCCACGATTTTTGACGCTTATTTAGTCCACAATAATCCGATCTACTCAAAGGCCAATCGTATTTTGATTGTATGCTTTTAATAGGCGTGACAGATCCAATCATGGAAAATGCCATCACATAATTCATGAAATCAAATCCAAAGCTCCGAATTTGAAAACGAGCACCTACAAAAGCGATTGTATACCAGTGATTCAAAGCTTGAAGATTCAGGCATTCAATGATATGAGTGAGGAAAGTGAAAAAAAATATATTTGAGCACTTTTTTTGTATTAGAAAACCGTCGTTGCAGCCAGTTCCAAGTCAAGGCATTGTTTGAGCAAGACTGAAACAAAATGGCGGCTTAAACCCCCAGCGGAGTAGACAGAGGACTGACAACCAATAGCATGCATCGTTTTAAGGATAGCATCTTAGCAACGGATAGGGCGATATAAATCATGACATTTCAAAAGTGTAATTGGCCCGATTATTGTTCTCATGTATCAGGCATAACAGGATCTGAGGTATGCGCTTCCACCGAGTGCCCTTCCAGTTTGAGATGTATTTCAACACTCATCAGAAAAAAACGATCCACAAGCAGGCATCACTGGCAGTGACGAGTCCTCCAGCTTTACGGCCTTCCGATACCATGGGTGGCCAGTTTACAGCTCCATCGAGATTAGTTTCCATTTCCTGTTTACGATAATGATTTGGTGATGATGAAAACACATGGGAGGGGAGGAGGTTGACAGCTATATTTTGTGTCTTCCTCCAGCCAATCAGGCCTCACAGTGAGATTCCCTGGAATGCTTTATTGACAGTGGACACCGTCCCTTCGCTGAAATATACTACTGTGGAAACAATGTACAAAATCACAATCGCGGAAATGACGTAATGACGTTAAGATGAACAAGCAGTGTTGGCCACACCACACCTTGTTTGCTTTGTTTGTGTTTTTGCTGTTTGACTGTTTGCTCGCCTCCAGCACAAAACCACTTAACGATCGTCCTGAAATTTTCAGCGATTGATGTCACCATCCTTGCGACGGTCCCGCATTAAGTTTTGTTAAAATTTTTGGTCGACCGAAAAGTCTTACAAAGTTCCAAGAGGCCCAATTTGATCCAAATTTTCTAAAATCCTCAAATTTCAATCTGATTGACTTTGGAAATTTGAACAATAATTTGCCACATCAGGTGAGTGAAATTTAACCACCTACTAATTTTTGAGGTAAATCCACATGCCAAAAGGTCAACAATGAGACCAAAAGGTCCAACGTCGGCCCTAAATATAAAATCCTAATTTCCAATCTGATTGACTAGGAAATTTGAACAGGATTTGCAAATCAGCTTCACTGGTTTCAACGGACCTAATAATGTTGAGGAAACCATGGGCTCCAAAAGGTCTACATAGGCGAATAGGTTCAATTTTGGGCCAAAAAAACTTTCTAAAATCCTCAATTTCATCCAATTGACTTGAAAATGAAGAGCATTCTCATGGTCCGGTCTGAATTTAAACTGCTTATTTTAATTTAGGTAAACATCGGCCAAAAGGTCCCAAAATAGGCCAAAAGGCTAATTTGGGCAAAATTTTCTAAATCCTTCAAGTTCATCCAATTCAGTTGTGAAATTTGGAAAAGGATTTTACATTTCAGGTCCACTGAATTTCAACTACCTATTAATTTTCTGTGGTTACCCATTAAGCGAAAAAATCAAACATAGACCAAAAAGTCAATTTGGGGCCCAACTTTTCTAATAATCCTCAATTTTCATCCAATTGACTTGAAATTTGAAGGGGAGCATTTTCTCATGTCCGGTCGCTGAATTTAAACGCTTTTTTAATTTTGAGCGTGAACATCGGCCAAAAGGTCAAAATAGGCCAAAAGGCTAAGTTGGGCCAAAAAATTTCTAAATCCTCAAATTTCATCCAATTCAGTATGAAATTTGAAAAAGGATTTACATTTTCAGTCACTTGAATCACACTACCTATTATGTTGTGGTTACCATTAGGCGAAAAAGATTCAACATTAGACCAAAAGGTAACATGTGCCGAATTTCTTAAAATCCTCAATTTTCATCCGATTGACTTGAAATTTGGAAAAAGGATTTACATATCAGTCACTGAATTCCAACCACCTATTTATTTTGAGGTCAACATCGGTCAAGGTCAAACATAGGCCGAATTTCTAAAATACCTCAATTTTTCATCCGATTGAAGTTGAAATTTGAAGAGGATTTGCATATCACGTCAATGAATTTCAACTCCAAGTGAATTTTAAGATGGGAAGGTCAACAAATGCCTACTATCTAAAATTGAATGTAGGGCCAAAAACTTGTGTATATATATATATATATATATATATAATATATATATATATATATATATTATTAGTATATATCTCAAAAAAGTTGGGACGAGTTATGACAAAATAAGGGGGATGAAGTCGGTGAGGTGCCAAGAACATTCGGATAGATTTGTCAGATCCAGCCCATTTGTGGGATACCAAAACTTGACTGTTCCACCTGGCAGAGGCATTGTGCTCTACGGAGTTGCCGTTCTACTTTGTGCTGTTTTTCCAAGTTGATCGCTCAATGAGTGATTTTTCATTTGTTTGTTTGTTGCTTGCAAAATGGAATATTTTTCAAGTCCATTGGTCATTTATTTGATTCATGTCTGTTTGTTGCAATCGCCTACAGGTCACAATTCTAAAACCGATCTTCAGTGAAACTTTACCCAAGTTGTCATTGTAGTCTCAAAACTGCAGAAGCTTATTTGATTTTGAGTCGTGAAAGGTCATCTTCAGGTCTAATTTCTAAGATCGTTATTTTTCATCGATTGACTGAAAGTTGAACGGGATTTGCATATTCCATCACCTTGAATTCCGGAAACCAAATATGTTTTTTAGATTGAAAAGGTCTTCAAAGGTCAAGCCAAGGGCAAACAGCTAAAATCATCAATTTTTCACCTAAAAATTGTCAATTTAAATCCTATTAAACTGAAAAATTAAAACAGCAATTACACGTGCATTACTGAATTGGGAAAGAACTATTTTTGAGTGTCAAAGGTTAACTTCAAGGTCAAACTTCTAAAATCATTCCAATTTCAATCTGAAAAATAATTCAATTTTTCATCCGATTACCTGAGCTTTGATCAAGCATTGCCAATTTTAATGCCTGAATGAAATGGACAATTTGATGTATCCATGGAACCTTTGGAGAGGGGTGGATTTTGCAAGATCGTTGCTCTGCATGACGTACTTTTTGGTGTTATTTGCTTCTCAAGAATGTGAGTAAGGTTTTTCTCTGCAACGCTTTTTGGATTGACACAAAATTTTCACCATAAAGAACTACTCATGTGGAATTATTTAAATAATTATGATTGTTCATCGGTATGTGGGTGTGGCAAGCCATGTTGGAAAATAGGGAAAAATGTGGTGGACCCTCAGTATCTCCGAAAACCACACCAAGGAAAAAAAATTGAAACTGGAACACAGTAAGTCCTCCTCGGGCGAATAAGTGTGATTTTTTTTAAATGACGTCATAGTGCCTTCGTTTATCACTGCATAATGCATATGTAAAACGCGTACAGCCAATCCAGTATGAAAATTTTTGGAGGGTCATCTAGGGATATAATGGTCCACAGAGAAAAATTGATGATATGTCATCGGTCATGTGATTTGACAGCATATTTTAAAAATAAAAACATTCAAAAATCTTCTCGAAAGTGGCTGAATAGTTTGAGCGAAATCTTTAACACGTATTGACTGCCTGTCACATGAGAACAAAAGGTTCACACAAATGATGTCATAGGTCAATGGCTTGGCAGCCATGTTTGATTTACACTAAACCTATAAAAAAAAATACACACACTTCAAAAGAAGTCTAATGGCAAGGGTCTGAGATCTGTGATCGCTAGGTTTTTTTCCCATGGTCTGAAGAACTAAAAAGTGCCCGTGCCTCGTCAATCAGCTGAGCAGACCAAGTACGGTTCTCATACGAGGTCCGTCTAAAAAGTCATGGGACTGATTCACCAGAAATCTTTATTCCAAAAAATATATTTGAAATCACACTTGTCCCCTTCAAAATGTTTCCCTCTTGCTCACACCACTTGTCCATCCTCTTTCCACGGCTTCGATGTACCCCCGAATGCTCTCTTCTGGGAATCCTCCGATCTTCCATTCGTTCACGCCCCTTGTGATTGGCCTCCACATCAGGAAAATCTGGTTTTTCCCCTGATCCACCCCCTTTGAGATTTGGGAAGAGGAAAAAATCACAAGGGGCCAAGTCTGGGTTGCTCCAGAGTTGCACGTCCTCTCAAGCCAGGAAACCTGTCGGATGCTCAGGGCACTTGAGCAGGGCATTGTCATGGTGGAGCACCCCAGGGCGTTGTTCTCCCACAGATCCCTCCTCTGTCCCGGACTGATCTCATGAGGGCACCGGAGGGATCTCCTGTACACGTATTGATTCGCTGTATGACCCTATGGTAGAAACTCGAAAGTGGACGATGCCCTTTGATGTCAAAAAACGTGATGAGCATCAAACCTTGATTCTAAGACTCCGGACATCTTTGCTCTTTGGTCTTGGTGATGCCGGACTTTTCCACTGACCACTGTTCCATTTGGTCTTGCGGATCGTGTTCGAATATCCACGATTCATCGCCAGTAATGACTCTCCCAAGCAGGTCTGGTCGTTCCTCGAGGCGCTCTGATAATGTCTTGACAGACAGTTGACTCTTTTGCTGTTCTGGTCCTCGGACAACAGCTTGGGGACCATCTTTGGCACACCCTTGCTGGCATTTCGATATTTTCAGTGATGATGCTCCAGACAGTGTCTGTTGATGAAAGTTCCTCACGCATCATCCGCACCATTGAGTCGATAAATTCTGCGCACACCATCTGCTTCACCACGCTCGATGTTGTCCGCCGTTCTGCTCATTTTCAAGTCTATACAGACCCGTGGATTTCTTCTTTCAACCTCCTCCCCGTCCCTCTTTGAACAATCTTTGTGCCATTCAAATGCATTGTGTAACGTGACTGTCGTTCTTCCCCGTAGACGTGCTGGCAGCATTGCGAAAGTTATTCGGAAGGTGTTTTGCCAAGCTTGGCAAGAACTTCAGATTGGCTCTTGCTCATGACTCATAGCCAGACGACTCAGACTAGACAACGTGTAAAGCACACCTGTTAAAAATCACACACGTGGCAGGCAGTCAAACCCATCACCAATCATATATATTGCTGGAATGTTGCGGAAAGCTGTGACGGCAACCTGTTCATTCAAGTTGTTGTAAGTGGAAGCACACAGGCAGCCTCCAGCCCATACTTTTTAGATGGACTCGTATTTTGAAGGCTGACAAGCTGATTTTCATATATTTTTTGGAATAAAATTTCTGTGAAGTCAGTCCGTTACTTTTTTTGATGGACCTCGACTGTGTGTTTTGCCACCGATAATACTAAGGCAGGAATTTTGGAATTTGTTTGGTGCCGGCGATAAGTCGCCAATTCTCTGCAAAGGACAACTGTTGGTATATTTAATATCTCCCCACCAAAAACCGGTGGAATGAGACCGCACAGTTTAACATCCCTCTGTGGGAAGCACATACATTGTGCCTCACCCTGCATCTAAAACACTGGTTAACAATCAAAGCTGGTAGTCGGTATTTCGAACCCAAAAACTAGACAGTTCAGACCGCGAGTGCATACCATAATATGAGTTCCTTACAAGAATCTTCAACGCAGGGAGCGAAGCAATCCATGCTCTTGTTCCTTTTTCAATGCTGCATGTCAGCAAGGAAGAACAGCTCGTACCATTTTGAAAACCTTTGGTTATGACTCGGCCAGGGTTGGAACCACCGACCAGTGCTCAGAGTGGATGGTTCTAACCTATTTACACCACCGAGTCTGGTTGAAAATACACAATCACGATGCCATCCTTCAAGGCCTTCTTTAATAAATCCGAGAGTTTTTTATTTTTATTTTTACCGAATGCCATTTAATATATGTTTTTGAAAAATAACAAACCCAAGGTGTTTCTTGGAACTCTTGAGTAATCTCGGTCGATAACGTTCTTGAACAAATGCAAAGTGTTTGGGTTGATCCACATGCTATGCCCCACTCTCTCAAGACCAACAAAACACAAGTTAGCCCGACCTCCTTCCCAAATATCCTCCGACCCCCATTCTACTCTCCATTGCGAGCCTACATTATCTTGAAAATACTTTTTGCGTCCACGATAAAAGTAAAGTTTGTAAAATTTATTACCTTCCCTCTATTTCAAATCCCTCACTCAAATCACAAGAAACTATTAAAGCTAATTAAATGGGGTTAATGATTTAAAAAAAAAAAAAACATTTATCATTAAACCCCAACCCCACCACTTCCACAACCCCCTCGTGGGCCCTACCACTATCCCTACCAAGTTCGCTGGTGATCAGTCAAGCCTTTGCAGAGATCCCCCTCCCACTCTCCCCCATTCCAAGTCTCCTTGAAATTGAAAAATCTGTTAAAAGGTGAATTAAATTAAAATTTCTTCATCATTAAATCTCTTATGGAGCCCTCATTATCCAAGCCATGTTTGTTAGCGCTCGGCCCATATGGGGAGGTTGACGTGAATAGCAGGACCCTGGTATAAAAAACCCCCTCTCCCCCAATCCCCTTAAATACTTCCCCCTGTTTATTCCCTCAAATAGTTACAAAGATTACCCCCGACCATTATGGTGATAACTGACATTCCCAAACCCATGAGTCTCTCTTTCTTCCTGTATTACCTTGATAAGGGGGTGAGGCCGAATGGTATCACACTTCCACAGTGACCCCCCCACCTTACTGATATCCCTCCTCACACAATTCTTCCCATCTCAAACCGTGGGTCGACCTCTTTTCCTCCGACCTTGCTTCACTCAACCTAATCCGCTCTGTTTGCCATTCTCTCTCCCCCCCATCCCACCAAGTGTCCAGCCCACCCTCACCGGCTTTTTTTATCAATCTCCCCGTTTCAGGCCATCTGCACACCAATTTCTCCTCCTTCAGTTCATCCATCCTCCTTCTAGACCACCCTCTTTGCTCCTGCCATACGTTTCACGGATAGACAAACGCGAAAATGGAGTATGACAATAAGACGCAAATGTGTTTGTTGTCAGCTTGTCTGATCCAACCGTCATGGAGGTTTATGCAGTTCACTATATCGACTGCACAAACTGAAGGAAAAATATCCAAGTCAGTTTAGATTAAGAAAAAAATACCAGTGGGAATAGCTAGGCCTCAGGGTAAGAAAATTAAATATTCACACTATTACAGGAATGTCAAGAGTGAAAATTGGCGCATAATTCGATTACACTGCGGAATTTCGTGCAAGTTCCAAGATTGTTGTTCATTGCAGAAGAGGCGGGCAAAATGAATACCATATTAAAATAATTAGAATTGAATTTTTAAAAAATTAACGCTAATTACATTGAGGTATAAAACCGGCTCTTTCCACATGATTTGATTAAACGGGAATTCATTGTTTGATTACGTCTTCCTCCTCAATGGACCATCTCTTCTTCTTCGTCATAATGGCTTATTCATCTAGATACTGTTACCACATCATTGAGACAACAATACACTGAAAATATTTCTGATCCCCGATTCTATTTACCATTCCACCGTTACAGAGCGTTGGTGCTAGCCGGAGCAGCTTCCTGAGAAAGGGTTCCTGAGTGGGCCACTCTTCGTGAAAGAACACCGCGGGATTATACAACGTCCATCGCACTTAATGTGAGCCGACGGCGGGTCGCCCAGTTTCAAGGTTCCATCGAGTGACTGCACCCACATTGATGATCACCGCCTGTGAAACACCACAATGGCAGTTTAGAGCTGAGTCTGGATTCGAAACCCAGGTTGGGACAGCTTAGACGTGAGCTGGCCATCCTGCCAGCCTCAATGAAAATATCCCTATTTCCTAAAAACCGTAGTATTTTTTTTCGTAGACGGCAGCCTATAGGAGCTTGTGAATAGCTGACCCTAAATATCTGGGAAATCATGGATCTTTGTGAAGAGCTGTATCCCCCTATCTTCGCCACTCCCGGCCCTAAAATCACTACCCCCCCCCCTCCACCCACCATACTTTACTCCTTATTGTCTCCCATTATGTGTGAAATTTGGTCGCCCACATCAGCTGTTAGAAAGATTCCCCTCCCATTCACCTTAAATAGCCCCTCTACCCGACCCCTTTGTCGCTCCCCATTGGGGCCCCCATTATGTCTGCCAAAGAGTTGGGGTCCTACAATGGTTCCGTTCTTCAACATATACAGATATATGGGAAACGGGGACAGAGATCAGACAACGGAAATCAGACACTGGAACATCAGATGTCAGACAGACAAAGAGAGAAAAATGAAGTGTGATTAATAATGGGCAGCCCTTGTGTTTGTATCAGCTTTTTGCCCGCGCCTGGTAATAGGCAACAAATGTGCTCACGTGGACCAAACAAAGAAGAAAGTAGGAAACAACAGAAAGATTGAAAACAGAGCCAAGCAACAAAATAAAACTGCACTGCCAAAGGTAAAGAAGAAAAAAAACGATTTATTGCCTTTCTGTTTATTGCTTTGACAGTGAGCAAAGCCATCAAGAACATTGTTTTAACTCCCGAGAGCCTTCTGCCCCCACTCCCATCTCCCTCTCAGACCTTATCTGCCTGAGAACTGCAGCGTCCCGTAAACCAAGCTCTTCCCTTTGAAACAGTGGACTGGGTTCAGCAGCAGATGACAGAGATGACACACCAAGGTAGTGACATCATTCTCCATACTTTCCATTAAGTCAGGTAACCTTTTTAACCCCTCCCCCGCCCCCCCATTTTCAAATACTGGGACTAGTTTTCACCTCCGATACTTTATACTTCATCAGGGAACGGAAAACATCAAAATGTGATTGGAATATGTGTGATTTGGAGGTTGGTGCTACCTGTAGCTCGGTATCCTTTCAGGTGAAGAGACGTTTGAAAAAATACAATTGTCAAGAAAGCAAAGAAATCCAATTCAGGACACCGGCACACGATGGCCCAACTATTTGCCAAAGCTATTGGGGATCTTTCACATGCCACAAAAGCGAGTGCTAGCAGATGAGACAGCAGGCTCAAAGTCTCAAAAGGCTTTTCAACAAGAGTTTCTAATTTGTTCAGGATGCCACAATAACTCACTTCTTCTTCACCAAAAGACACAGTAGAGACTTTATCTTCAATAGCGGACCACTGCTGGCAGACAGGGTCCGCGGCTGATGTCCGTTTAATGGATGAGCGCCCACATTGATGAATCGCCCTGCCTGCGAAACACCAAGTGTGACAGTTTATGGCCTCTTGCAAGATGGTCTGAACATTGGAAGGCATGTAATTTAAGTTACATGGCTCTCTGATGGCAGCTCCGGGAAACGTTTATGATTCTCAATTCGGTTTCACAACGCCTGAGAAACACAAGTCGGGAGTGGCCACAGTCGTTTGCTTTCGGCATTGGACACGCAATCGACCCCGACCAACCGACTTAATATTAAATAATTTAGTTTAATAAAATGTGTAAAAGAAACCAGGGCAGGAGGCCTATTGAAAACATCAACAGTTACAGAAATATATGTGAAGAAGCAAGAGAAAAAGATGTCCATTTGGAAAATAAAGCAGGACTTATAAACCATAAAGGTCTCAGTGTAATCTAACGTACGTTATCCTTATTTGAAACAGACCCTTTCAAAGGTAGGCCAGGGACACAGGAGCAAAATTTATAAAAGAGTTGGAAGATGCGGAAGAGAATAAAACAAATAATTGCGGTGGTTCAGGCCTGGTCGAAAGCTGAGGCAGGCACCCTGCTTTTTGATTTCGATGAGACGAACAGGCAACAATATCCCCATACATGACTGTGCCATTGGAGGTGGGTCTCTGGCCTGTCAGGGCAAAATTCAGTGTTGGCTACCCAAACTCCTGGGGGACCGGATCCTCATTACATGTGGGGGTGTGATGCGGGGGGGGGGGGGGGTCTAAAAAAAAATCCCAGTTGAAGTCTTGCTAAATGAGTTCTGGTCATGGAGATTCTGCTGGAGTGGCTGGGAGAAACCAGCACAAGCACCTACTGCTCCAGATTCCCGGCGCAACTGAACTTTTTCCAAAATCCACTTCAAAACCGTTCATTGCATTGACGTCATCAGGCACGTTCATTGCGTTGCCTGGCTCAAGCACGCTGGCTTATTGGCCTGTTGGAAAAGAAAATGGAGCGTTCAGCCCGTTGTGCCCCTTGGTTGTGGCACTGAGACAGGTTGAAGGAAAAAGGGAAAATGTGTATCAAATAAATAAATGAAAACTAAGAGAGTTTCAATAGAACACGATACCCCACACAGTGTTCAGGACTATACTTCAATATAGATAAAATAATGAATATGAAGATTGTTTTTTTTTAAAATCGGACATTTTAATGGCTACTGAAGCAGGTCTTATACACTGTAAATAATATCAAGAAATCAAACCGGATCCGTGTTTATACACCGCACCAGCGTTATTAATATTCGCAAGGATAGAAATCAAACCCATCGTGTTGACACCGCACAGCGCTTAATATTCAACACATAGAAATCAAAAAACCCGATCGTGTTTTCTTACACCGCCACCCAGCGTTTATAATATTCGCCAAGATAGAAATCAAAACCCGATCTGTTTATACACCGCACAACGTTTAATATTCACAAACATAGAAATCAAACTGATCGTGTTTTATACACCCTGCAACAGCGTTTAATAGCGCCCAAACCGTAGTGAGCTTCAATACTCAACGCCGTGCACATGAGAGAATATAAACAACAACAACAAACCAACCACCAATACCCAGGCAATTTGGAATCCGTGTCGTCGCTATGACCCTTTTGCTCCGGTTTTGTCATGGGGAATGATCGTCCCTGAGATAAAGGCATCGTTCAGAGACATGAAAGACCCAAATATCGGACATGGTGTTATATTTCCTCTACTGATTTTAATAAAGATAAACTCCCGAATCATCAAAAAATAATTTTTAATCGTGATTTACATATGATCGCTGATCCCGAATCCAGGCCGAAAGGACGTAAAAAACGTTATTACCAGTAAACAATAAAAATGCGTTTTTATAACCATGGGTTATAACAATAATGAACCAAAGAAATGTAATTAAAATATGACTACAGTATGATTAATATTCATTATACGGTTATAAATATACATACGGTCAATTTTTGCAAGTGTGTCGAATTGCATGTCATAATTGGAAACGGGAAGTCGGAAAGTCATTGTCTTCAATTGACTGTAGTATTTAATTTCCCTCTCTCGAGCAAATTCCGTTGGTCCATGTCAATCGCGGCTTGAACTTTTTGAAAAATTAACGTTACACAATCAGCTGATGACGTTCATAAATTCGGAAAACCGGGAAGTCGGAAGTCATTGTCTTCAATTGACTGTAGCATATTTTTTCATTCTATTGCAAATGCGTTGGCCCCATGTACAATCGCTGAACTTGAAAAATTAATCGTTTACGAAATCAGGTGATGACGTCATAATTCGGAAACCGGAAAGTCGGAAGTACAATTCTTACATCGGGACACTCCGGGTACATGTTCTGTCAGCATGTGAAGTTTGGTGAGGATAGTCCAGTACTTTTTCGGTGCATAGGTCACAGAGAAACCACACACAACAGGACACACCAGACAGACACACTTTCAACTTATATATAATATATATATATATATATATATATATATATATTATATATATAATATATATATTATATATGTCCAAAGGGCAGGAGCAAATCAAATGTTGTGGCAGGGGCAGTGCCAGCTTCATATGAGTTCATAGCGAAATGGGTTAGCAATCCTTATTGCAAGTGGTCAAATGCCATGTTTTACGTAGTTCATGGGCCAAAAAGTCAGTTCACAGCCAAACACCTGACAGCAATGATTGATGTTATTGGGGTTATCCCTCATTAATGTTTTTATAAACATGAGCAAATAATCGCAAATCAATAAATAAAACTTAACACCCCTCATAGCACACTTGCGTCACTTGCTTCACGTTGAAATCCAGACTAAGTTGCATACCATGTTTAATTCACTTCATTCAGTCTATATCTCCATGAGGTTGATGCCATAAGGATTGGATGGTTTCTCACACTCCAGGTCTCATCCACCTACTGATTAAACAACAAATCCTAACTTTAACATTGCCACCCTCTTGGTGGAAAAACCGTTTTTCCTGACTCAGCACATGGGGTCCGTCCCTCAGTTGCTTTAATTTTCACCAGACTGTGATCCTTCGCACCTCATTAAGCTCGGTCCTCACACCAAGCTCCACTATTTCTCCTACGTACGCCCTCTTGGCATTTTGCCCCACCCACCTAGGCTGTTTTATCATCCTATGTTCTTTCCCCTCCGTGACTTCTACCACCACTGAACTACACCCACGCCCAACATTTAATTACATTTTGACACTTTCCCAGACTCGTGCTCTGCACTTATCACAAATGCCAGATCTCAACATAACCAGAAACAAAACAGGGTTTTGTTTCCAAAAATTTTTTTTTTATAGATAACAAAGTCAAGGCTCGTGGAAGAGAAGAACACAGAATTGATTCAGGATACAACCAAGAACAAAAGTAACAGTAACAAATAGAGGGGAGAGGTGACACCAACAGCAGGTTAAGGGACAATAAGAGGAGGATAATGACGAATAAGGGATGTAGGAAAAACGTGCGGTAGGGAGTATACATAGGTTAGACAAAATGAATACGAGAACCACAATTCTCAGGAATTGAATGCTTTAACGAAGCCTCATGGTAAACAATACGTTGGAATGTGCAATCCAGGAGGTTCACCACTGGAGGCCAAACAACATCCTCACCATAATTCCATTCACATTCCTCAAATGCAATTTGACATTTCACACCAGGCATGTCATCATTCATACACTTGTCCACTTCTCTGTGAGTCCAAGCTCCCTCTTTTCTAATTATCTCCCCTCTCATGTTCCTGTTCATCATCCATTACTTGCTCCCCTACCATGTATACTGCTGTCACAACTGCATTCTCACCTGCTTCTTCGTGCTACCCTGTGCCCATTACCATCACTCATAGTGGCGCCCATAAACCTTCTTTCTCGGCACTTTGCGACCAATGCGGTTGCCACGCCCGATCCTGATTTTCTTTCTCGCTCTCAGAAAAGACGATTGCCCAGGCTGAACTCTCGCCTTTCCTCCAAGGTTTAATCGGGCACTTGCTGCAGCACCTGCGAACCATTAATCTCTTCTCTCTCTCTCTCTCTCTCTTCTCTCTCTCTCTCTCTCTCTCTTCTCTCTCCTCTCTCGCTCTCTCTCTCTCTCTCTCTCTCTCCTCTCTGCCTCTCTCATCTCTCCATTCATTCAGTCCACTCACTCAGTCAAATTGGGTTAGGAATGCCCCCAAACTGCCGTTTCCATCTCAGTTGTAAAGTGGCACATTGCTAGCAAAACTGGTTTCGTTACCCCAACTGGGCCCATTCAAAATCCTCTTTGATGAACTCAGGACACCACCATCTAATCTGAGGTCTCTTGGCAACCAGGTTTGTCATCCAAGCATAACAAATCTTTCGCTGCTCCCCGATGCAATTGGATTTTCTCTGGCATCGCGCTTTTGCTCAGCACACTCACCTTGAACAATGTCCCTACCTGTCAAATTGGGACTCCAGAATCTGTTTCATGCACATCAACTTCTTGGTGGGGCCTCAATGTGTGCTGCTATCCATATCCTGACACTCCTCCTTCACATTATAGAGGTGCTTTTCACATACCACTTTGTTTCTGCCTCCTTCCCCTCCAACTGCGTCAACACCTCATCCATCAGTTCATTGCACTCTCCACCTCCTCCAACTTATCTTCTTGTTTCCTGGATGGACTTGTTCACATGATACCACATTACTTTTACATCCTCTATTCACTTCACCCTTTAAATTATAAAATTTTCCAAAATGTAATTTTGTGGTCATCATTTGATTCCAAAACTCCTCCAAAAATTCTTTCATCACTTCCCTTTTCCTCTTTTCACACTCTTTCCTGACGCCGAACATCTCTCCTTTCACTTCCCTCTGTCCACTTTCCATCTCTTCTGCAATATATCCTCTTGTGCCACTTCTCCGTTTTATTCCCCTCTGCTCAATTTTAAAATCCCGAAACATCACCTGACAATCGCTCGCACACTTTACTTTTAATCCTGGCACATAGTCTTCTATATTTTGTCCCACTTCCAACTGCCATTTCAGTCACTGGTTCCAATTGTTTTGCTTCGAATGAAGCGCACCATTTCTTTTTTCTTTACTAGTATTCTGAGACTCGTGGATGAGCTGCCACACATGTTTCATACACATGGAACGTACAACGAATAAAATGAGACACACATAGGACTGTTAGATGAGACAAGCACAGCACTTGAGGTCGGGGGAAAGTTACTGTCACTTTCCGGAGGCACTCTGGGTACCAATGGCATTCACAACATGGCAACCGGAAGGGTGCAAAGTTGATGGCATGTGCGAACATGCATGCCTGCACGCATACAGGCTGCGGCCTTTACCAGGTAAGATAGCATTCGATTTTAAATTGCTTCCCACCCAGTTTTATATAGAACCCGGCAGTTAAACAAGAAAAACTGTTCCTGTTGGGGCACATTTTATCATCCTTCTCTTCCCTTCCCCTCATGCCCGCCTACATTCCCCACCCCTCCACACTGCCTTCACTTCCCCTCCCTCATGCTGCCTTCTCCTCCCCTGCGCGCTTCCCCTTCCCCTCACGATACCTGCCTCCTTCCTCTCACACTGCATTATCTTCGGCCTCATGCTGCCTTACCTTCCCTTGCCTCACACTCTTCCCTTCCCCATTCATGCTGTCCTTCCCTCCAACATACCCCCACACTGCTGCATTAACATGCTGTTTAATGGACCCCATTTCATTCAATCTTGAACTCACCCCCGCCCCCGCCCCACCCTTCTCCACAAGTCCCACTACCAAAATGCAAGATGAGAACCCCTGCCCCTCAATGCTTAACCTCCTCAAAATCCCCTCCCCATCCTCACTCCCCCCCCCTCTTCTCTCCCTCATCCCATCCTCACTCTCAACTCCCCCTCCCCGGCAGTGTTATAGCAACATTTGGGCAGCGTAGCTTCCCCACCACCCACCTCCTTGCTCTTCCCTCCCTCCTTCCCCTCTCTCTCCCTCACTTCCCTCCCTCCTCTCTCCCTCCTTCCCTCCCTCCCACCCCTCTTCCCAAATCCTTCTATCTCTCCCCCTTCCCCTCCTCTCCTCTGCATCCTCTTCCCCCTCCCCTCCTTCTCTATCCCTCAGGCAGGTCCAGGTAGGGAGCATGCGCCGGAGAAGCACGTCACTGCCGTCCACTTTCCGCCGGCACTCCAGGGTCCCGTCTGCCCACCCCAAGGCAGATGCCTGGCCACTTCACATTCTGTTTGATATGCCAATCAACCTGCGGCAACCACGAGGCACGTCGGTCAGCCAGTGGCATATCTCCACTCACGAGGCTCCCTCGATGAGAGAATCTCGATGAGCAGGATCAGCCGGTCAGGAAAGTGCTGACGCTGCAAAGAACACCGACAGCTGTAGCTGGACACTCAAAAGGACTATGCAGGTAACAAATGTTATTTGTGTCCTTTTCAGCAACCTGCTTGTTAGACCACAAAGTCTGCCCAGTGATAGACAAGGATTCTCTGAAGAAACCTGCTACCAAAGGAATGAATCGCCATCGTCAGGATACCGAGTCAGAGTCCAAGTCTCACATCGGTAGAGCAAGGACTGGAAGCACCAAGCGACCCTGAAGACCTCGGACTTTTGTCCTCCTGTGAGGCACTGATGGCGCCACACCCCATGATCCATTGAATCCATGACTCACCAGCACGACCAAGATGTCTACTGACCTCTGGTGCACAGCCGGCAAAGACATGAATATCATTGCCAAGCGTTAACGTGAGTCTCTCTGACCTCAACATCCTCACACAAACATCTTGTACAGACAAGATAGACGCATTCCTATTATATGTCATGTAAAGCCTGGATTAGTATGTTGACCCAGGGAAACATGTAAACCAGTGGCTACCGATTCCTCATTCAGCACCACCAGGGAACCCAAAAGGATACACAGAGTCTCCGCAAAGATGACTGCATCATCCGCAAAATCAAGATCAGAGATCTTGACAATCCCAAATGATGCACCCCAGCTTGATCTCTTTGATATCCTCCCCAGAATGCAGTCCATGAAAGTGCTGAAAAGTGTGGGGGCCAGTACCCACCCCTGAAGAACTCCAGTAACAACTGGAAATAAGTCAGAGATGGTATCGCCACATCTCACAGCACTCTCCATACAAGTTTTTAGTTCAGAAATCAGATTGATCAGTTGTAGTGCCACCTCACAAAGACCAATAATCCTTCAGAGGGCATCCCGATTCACTGAATCGAACACTTTGCAGAGATCAAAATAGCCTTAAAGCAGCCCCTGCCAAGACCCTGCATTTGATGAGGACCCGAAAGGCAAGGATATGGTCAATCATTGACCTCTTTGGTGCAAAGCCTGACTGCTCTGGGCATTGGTGCGCAAGCAGATGGTGGTGAATGCTATCAAGAATTATCCGAGCAAAGACCTTGCCCGGCACTGAGAGCAGCGTCACCCCTCGCTAGTTGTTGGAGTCCTGGTGATCACCCTTCCCTTTTCATAAAGGGACAACAAGGCCCCTCTCCCAGTCAGTTGGGATAATGCCTGTGTTCTAGTCAGTTGGGATAAGGCAGAACACAGAACTGCACGCAAACACATGAGCACAGCATTTCCACCAGCCTTGAGAAGATCAGCTTGGATGCTACAGATCCCAGGAACTTTACCCCATTTCAACTGGTTCACCACAGCCTGTGTTTCCACAAATGAAAGGAGATCACAGTTGATTGGAGGGTCAGCAATAGGGATAGTAACACCCCTGACATCCAAATCAACAGCTGGTGGATCAGCCTGGTACAGCGGCTCAAAGTAACCAGCCCAGTGGACCGTTACTTCTGACTCCTCTGGCAAGAGGCCACCACACTCCACTCCAACTGAAGTACACCGAAGGATGGGCTTGGACGAATGCAATGCATGAATTACCCTGTAAGCATGACAAGAATCACTTGACCTCAGGTGATGTTCTACCTCCTCACATATTCCTTGCACATAGGCCTCCTTGTCCCCCCTCAGTACATGTACAGCTTTACGCTTCAACTCCCTCAACGGCTCAGCTCTGCCATTAAGCCTGGCCTGGTGATTCTGGTCAATGGCATCCAGTGTCCTTTACAAAGCCAAAATATCCTCTTCGCCCGACGGGATTCAAGGACATCTACTGAAGATCAAAATGGGATTCCTGAAGCACTCCACAATTCTTCATGGTACTAAAGGCACCCAGACTCCCCAAATCTCCACTCACCTGTTTCGCAAACTCCTTCAGCTACCCTCTCATCCTTAGCTTGCCACCCTCCAGCCTCGGCTGACATGTACTATTCTCCCAGATTTAAGCTGAAACTTCAGAGTGCTACCACAAGCCAAATGGGTTCTTGAAGGCACTCCACAGTTCTTCAGGGTTCCTAAGCACCCAATGCACCCCCAAATCCCACTGCAGCCTGTTCGCCAAACTCCCAGCTACCCTCTCATTCCTTGAGCTTGCCACCATGCCAGCCTCGGCTGACCGGTACCATTCTCCCAGATTTAAGTTGAAACTTCAGAGTGCTACCACAAGCCTGTGTTCGATATTGAGGAACTGAGCACTCCGGTAGACCTTGCAGTTCTGGATCATCCTCCATTGACCATCAACGAGCACATGGTCAATCTCCTTTGCCACACCACCAGCGTTGGAATACCAACTCCAGCGTTGAGCTTGTGGGCGCTGAAACCATGAACCAGGCGCCCTTAGTCTAGGACTTCTTCCAAAGTCAAGGAACTTTGTGCTATTCTGGTTCACAGTTCCAGACACATGGGGACCAACACATGTCTCATAACCAACCCTATCAGTTCCAGTCGATGCATTGAAATCCCACAAGACGAGAAGAGTGTCTCGCCTGGAGCAGTGATCAACCACAGACTGGAGCGTGACATAAAACACGTCCTTCACAGTGAGACCACTCGCCTCAGTCAGAGCCTATACATAGAACAGGGAAACGACACCCAAGGAGTAACGAATCCTCAGTCTCATAATACGCTCGTTGGCCTGTGCTACCACAATTATCATTAGAGTCAGCTTATTGGACACAGCTACAGCATCTACTTGGGCATGGTAACCATTAGAGCGACCAGACCAATAGTAGGTGTAACCACTCACCATGATCTCAACACTATCCGTTCTCCGAACCTCAGAGAGTGCTGCAATACCAATGTCCAAACACTTGAGCTCAGATGATAACAGAGACAGGTGGTCATCCTCTCTTCGGGAAAGGACATTCGAGGCACCCACCCGAAGGGACTGCCTCAGGTTAACCCAAATAAACCACTGTCTGGTTGACGACACCTCAGCACCACCCTGACACACACACACTGACATTACATTTTGACACTTTTCACAGACTCGTGCTCACTTCTCACAAATGCCAGATCTCAACATGAGAAAGTACAAACAGGAGTCAATTTCTGAAAGCCGAGAAGAAAATCAGGATCGGCGTGGGCAACCGCATTGGCTCCAAAAGCCGAGAAAGAAAGGGAGGGGCCACTATGAGCGATGGTAATGGGCACAGGGTACACCAAGAAGCAGGTGAGAATGCAGTTGTGACAGAGTATACATGGTAGGCAAGTATGGATGAGAACAGGACATGAGACCATGCTCACTTTCTCCTCAACTGGACCCATACTGACGAAGTACCTTCTCCTAAGGATGCTCTCATTATCCAAGATGGCAATGCCTTGTTCCATGCCCTCAAGACCTCTCGCCTACATTCGACAGATACTGTCTGAAGATACTCGATCATATGATACTCAAGAAAAACTTTGTGTTTTCTACTGACTTTATGATGAAGACTCCATCAAGACCCAAGAGAGGAAGCGGCGGCGGTGTCGCACAACCACATCATATCGAGGTCCCTCAACCAGATACACCCTCACATGAGATGTTCCTTCAGAATGATATCAACAAGAAGCAGTAGTATCATCTTCTGCTTGAATGTGAAGCAGCAAGGCAGCAGCATCTCGGCTAGAGGGTGCTCGATGGCTGTCCTCGTTGTTGACGGTGTTGCTTATCATCTCACTGCTGCAGATGGAGAGGTATCATCGTCCAAGATCAGAACCTGCACTCCAAACAGTATGCTTCCTATTATATCACATACAAATAATGTACGTAGTCTAATCAATATCATCACCTACTTAAATGTTATCTGCATCATAATATTGAAACTGAATACATTAATTCTACATTTATTTCAGGAGGAGACAGATACTCATGTGGTGCTATACGTCAGTATGCAGGTCTTCTGGTTCAAAGACGTGGTGTTCGACACAGATACAGATATATTCGTTACCTTCTACATTATGCCTCCTCCATCAATATCATATTTCATCTCGATACAGGAACAGGGAAAAAAACCGTCGGTTCATTGATATCACAAGCGCTCGCGAAATCTTCTAGGGCAGTGACATGCACGGCACTGATGGGATCTACACGTTCACTGGAGATGATTGTAACTGCGCTTTCCAGAAGGAAAGGAAAGGGGGCCTCTGAAGAAGCTCCAGAAGTACCCCAGGTTCCAGAAGGTGTTCAAACATCTGGGTCAGACTGGAAGGTAAAGACAAGTTGTATGAGGATCTGGAAGAGTTCACCTGTCTGATGTATGGGAATACGCGCATTAAATGCATATCAACGAAGTTCGACTCTGATGCTGAGGAGATGGTGGGTGAATAGGAAAGTAAGTTTCTTCACAAATCCAAGGTGGACTTTGCCGCTCTCCCCTGTCAGGACTCCTCTATCCACACATGACAGAGTTAATTACACGTGTCTGTCAATGAAGAGGTCTCACATTCCAATATACGATGCCCCCTTCTCCGATGCCACGGGCTGCGAATAAGGATGACGTCCTCGAGCCCCTGTGGTCCCGTGGACCCATTCTCCCTCCGTCCATGGAAGATATTCTTCAGAAGGAGGACATTGCTGATGAAAGTGATGAGGAAGATGGAGTTAAAGACTATGAGGAACTTCTAGCGTATCTTGATGATGATGATGGATGAAGAGTGATAATGAAGGAATTGTTTACCAAAATGACAAATTTTCTGGGATTTCTTGTACTTTCAGTGATTATGTCATTAATAAATTGTCAAATGTCGTTAATAAATTGTTCATCCTAGAAATGATGCTCCGAAACGTTTTATCGTGTGAAAACTGCATAGCAAAAGTGGGGTCCACACACGTTTTTATGATGTATCGTTCAAAAGTTATGAATTTGTCACCGTATGGAACTAAATCCAAGATGCCGCCATAAAAACCGCATGGGACAATATTTCGAAATGGAACATCTAAATTTTGTTTCTGACACCTTTGTGCATTTAAAAAATAGGTGGCATTAAAATATTCACGGGGTGCATGGGAAGGCCATCTGCTACTAGGATACTTAGACCCTTTTGAGACATGGAGACCATCTTAACCCTTTCAAAACTTTTCAGACCTCGAGAACTTTTAAGACCCTTTGGACAATTTCAGATCATTTGACACCTCAGAACACTTTTGCTCTTTCCCCTTAGACCACTTTAGACAATTAGACCATTTAAGACCCTGAGACCTTTAAACACTTAGACACCTTTATGATGCTTAAAGACCCTTAAAACCACTTAGATCCTTTTTGACCTTTTAAGACCTTGAAGCATTCAACACCTCTACACGCTTTCGAAAATCGAAAAAGATTCCCCCAAAATAATTTTGACGACGTTTTTCATGCACCATTCGCAATGCATCACAAGTTGGTGATGACGAATCAAAACTGAAAACCCAAAGTGAAACTGAGGTACAAAAGTGAAACTGAAATGACTGATCTATGGATATCACAAATGGGAAAGGAGAATGAAATGCTGTGAGAAATACTGAATGAAAATGGCAAAAAGAAAGCAATGGGGAGTATGGAGAGAGCGGTAGGTTGGGAACTGAAGAAGTGATGTGGAGAGGGATAGGTACCTAAAGGTGGTCAGTTTGCATGGAAAGAACTTTTGGTGATCTTCCATCAGGCGGTAGCCAAAATGTGCAGAAATTAGTTTCCCAGCCAAGCTTTCATATTCACCCCACTCCCAAATAGTACTTCGGAGGAACAAACAAGCATGGATTGAAATCTTCGCTGGTGGAATGAACGAGGTTGCCAAGGTTACCAGCTCCACCTACTGCGATATCTGCACACTGAATATTTACAATGAATTCACACGCATTTGAGGTGAGACGTCAATGAGCGCTTCAGTGATGGGTACCCTGCTAGTACATAATATATACACACAAGCTTTATTGATGGTTGCTTAATGTAGCCTCTTTGGCTGGAAGAGCATAGATGGAGTCAATTTATTGATATAATCTGAGCCAACTGGGTTTAATTCATTAGGTGAGAGCTAATTGTTATTTCTCTCCATTCACAGGTGAGAGATGTGGGTGGGTCTTCGTTTTTCATTTATATGTTGACTGCTTTTGACGTTTACACATGGTACATGCTTGGGAGCCTCGTTGGTATGCATTTCTGTTGTGGTGTCACTGATGATCGTTGACAAGCAGTGAAATTGGTCTGGCAGCTCCGGGTGTTGTAGCATTGGGATTCTCATGTGTGTACGTGTTGTGTGACCATCTTTACATCTGTGGGAGGAACTGGGAAAGTTTGAAACAGCAAAGGGCTTACCTTGAGTAGCTTTCATGGTTGTCTTGTGCAGCTCCTTTGGCGAGAAGAGCATGGGATGTAGATGATATATATAATATTATATATTATATATATATATTTATATATATATTATGTATACATATAAAATACTATATGGAAAAAATATTATCATATATTATATAATTATGTATTGTTGCGGTTCTCGGAACCCACATGCATACAACAGATTGGTGTCCCAAGACAGTTATTTCCATTAATTATACGTTAGAATGAGATAGGTTCCCTCCCTTTTGTTGCGCGGACGACAGGGAGGTGTTAGCGATGGTTCTAATAGTTAGGTTTAGTCATTTCCCTCCATTTCATTCCACTCTCCTTTACTTTTCTTTTCTGAGGCAAAAATCCCGATTCGTGCGCTAGGTTCTGACTGTCGCTTTGAGCTTCCCCGACAACCCGTGACCCTCCCCTCCGATCACTCCTGAAGTAAATCTGCCCCGCTGCACCAACGCTCTACCCGATAACCCGAATTATGCGGGCGAGTCACGTCGTTTTCGTTGTGAGGTGGTGGGCTGCCGCGCCGCTGTTGAGGATCCTGCTGCACCCAACGTTTACCCAAACCCCAGCCCAAGCTGTGCGGACCATGTGGAGGGTCGGGCCCAATCAAGGCCGATTCGGGCGAATGATGACGAATTTGGCAATATCCCCTTCCAAGAGCTTCGGGCTCTATAAAAGACGGAGAAGCTCCCCGTCTGGGTCGTTGCGGTGGATGTTGTGTGTGATTCAGAGTGGTGTTTTACGCGGTGTTTCCTGCTTCTTGACCCTGCCCATGTCTCGCCCGAGGAACCGCTCCCTGCTTCTAGTTCTCGCCGCTACTCCACCCTCGCACTCTGGATCCGCTTTTCTCCACTCAAGCTCATCTTCTTTCAGAACACAGGTTCCACACGTGTGGCTTGGCCAGAGACAAGCGACTACTGTCGGGTACCCGCACCACGGAGCATCCCTCCTCCCGGAACAGCCCAGGGTACCGCAGAGCATAACCCCAACTCCCCTCCCCTCCCTGGTTGCAAAAAGTCCCTTTCCCATTGGGTTCTTTTTCTCTGTGTGTCTGAGATGTGCTGCGCCTGTCTGTTAAGTAAGGCTGTTAGAGTGCATTATTGTTGTAACGTGTTTATTAATCTCGCGTCAAGTCTGCTCTGTGTCTGCTTTCGTAATGGCTGTATTATTGTCGCACTCCACACCTCTCTCCTCTTTTCCTGGCGTTACATACCCATAAATCTCCACTGGCCACATGCTTTTCCTCACTTGCTTGTTAATAAATAATTATCATTAGGAATGTTCCCTGCTCGTTTTTGTCTTTTCTCCCATTGGTTCAGCATGGTCCGATCCTACTCTAGCCGGACTTTATTCCCAACGATCTGTTCCTTTTAGCCGTACGTCCTTGGCAGTGTCACTCTGGCTGCATCCGATCCGGAAAAGTGATCCGATCCGGTTCGGGCAAGGCGTATGAGAGGGCATGGTTCCCGGTAATTAAACCACGTGATTAATTAGGTAACCCGATTTAACCCATAGACGGGAGGACTGTTAGGTCCGCGGTGAGTTATTGGCTCCACAGTCGGTTAAGCGACCCGCCGCGTCACGGAATTATCCTGTGCGACGCCTACAAGTCCGGGGAGTCTGTGGGAATCGACGTAGCTTCCCCCACCTTGTGGTCTTCTCGCCCGACTCCGCCGGCCCGCAACAACTATATATGTATATATGTAAAAAAAAGAAAAATGTATATATGTATATATGTATGTAAAAAAAATATATATTAAATATACATATACACATACATACAAACCCACTGACATTTACACCATCATGTCATCATTCAGTACACTTGTCCACTTCTCTGTGAGTCCAACGCTCCCTCTTTGCTAATATCCCCC
>CM068953.1:154041033-154053417 GCA_035128595.1 Eptatretus atami
GAAGAGAGATGCGAGCTAGTGACAGCAACTCTTCATTGAGTTCTGCTCAGCACATACTCTCATGTACCAAAAGGAAGAGGGATCGCTATATATTAGTGATATGGAGCGACTATTTAAGGTCTTATATAT
The DNA here is from genome assembly GCA_035128595.1 of Eptatretus atami. Lineage (NCBI taxonomy): Eukaryota > Metazoa > Chordata > Myxini > Myxiniformes > Myxinidae > Eptatretus > Eptatretus atami. The sequence goes on from CM068953.1 coordinate 154,041,163, forward strand.
GGGAGCGAGGGAGGGAGCTTGTGGTATATATAAGTTGCTCTTCTCTGTTTCCACATTTGGGCGTTTCGGGCACGGGAGGGGATTAGCCTTCCGTAGCGTTGTTTCGGTACCCGACAGTAAGTGCGTTGTCTTTCTGGCCCAAGAGCCACTGATCAGCTGATGACCCACTGTGTTCTGAAGAGGATGCTATGCGTGGAGGAAAAGGCGGAGTCCAGCAGTTGCGGGGTGGAGTAGCGGGCGAGATAGAAGCAGAGGGCGGTTTCCTCGAGGCAGAGACTGGGCAGAGTCAAGAAGCAGGACAACCTGGTAAAACACCACTCTGAATCAACCACACACACCACACCACAACGACCGCAGACGAGGAGCTTCTCGCTTTTATAGAGCCCGAAGCTCTGTGGACGGAATAATGCCAAATTCCCTGCTCATCAATATACGCATCGATCGGCAGCTTGATGTCCCCGACCCTATGTGTCCGCCAGTCTGGGGCGGGTTTCGGGAATAATAACTTGGTGGCAGCGTCCTCAACCAGCTGGGCGGCAGCCCACAACACCTCACAACGAAAACGCACGTTGACTTCGCCGCATTTTACACGTCGGGGATAGTTTCTGGTAGACGTTGCGGCGTGGGGTTGCAGCGGGCGATTTATCAAAGGAGTGAATCGAAGGGGAACGGTACGGTGGTTGTAGGGAAGCCTCAAGAGACAGTCCAGAACCTAGCCAGAGCATCGTGGAATTTTGCTCAGAAAGAAAGAAAAGGAGAGTGGGAATAGAATGGGAGGGAAATGATTATACCCTAACTATTGACCCATACGCAGACGACATCGCGTGGTGCTGTCCAAGACGAAACAAAAGGGAGGGAACTATTCATACCTTCTACACGTATATTAATTCCGGGAATAACTGATCTTGGTGACACAGCTATCCTTGTTGGGACGGGGCACATGTGGTGTCCGAAAACGAACAATACATATATGATATATAAATTAATAATATATTTTTTCCATATATATTATATATGTATACATATATAATATATATATATTATTATTCATATATATGAGGTTGATAAATATATTATATAACATAATATCAATATATATACATATCAGGACTCCTCCCATGCCTTCTCGATACATAAGAGAGATGACACAAAGCAAACCATGAAAAGCTACTCAAGGTGACCCTTTGCTTGTTTGCTCAACGCTTTCCCAGAGTTCCTCACAGATGTAAAGATGTGTCAAAAAGTACGAAATACATCATGAGAATACCACTGCTTAACTCACACCCGCAGCTGCCAGACCAATTTCAACTGCTTGTCAAATTCTCCATCAGTGGAACCAAATACAATACAGAGAGATGCAATAGCCAATCAGAGAATACCCAACATGCATTGTAATCGAAAGTGTAATACGTCAAAGCAGTCAACATATAAATAAAAAAACGAAGACGCCACCCACATCTGTTCTCACTCTTCTGTGAATGGAGCGAATAACCAATTTAGCTCTCACCTAATGAATTAAACCCAGTTGACCAGATTATACATCATAATATTGACTCCCTCTACTGCTCTTAAATCACAAGCCGAGAAGAGGCTACATTAAGCAACCATCAATAATAGGGGCTAGTGTGTATATATTATGTACTCGAGGGTTATAGGCTCCAACACTGAAGGGCTCAATTAGACGTCTCACCTCAAATGCGTGTGAATTCGCATTGTAACATATTCAAGTGTGCAGATATGCACTGCAGTTAGATGTGGAAGCTGGATACACTGTTGGCACCTCGTGACCATTACGCACAAATGCGGGCGTTTAGCGTATAGTATTTGCAAATCGATCAGGCTGATGTTAGTTACAATCCAAACGAAGTACCTGTGCATTTGGTAGGTCGAGGAGATGATATCTATGTGAAGCTGTGGCGGGAAACTAAATTTCTATTTCAATGTTATTGCATCGAAATATTGTGGGGCGGATATTCTGTCCCTGATGGAAGAATCACCTAAGGAGATTCTTATCCATGCAACTGACAATAATGGTACGTAGTCCTTCATCCACATCACTTCCTATCAGTTTCCCCTCAATTTAATCCGCCTCGCTCCGATTACTCCCACTGTGGCTATTAGCTTTTTGCCATTTTCATTCAGTACTTTCTCACAGCATGGTCACTCTTCCTCATTCTTAGGGATGCATTCATAATCAGTTCATTTCAGTTTCACATTTTGTCTCACCCTCAGTATATCACTATGGTTGTTTACAGATTTTGACTTCATCATCATCAACTAGATGATGCTATTGCGAATGCGTGCATGAAAACGTCGTCAAAATTATTGGAGGGAATCTTTTACGATTTTCGAAAGCGTGTAGAGGTGTCTGAATGTCTTCAAGTCTTAAAGCGTCAAAAAGGAGTCTAAAGTGTTTTTAAGGGTCTTTAGCATCATAAAGTGTCCAAAGTGTTTAAAGGGTCTCAGGGTCTTAAATGGATCTAATTGTCTAAAGTGGTCTAAGGGTGAAAAGAGCAAAAGTGTTCTGAGGTGTCAAATGATCTGAAATTGTCCAAAGGGTCTTAAAAGTTCTCGAGTCTGAAAAGTTTTGAAATGGGTTGAAGATGGTCTCCATGTCTCAAAAGGTCTAAGTAGTCTAGTAGCCAGATGGCTTCCCATGCACCCCCTGAATATTTAATGCCACCTATTTTTTAAAATGCACAAAGGTTCAGAAAACAAAATTTAAGATGTTCCCATTCGAAAATATGTCCCATGGCGTTTTTATGGCGCCATCTTGGATTTAAGTTCCATACCGGTGACAAATTCATAACTTTTGAACTGTATACATCATAAAACGTGTGTGACCCCACTTTGCTATGCAGTTTTCACACATAAAACGTTTCGGGCATCATTTCTAGGATGAACAATTATTTAACGACATTTGAACAATTTATTAATGACATAATCACTCTGAAAAGTACAAGAAATCCAGAAATTTTCATTTTGGTAAACAATTCCTTCATTATCACTCTTCATCATCAATCATCATCAAGATACGCTAGAGATTTCATAGTCATTTACTCCATCTTCCTCATCACTTTCATCAGCAATGTCCTCCTTCTGAAGAATATCTTCCATGGACGGAGGGAGAATGGGCCACGGGACCACAGGGGCTCGATGGACCGTCATCCTTATTCCAGCTGGCCATCCCAGGACGGGCAGTCGTATATTGGAATGTGAGAACCTCTTCCATTGACAGACACCGGTAATTAACTCTGTCAATGTGTGGAAGAGGAGTCCTGACAGGGGGGAAGGCGGGCAAAGTCCACCTTGGATTTTGAAGAAAAACTTTTCCTATTCACCCACCATGCTTCCTCAGCATCAGAGTACGAACCTTCGTTGATGCATTAATGCGCGTATTCCCAACATCAGACAGGTGAACTCTTCCAGATCCTCATACAACTTGTCTTTTACCTTCCAGTCTGACCCAAGTTCTTTGAACACTTCTGAGAACCTGGTACTTCTGGACTTCTTCAGAGGCCCCACCTTTCTTTTCCTCTGAAAGCGCAGTTAAATCATCTCTCCAGTGAACTGTGTAGATTCCCATCAGTGCCGTGCATGGTCACTGCTAGAGATTTCGCGAGCGCTGTGATATCAATGAACCGACGGTTTTTCCCTGTTCCTGTATCGAGATGATATTGATATTGATGGAGAGGCATAATGTAGAAGGATAACGAATATATCTGTATCTGGTGTCCAGAACAACCACGTCTTTTGACCCAGAAGACACTGCATACTGGACGTAAGCACCCACATGAGTATCTGTCTCCCTATGGAAATAAATGTAGAATTAATGTAGTCATTTTCAATATTATGATCGCAGATAACATTAAGTAGGTGATGACATTGATTAGCACTACGTACATTATGTTTATGTGATATAATAGAAGCATACCTTTTGGAGTGCAGGTTTCTGGATCTTGGACGATGATACTCTCCATCTGCAGCAGTAGAGATGATAAGCAACACCTCAACAACGAGGACAGCATCGAGCACCTCTAGCCGAGATGCTGCCTGCCTTGCTGCTCCACATTCCAAGCAGAAGATGACATTAACTGCTTCTTGTTGATATCATTTGAAGGACATCTTCAATGTAGGTGGTATCCTGGTTGAGGGACGTCGATATATGTGGTTGTGCGACACCCCGCCGCTTCCTCTCTTGGGTCTTGATGGATTCTTCATCATAAGAGTCATAGAAAAACACAAAGTTTTCTTTGAGATCATATGATCGAGTATCTTCAGACAGTATCCTCCGAATGTAGGCGAAGGTCCTTGAGGGATGAACAAGCATTGCCATCTTGAGATATGAAGAGCATCCTTAGGGAAGGTACTTCGTCAGTATGGTCAGTGAGGATATGGAGCATGAGGCTTGTTGGTCTTTGCAAAGAAACCTATACTGGTTACCGAGACAGGGTGGACGGCGACAGAGAATACCTTCATCAACTCTAAGATATCTAATGGCTCATCGATCAGCTGTGATTTGATGAGTAGCGGAAAGCAAAATCCTTGCTCTTTGTACTGCGATCAACTGAATGAGCATCAACAAAACAGTGTATTTGTTTGATATCATATGATTATTTTGATGAATGAGAAAGAAATGCATTGCTGCAATGGATTAATCAAGAGGTAATGATACAAAAATAGTAAAATGCTTATATACCTTTCTTTGAAGATGTGTTTGGCTACTTTATTTCCAGCCTCCAGAAGTCAGCAGCTTGAGCCTTTTATTGGTCGAAGAAGCCGACGCCGGAGCTACGTCCCTTGAACCGCTCTCGATGAACTCTGCTTGGCAGCTATTCCTGTAGTTTCCGCTCTCAACAATCAATCTTACATTGGAGATGCAGATCGCGCCAGCATGCTAGTGAGTGCAGCTTTGTCCTTGTTTGGTATGAATGAAATGGATTGCTGATACTCTGAATGAGGTAATTGCACGCTGGACTGCAGCCTCACTCTTCCTGATCTCTGCCTTCTCAGTTTCTCGGTGTCGTTGACTTTAGGACAATCGGGGTCATGGATGAGATTACAAGCAGCTCCAAACATCTTTTCGAAGTATTGGGCAACGAGTGGATGTTGTTGCGACAAAATCGTGGTATGCTGCAAACATGTTAAAGAGCACTCAGTCCACCAGGGGACTTCGTCAAACTTCATGAAGTCTCTTCATTGTTTTATCCACAGCCTAATGACCAGGAATGAGCGAACCGTGTGCCAACGGCAATGGCTTCCTTGCTGAGAAGGTCTGTCGCTCCAGGGTGGGTGAACTCCTTCGTACTCATGCCTATATATGGCATAATTGTTCATTTTTTTTAAGAAATGCGTAATTATGTCGTTAATAATTGTTCAATCCTAGAAATGATGCTCTCGAAACGTTTTAATCGTGTGAAAACTGCATGAAAAGTGGTCACACGTTTTTTGATGAAAAGTTCAAAAGTTATGAATTTGTACCGTGTATGGAACTAAATCAAAAGATGGCGCCATAAAAACCCCCATGGGACAATATTTCGAAAATGAACATTAATTTTGTTTCTGACCACCTTTGTGCATTTAAAAAAAATAGGTGGCATTAAATATTCCAGGGGGTGCATGGGAAGGCCATCTGGCGACTAGACTAAAGTGGTTATTAAAGGGTCTAAGAGGTGTAAAGAGTCTAATGGGGTCTACAGGCTAGAAAGGGTGTAAAGGAGTGAAGCTGTAGTAAAGAAATTACCTCATGTTAGTAAATAAATTAATTCTGGAGTGCAACACGGCAATAATGGGCCAAATGACCGCCTCATGACAGTTTAAAATGCCTATTTAGGTGCATCGTGGTTAAAAAAAAATCTGATCGTAGAAAGTTTCATCGTGAATTAAGTTTGGGAGCTCAAAGCAGTAAGGTCACAATCAAAAAAACATTTCGGTTTTACATATAGAGATGGACAACCTATTTTCCTGAGGCAGCCTTTTCTTCCTCTTCTCAGGGAGGTGGCGGCACTCTTTTTTTTCTTCCATCGACCAGCTTACAGTGAGATCTCTCAGCAAAGCCATGGCTTATGGAGAAATGCTCAATCGGAACCTCATTCAAGGTAACGGGAAAGCTCAGCCAGAAACGTCCAAAAAGTCCTTTTACAGCTCGTTTTAATATGTAACGAACCACGACGCGGTTCAAACCCCAACCGTGACGCATTATGTAGGTCATTTTTCAATGGCCCCTCAGATAAGGCATCGTGAAGAAGTTGGAGATATCGATAATGTTGTAAGAAATGAAATATATCTCACCTGTGATTGAATATTTCTGTTATAGTGACCAGAAACCATTTGAAAATCAAATAAATTAATGGTTGCCAAGGTTACCGGCTCCACCCACTACGATATATCTCCTCACTGAATTGCCGTTTCTACCAATAATATTCACTCCAAAAAATTTCTCATTTGAGGTGAGATATCGACGATGAAATTAGTCAAACATCTACGATCAATTTACGATCAAAAATCAAATCACGATGTTAACTTGATTCTTTTGAACTCTACGATGCATGTGTATTTGAGGTGTATATTTGGTGAAGTTAGCTAAGATGGCAACCCCTTTTTTCTGCAAACTCTTTTCACCCGAGAGAGTTGTCTTTAGATGAGCAGTAAAATTAGCTTTAAATCGATGTGTGGATAGTACTGTTCACGAGCGACAGCCAGAGTGACCACTATATTCGTTTGTCTGTGTGTCTGTCTGTGTGTCTGTCTGTCTGTGTGTCTGTCTGTCCAGAGCATAACTCCGTGGACTTTGATCCGATCTTGATGAAACTTGGATATGTGTTCGATATCGATGTCTATTGTGTCCTGGATGAGGGCGTGGCTACCCCATTGTGGGCGGAGCCACACCCCAAAAAATAGCCATGTTAGGGGGTCGTTGGATTAAAAATCTATCTTCTCTGAGGGAATTGACTGAATGAATGGGTTCTTCGGATTTGAGATAGCAAAATGAATTATCTAAAACTTGTTGTCCGATTTTTTCATTTCGTCCCAAGTCAAGGTCACAAGGTCAAAACTTAGAAATATGCGAATTTTGACATAAAAATCATACGACGCTCAAACTTTGGAGCTAGGATGACAATATATTTTTTATGCATAATCTTGAGGTCATTCCCCACCTAAAGTCTCGAACCATTTTGCTCTATCTCGAACACCTTGCCCGTGGCGCCCCTTCAAGTTTGTTTTTACGCTGATTTCATCAAAGTATGGATAATCCGAGAAATGCGAAATTCCATATAGCGTATATGACGTTATATTGTTCCTGGAATGTTCCAGAGGAAGTTGTACCAAAGTCATAATCCTTGACCTTTGACCTTTAAAGGCCACAAAGGTCAAATTTTCAAAGTTGTGGGAATCGAACCGGGTTTTCGACCTTCTTCGACGAACTAACTCCATTAAGCTATAGCACGTATCCTTTTCCTTATTTTAATGTCCACAACATTGTTTTGTGCCTTAAAGGTTATGCAAAGGTCAAATTTTGAAAGTTGTTGAACGAAACCGGGTTTTCGACATTTGCAGCTAACACTGTCACTCGTCCACATCATGTTGATCATTTTTAACTTGGTCAAAAATTATCACATTGTCTGCATCTTGGACTTCTGAAACAATCTACATCGTCAAATACCGCTCGTGAACCATCGTCGTCTTCAGACTTGTTTGTACTATGTTCAGTTTTTGAATGATTCGCATTTGAGAGGTCATGTGATTCCTCTTTCCCCAATTTTCCCGAGGTCTTAATAGACAGTTTATTGTTCACCTTTGCATATACATATACATACACACACATACATACATACCCTCAGTTATACGAAACAGTTGGGACCCTTTCAGACGTGAAATTTCTGGATATGTGCTGTATCAAACCACACAAATGTAATGAGAATAATTGAACTTTGATGCAATGTTTAAAAAGTATGATTATATCATATATAATGGAGAAAACAAGGCATCAACGTAATTTATGTGCATGGCAAGTGCCCCACACTTCAAAGAAGGAATTCATCCCTTCATTGACATAGGTTTGAGTCTCGCTTTGTAGAAGCAATACGCTATCTCTTATTCTGCTTAGCTGCAGCAAAGATGCTGGAATTGCTTCTGGTTGTCTTTCAAACCATTTGAAACGAACCATACCCATTTTGTGCTCGCACACGCTACACCTGGCTCAATTACCTGAACGTTCTCATGGAGAATCAATTTTTCATGAATAATTAATAACTTCTCAAAACTTTTGGATAATCCAAGTGTTAGTATAACTGGAGTTCTTTGATGCGAGGGTCTACGAATTTATATTTCTCTTCTCGGTGAATTTCAAGGACAGGACGAGAAGTCAGAAAAATCAATAAAGTATAACCTCGGACCCCAGAATCATCTGCCAAATATACGAGTTCATATTTATGACATCACTGGGAGCACCTTCATCGTTTGTTTTCTTCATTAAATTCGGCCCTAAATTGGAAGTTCTTGTATTCTATGAATTAAGACACAAAATAATAAGATTGTTGATTTCAAAAAAATTGATACAGTTATTTATACGATATGATCCTTTTGTACCTCTTGTGAATTGAAGAATGCATGTGATGTCACAAAGCTGTATGTTTGAAATTTGTGAATGAACTGTTGTGGAAGCTACCAAGTTGCCCGCGTGCCCGCACGGGATTCCAAATGGGGTGGGGATGGAGGCTCCTATTCTGTTCGAAGGTTGAAAATCCTCTCATTTCAAATATCTGTGATATCACAGTTGCAGGCACGTTGATTTTATCCTTGCCTTTTCAATAAATAACTCCATTGCTCTATCTGTCATATCACAGTCGTTGGCAGGTTAATGCAATCTATGCCTTTTAATAGTTTGAAATACATTTTTCATATAACAGACACATTTTTACGTCACATATTTTATATTTATATCTCAACATTTTTTATTTATCTGTTGTGTAATTTCAAGCCGTGAACACGTTTTATATTCATTACCTTCGCCACTGAAGGTGGACGGAGGTTATGTTTTCACCCCTCTCTCTCTGTTTATCTGTCTGTGAACGGGATATCTCGAAAAATTATGGATGCATTTGGACGAAATTTGGTGGAGAGGTTTGCGTGTGTGACATGGAACAAGTGATTCAATGTTGGTGAACATCCGAATCCATATCCGGAACCAATAATTATCTCTGCCTCCAATAATTACCTCTGCCACCGAAGGTGAAGGTGGTTATGTTTTCACCCCTTTCTGTCTGTTTGTTTGTTTGTTTGTTTGTTTGTTTGTCTGTATATTTGTCTGGTTGTGTGCAGGATATCTCAAAAAGTTGTAGACAGATTCGGATGAAACTTGGTGGACATGTTGGGTGTGTGACAAGGAAGAATTTATTCAGTTTTGGTGAAGATCCGAATCCGGATCCGGATGTGATCATTTTAAAGTTATTTTTCACCATTGAGAGATAGAGCCAAAAACGATATATAGCACGATATTTCAAAAATATATTGGATCTGATATGTTCTCGTGGATCATGCATTATATGGCGGAGGTATGCGCTCCACCGAGTGCTCTTCTATTTTTTTTTTAAGTGATTCTTCACCATTGAAAGATTGGGCCAAAATGACAGACGTATCATCACACCATGTTGAAGCCTTTTTCCCTGAGCAGGGTCAGCTTTTTTGCGGGCTCCAATCATGGTACCCTTTCTTGTGACAGTGTTTTTACAGGTAGATGCCCTTCCTGACGCCAACCCTTTAGTCACCTTTGACATGCAGGGATAATTACCAGTATACTGGTGCTCATTTTGCCGACCTTCGGAAGGATGACAGGCTGAGTCAACCCCCCTGATGTTAATTCAGTAGCCAGTGGGGCTCGAACTCAGGACCCCGAGGATCCCAAGCCACCACCCTAACCATGAAGCCAACAGCAGGCCCAAAATGGCATACGTATATAGCACAATATCTCAAAAAGTTGTGGATAAGTTATGACAAAACTAGTTGAATCATTTCGGTAGTTGACAATAACAAGCCAATTCGATTTTGATTCAGGTCTGGATCCTGATCTTGCTTATCATTGGGATATGAAATGTAAACTGCTCAGCCTGGCAGAGCTGTGCGCTCTACCGAGTGCTGATTTAGTTTCTCAAAGGGAACTCAAACGCTCAGACCACCTTGATGCTAATCTATTCCTTGATACCCTACATAATAGATGATGTGTCTTTTTCCGATTTCTAATTTATAAAGTGGATACGTTTTCGATGCAATGTCAAAATCATCTTCTTCATGATTAGCCATGGCATTACACCAGGAAGTTGACAGTTGTATCCATACTGTCTACTGGTTACATCACAGTACGGTTTCACTCAAACGCAAATAACTTTCGAATTTCTGCAAATATGCCAGGTCGATGCTTCCTTCAAAGGGCGGAGGTGCCGGTCAAAGGGCGGAGGAGATTCTTGTGAGCCAACAGCCATCCCTATCTAGTACCCAGCTGTCTGCGGACGTCCTCCTGCAGTTGGGTTACTTTTTATTCGGAGGTTGGTGGCAAGATTTGCACTCTGTCCACCGTAAAACCCTTCATTCCACAAAACATACTAAAAACTTTTTTTAAATCTGAAAACCCACTCCATGGGAGTACAGTACCTCCTGTGCAGCTGACCTTCACAGGGCAGCTCACCGGATGACGGAATTGGAGCAAAGCCTTCAGGACCCCCAATCTTTGATGATAGGAGGTAAACCACGGGATAACCCCTCGGGTCATAATGCGGTAGTGTGCAAGGGTGGTGCTGAGGTGTCGTCCACCAGTCGGCGGTCTCCTTGGGTTAACCTGAGGCAGTCCCTTCAGGTGGGTGCCTGGAATCTCCTTTCCCCAAGAGAAGATGTCTGTTATCTTTTGAGCTCAAGGGTTTGGACATCGGAATTGCAGCACTCTTTGGGGTTTGGAGACCGGATTGCGGGGAGATCATGGTGGGTGGTTACACCTACTGTTGGTCTGGTCGCTCTGATGGTTACCATGCCCAAGGAGTTGCTCCAGCTTTGTCCAATAAGCTGACTCTAATGATAATTGAGGTAACACCAGTCAACGAGCATATTAAGAGACTAAGGATTTGTCACTCCTTGGGTGTCATTTCGCTGGTCTCCGTATATGCTCCAACTCAGGTGAGTGATTTCACCGTGAATGATGAATTCTATGCCATGCTCGAGTCTGTGGATGATCAGTGCCCCAGGCGAGATACTCTTTGAGTCTTGGGGGATTTCAGTGCATCGACTGGAACTGATAGGGATGGTTATGAGACATGTGTTGGTCTCCATGGGTCTGCAAGTGTGAACCAGAATAGCACCAAGTTCCTTGACTTTACAAGAAGTCATGGACTTAGGGGGGCCGGTTCATAGGCTCAATGCCCACAGCCTCATCGCTGGACTTGGTATTCCAACGCTGGCGGTGTGGCAAAGGAGATTGATCATGTGCTCGTTGATGCTCGCGAGAGGATGATCCAGAACTGCAGGGTCTACCGGAGAGCTCAGTTCCTCAGTAGTGACCACAGGCATGTTGTGGCAAACTCATGAATTAAGCTTAAATCCAGGAGAATGGTACCATCCCAGCTAGCTTGTTGTTGGCAAGCTCAAGGATAAGAGCATAGCTTAAGTGTTTCGCGAACAGGCTGAGTGGTGATTTGGTTGGTCTGGGTGCTTTGGGGAATCCTGAAGAGTTGTGGAGTGTCTTCAACCACCATCCTTGATGTTGCGGAGATGTCGTGGAACTCACCGTAGGGTGAAGAAGAATTTTGTCTCAAGGGAACTGGATACCATGACCAGTGTGCAGGGCCAGGCTGAATGGCAGAGCTCAGCTTTCAGGGAGCTGAGTCGTAAAACTGTACGTGCACTAAGGGTGGACAAAGGTGGCACAATTGTGTGAGGAATCTGTGAAGGGGAAGAGCATCACCTGTGGTCAAGTGATTCTCGTCCTGCTTACAGGGGAATTTGCGCATTGCATTCCTCCAACCCCATCCCTTGGTGTACTGCATTTAGAGCAGAGGGTGTTGGGCTCTTGACAGAGGAGTCCGTAGTGAAGGCCCCCTGGATCGGTTACTTTGAGTGGCTGTACTAGGCTGATCCACCAGCTGTCGAGTTGCATGTCAGGTGTGTTACTATACCTCTTGCTGACCGTCCAATCAACTGTGGTCCACCTTCATTTGTGCAAGCACAGGCTGTGGTGAACTGGTTGAAATGGGGTAAAGCTCCAGGGATCTG
>CM068953.1:154053566-154065690 GCA_035128595.1 Eptatretus atami
AAACACGCGCGCGCATTGCCCTCTCCCGCTCTCCTCCCACTGTCTTTTTACCCTTTCCGTCTGCCCCCCGTCTTTTGCCCCCCTTTCTGGCCCCTGGGGTACTTCTGTGCGCTTCTTCCGAGGCCCCCCCTTCCCTTTTCCTCTGCCCGCGCCAGTTCCCACTCCTCTCCTGCCCGTGTCGACTTCCCTCCGTGCCGTCGCCTGTCCCTGCCTCGCCCTTTCCGCGCGCCTGTGCTATGCCCTGCCCCGACCGGTTTTTTCCCTGTTCCTGTCTCGCGCTGAACTCTTGATCCATGACTGGCAGGACGGCATCATGTCGCACGGCATACACCGCCTCTCCTCTGTTACATCGTGTCGCGCCCCCCCCCGTCTTTTGCCCCCGCCAGCCACTGCCTCCTGGACGTACTCGCCCCCCCTGCGTCTCTGGTCTCCTCCCTGGCCCTCCCTGTCGCCTTACCTGTTCAGTTCCGTTTTCCCCTTCTGCGCCGCTCCCCTTCAGTCGGTGACTCCACTTGCTTCGCACACCGTCCCTTCTGTTGTCTGTGCTCTCCTAGGCCGCACTCTCCTGTTGCGTGCCGGTTCTGGCTCTTGGGCCCGCTGCAGCCCTCTCCTCGCCGCCGTGAGCTGCTCACGCCCCACCGTCCCCCCCGAGCCCGCCCATCGCCCGCCCTCTCGCCGACGCTGCTGCTGCCTGCCTCCCACCTTCCCAGCACGACGCTGCCCTACCTGCTTCTGTTGCTCTCTCTCTGCCGGCCACCTCTTCCTGTCCGGTGGTCCCTGGTTGCGGGCAAGTCGCATCATGCTGTGGTTGTGCGCCACCCTCCGGGTCCGCCCGCTCCCTCTGGGTCTTGCTGCGTCTTCCTCCCTCCGCGTCACGTCGCAACCCACCGTTTTTTCTTTGCGCTCCTCTGCTCGCTCTCTTCCGCACCGTACATCCTCCGACCTGTAAGGCGGCACGTCCTTGCGGGCCTGGCACCCCGGCACTTGCCGTCTTGGCTACTGCCGCGCCTCCTTCGGGCACGGTTACCTCGTCCGTACATGGTCCTGCGGCGCTCTTGTGGAGCCTGGACGGCTTTGTTGGTCTGCACACCGCCCCTCTGGGTGTCCCGCAGCACAGGGTGGGCGCCGGCGCCCGCGCCTCCTTCACACTCCCCTTCCGCTAATCTCCTGGGCTCCTCGGTCCGCTGTGCTTTGCTGCTAGCTAGACCCGCCCAAGACTCTCCTCTCTTTGTCCTGGACTCCACTGCCATGCGCCTCCCCCCGTGTTCTTGTTTGCTCATCACATTACTGCTTCTTGCTGCCTGCGCCCGCCCTGCCTTGCTGCACTGGCTCCTCCGCGGTCCTGCTCCCCCCTCAGTCAACTGCTTCTCTACCTTTCCTTGTGCAGCTGGTTTTGCTACCCTTTTCTTTCCCGCCTCCCGAGTGCACGCCGCTTGCGCCTTATTTCTTGGGTCGCCGCCAGCCTCCGCCGGAGCTCAACTGTCATTGCCGCTTCTCGCTGCCCTCTTGCTTGGCACGCTCTTCCATGTCGCTTCCGCCTCTTCCCCCCTCCTCTCTACCACATTGGGACGCTGCCGGTGCGCCCGCTGCTCACAGTGCTGCGCCTTGTCCTGTTGGTACTGCCTGCACCGGCTTGCTGCCCCTCTGCCTGGCAGGTCATTAGCACCGCTGGACCTGCCGCCTCCCTCTCCTGCCTCTCTGCCTTCTCCCGTTCTCGGTGTCGTTGCCCCTTTCGGCCCATCGGGGTCCTGGATCACTTCCCCCGCCCCCCTCTTTTCGCAGTCTTGGGCACCGACGTGCTGTTGTGCGCCCTCGCTGTCTGCTTGCCCCCATGTTACCCGCGGCCCCTCGTCCCCACGGGGCCTACGCCCCTCCTGCCCGTCTCTTCCCTTGTTTTTATCCCCCCTTACCGTGCCCCCGGACCTGCGCGCCCGTGCCCCGCACCTGGCTCCTTATGACAGCCGTCGTCCGCTCCGGGTTGGGTGCCTCCTTCGTCACTCCCTTCTCTATTGTGCCATACTTGTTTTCTTTTTTTTTCCGCACACTGCCTGCATTACTGTCGTTCCCACATTGCTCCATCCTCGCCCTGCATGCTCCGCACACGTTTTCTCGTGTGCCCACTGCCTGGACCAGTGGGTCCACCCCCGTTTCTGCTGACCCAGTTCCCACCGTTACTGCCTTTTGTCCCCGTCTGGACCCTCCACTCCACGATGGCCGCACCTACCCCCCCATGGGAACACCTATTTCGCCATGGGCCCTCTTCCATTTTTGTTTCTGCCCCTTTGTGCCTTTACCCCCCACGGTGGCCTTCCCTCTTCCCCGGGGGTGCCTGGGCCGCCATCTGGCGACTCGCCTCACGTGGTTCTTCCCAGGGTCTCAGACGGTGTCCCGCGCTCACTGGGGTCTACCCGGCTAGCGCCAGGGTGTCAGGCGTTGACCAACGCTGTACGTCACCGCACCCTTACCTCCTGTTAGTCACATCCCTTACTTCTGGCGTGCCCCCGGCACTCCATGGCCACATGCCCGCCTCCTGACCCAGTTTCACCCTGCCTCTTTCGTGCCCGTGGTAACACACCACCACAACTCTGCTACGATCGACAACATTCAACTCGTGACACATCCGTTTGGGCACACACACAACAAACAGGTCACCACCACCCCACACCCCTTAACAACACATATATCACACACATAGGCCCCCCTTCATTTTCCTAACACAACATTCTTCCTCTTCTCACGGGCAGGTGCGGCCCTCTTTTTTTTCTTCTCGCCCCCTACCGTGCCGCATCACACACCCACATACATACTACACCACATAAACCATACAAACATCCATTCCGGTCAACAACAACACACCACAACATATACACACACATACCATTTCCCGCTCGTTTTTCACACACACACAGACACCCCACCACGCGTTCCCCCCCCCCGTACCGCCTCTGTACGGTCCATTTTTCCCTGCCCCATCCACAACACAGCACAACAGACAACACACGTTGGCGCCATTCGCATCCTGTTGTCCGCACAAAACACACACACACACCTGTGTGCCTATTTCTGTTCTACGTGCCCCACCCTATAACAACACCACTACATTCACACAACACAACAGGCTCCCCCCACTCACACATAACACCACACACACAAGACCGTTTCTCACACACCTCCATATTCACTCCACCCACACACACCTTTGCGGTGCGATCACACACACATGCACATCGACAACACCACCTCTACGACTCCCTTTCCGGCTCCCAACATCCCCTCCCGCCAATGTTCCATTGCTTCTTATTGACACACTCACCACAATGCCTAAATGTCACATACACACACACACTCACACAGCCACCCTAAAATTTCTGCACCCCATCTTTTCCACCAACCGCGCGAGTTGTCTTCGCTGCGCAAGTACAACCATTCGCTTTCACCTGCTGTGTGGGCTGGATACATAGATATAACACACATGCGACCGCCGCTGCCACTCTCATCGTTCTGTCGTGTGTCTGTCCGTGTGTCTGTCTGTCTGTGTGTCTTACTGTCCAGCGCCTACCTCCGTGGCTTTGCTCCGCACACATACACACATATGTGTTCGCTATCGATGTCTCGTTGTGTTTTCCCTGGATAGGGCGAGTGGCTCCGCCCCTTGTGGGCGCGCCCCCCCCCCTCAGGCCCTTGTTCGGGGGTACGTTGGCTCACACATCTACTTCTTATCCGCGGCCTAGCCTGCACTGGACCTGGGTTTCTTCGGTCACTTTGACTCGCCACCTCACAAACAACACATTGTCGTTGTCACACATACATATACAACCCCACAGGCCAGTCACCCAGGTCCCCCCCTGTCGCCACACCCACTGCGGACCTTTGCCCTCCCAATCCTCACGCCCCACACAACACACACACACAGCTGACCCTCTTTTTCTCCCATCCTATTGCGGTCCTCCCAACACACACAATCATACGTCTCGCCACACACATAAACAACACGCCCCACTTGCCACAACACATTAACATATGTTCCGCTGCTACACACAACATAACTGGCTAATCCGACGCCCTGCGCCCTGCCCTACTCCGCCATGCCGTTCCTCTGTTCACTGGCACTGTATCCCGCGGCCGTTTTGTCTCACACCGGTCCTCCTCCTTGCCCTTGCCCTTTCACGGCCCCCCCCAGGTCCACTTTTCCCACGTTGTGGGCACTCGCCCCGGTTTTCGCCCTTCTTCGCCGCCCTACCTCCCCTACCGCTCTAGCACGTCTCCCTGTTTCCTTATTTTACTGTCCCCACCTTGTTTTGTCCCTTTACCGGTTCTGCCCAAGGTCACCACTTTTGCCAAGTTGTTGACCGCCCCGGTTTTCGCCCTTTTGCCGCTACCTCCCCTGTCCCTCGTCCCCCACTCCTGTTGACATCCTTTTTATCCCTTGGTCACCCACCATTCCTCCCATTGTCTCTCCTTGCCTTCTGACCACCATCCTCCTCGTCCAACTCACCGCTCGTGCCCCCTCGGCGTCTTCCGACTTGTTTGTACCTCTGTTCCCGTTTTTGCCTGCTTCAGCCTTTGCGCGGTCATGTGCTTCCTCTTCCCCCCTTTTCCCGCGGTATTAACTCGCCCAGTTTCTTGTTCACAATCTTTGCCTCTACATCTCCCTACCCACACCATCCATCCCCTCCCCATCCGTTATCCGCACACAGTTGGGCCCGCTTTCCGACCGTGCACATTTCTGACTCTGTGCTGTATCCCCCCCCCCCCTGTCTGAGCATACATTGACCACTTTGACTGCACTGTTTCCAACAGTCTGCTTCTCTCCTATCTCTCTGGCGCCCCCCACCGGCCTCCCCGTACTTTACTGGTGCATGGCCACGGCCCCTATGATTCCAGCAACGCCATCATCCCTCCTTGACCCTCGGTTTGAGTCTCGCTTTGTCACAACGCCCTCCGCTCTCTCTTCTTCCTGCTTCTGCTGCAGCACCACCTGCCTGGACATTCTTCTGGTTGTCTTTCCCCCCTTTTGCCCACGCACCCTCCCCATTTTTGTGGCTCCGCCCACCGCTACCACCTGCTCCCTTCACCTGCCCGTCTCCATGGAGACCCTCCATTTTTCCTGCATCATTTACCTACACCTCCCCAACATTTGGCTCCTCCCCAGTGTTAGTACTCCCTGGCAGTTCTTTGCTGCGCGGGTCTCCGCCTTTATATTTCTCTTTCTCGGTGCCTTTCACGGCCCCGCCCCCGTCCGACCCCCTCCAATACAAGTATCACACCTCGGACCCCGCACTCCACTGCCCATCTCACCGAGTTTTTCTCTTTATGACCACCTCCACTGGGAGCCACTTCATCGTTGTTTTCTTCCACTTAATATCGGCCCCTCCACTGGAACGTTTCCTGTCTTCTCATGCACATTACGACCACACACACAATACATAAGATTTGTTCGATTTCCCACACACACCATTGCTACCACGTTCTTTATACATATGATCCTTTTGTCACCTCTTGTGATTGAAGAATGCTGTGATGTCACAAAAGCTGTATGTTTGAATTTGTGAAGAACTGTTGTGGAAGCTACCAAAGTTGCCCGCGTGCCCGCACGGATCCAAATTGGGGATGGGGATGGCGAGGCTCCTAATTCGTTCGAAGGTTAGAAATCCCTTCATTTCAAATTCTGTGATATACAGTTGCAGGCACGTTGATTTATCCTTTGCCTTGTATCAATATAACTCCATGCTTCTATCCTGTCATACACCGTCGTTGGACAGGTTACATGCACCTATGCCTTTATCATAGTTTGAAATACATTTTTCATATAACAGACACCTTTTTTACGTCCATATTTTATATTTATATCTCAACATTTTTAGTTATATCTGTTTGGTAATTTCAAGCGTGAACACGTTTTATAATTCATTACTTCGGCCACTAGAGGTGGACGGAGTTATGTTTTCACCCCCTCTCGTCTCTGTTATCTGTCTAGTGAACAGCGGAATATCTCGAAAAATTATGGATGCATTTGGAGCGAAATTGGTGAGAGGGGCGGCGGGAGGGTTGGAGCGGGGGCGGGGGGGCGGAGGGTTGCCGTGTGTTGACATGGAACAAGTGATTCAATGTTGGTGACATCCGAACCATATCCGGAACCAATAATATCTCTGCCTCCAATAATTACCTCTGCACCGAAGGTGAAGGTGGTTATGTTTTCACCCCTTTACTTCTGTGTTTTGTTTGTTTGTTTGTTTGTTTGTCTGTATTTGGTCTGGCTTGTGTGCAGTGATATCTCAAAAGTTGTAGACAGATCGATGAAACTTGGTCGGACATGTTGGGTGTGTGAAAGGAAGAATTTATCAAGTTTTGGTGAAGATCCGAAATCGATCCGGATGTGATCATTTTTAAAGTTATTTTCACCATTGAGAGAAGAGCCAAAAACGATATATAGCAAACCGATATTTCAATTATTGTCTGAATTATTTCTCGTGGATCATTGCATTATATGGCGGAGGTATGCGCTCACCGAGTGCTCTTCCTATTTTGTTTTTAAGTTGATTCCTTCACCATTGAAAGATGGCCAAAATGAAGACCGTACATACACCTGTTGAGCCTTTTTCCCTGAGCAGGGTCAGACTTTTTTGCGGGCTCCAAATCATGTACCCTTTCTTGTGACAGTGGTTTTTACAGGTTAGAATGCCCTTCCTGACCGCCAACCTTTAGTTCACCCTTGACCATGCAGGATTAATTACCAGTATAAACTGGTGCTCATTTTGCCGACCTTCGGGGATGACAGGCTGAGTCAAACCCCCCTGATGTTAATTCATAGCCAGTGGGGCTCAACTCAGACCCACAGGATCCCAAGCCACCACCCTAACCATGAAGCCAACAGCGGCCCAAAATGGCATACCGTAATAATAGCACAATATCTCAAAAAGTTGTGGTGGATAAATTACTGACAAAACTAGTTAGATCAATTTCGGTAAGTTGACATAACAGCCAATTCCGATTTGAATTCAGGTCTGGATCCTGATCTTCTTATCAATTGGATATATGAAAGTAAACTGCTCAGCCTGCAGAGCTGTGCCTCTACCCGAGTGCTGATTTTAGTTTCTCAAAGGGACACTCAAAGCGCTTCAGACCACCTTGATGCCTAAATCTATTCCTTGATCACCACAGTAATCGATATTTACTCTTTTCACGATTTCTAATTTAAAGGATTACCGTTTTCGATGACAATGTCAAAATCATCTTCTTCATGATACGCCATGGCATTAACACTGCAGGAAGTTGACAAGTTGTATCCTACTGATCTACTGGTTACATCACAGACGGTTTCGACTCAAACGCAAATAACTTTCGAATTCTGCAAATATGCCATATGGTCGTGCTCCTTCAAGGGCGAGGTGCCGGTCAAAGGCCGGAGGAGGATTCTTGTGAGCACAGCCATCCCTATCTAGATACCCAGCTGTCCTGCGGGGACGTCCCTCCTGCAGTTGCGTGTACTTTTTATTCGGAGTTAGGTGGCAAGATTGCACTCTGCCACCAGTAAAACCCCTCAATTCCACAAAACACTACTAAAAACTTTTTTTAATCTGAAACCACTCCATAGGGAGTACAGTACCCTCCGTGCAAGTGACCTCACAGGGCAGCTCACCGAGAATGACGGGAATTGGAGCAAAGCCTTCAGGACCCCCATCTTTGATGATAGGAGTAAACCACGGAAAACCCTCGGTCAAATGCGTAGTGTGCAAGGGTGTGCTGAGTGTCCGTCACCAGTCGCGGTCTCACTTGGGTTAACCCTGAGCAGTCCCTTCAGGTGCGTTGCTGGAATCTCCTTTCCCCAAGAGAAGATGTCTGTTCTTTTGAGCTCAAGGGTTTGGACATCGGAATTGCCAAGCACTCTTTTGGGGTTTGGAGACAACGGATTGCGGGGAAAGTCATGTGGGTGTTACCTTTAACTGTTAGGTCTGGTCGCTCTTGATGTTACCTATGCCAAAGGAGTTGCTCCAGCATTTGTCAATAAGCTGACTCTAATTGATAATTGAGGTACACCAGTCAACGAGCATATAAGGACTAGGGATTTGTACTCCTTGGGTGTCATTTCGCTGGTCTCCGTATATGCTCCAACTCAGGTGAGTGATTTCACCGTGAATGATGAATTTCTATGCCATGCTCGAGTCTGTGGAGAATCAGTGCCCCAGGCGAGATACTTCTTTGAGTCTTGGGGATTTCAATGCATCGACTGGAACTGATAGGGATGGTTATGAGAAATGTGTTGTCTCCATGGGTCTGCAACGTGAACCAGAATAGCACCAAGTTCCTTGACTTTGCAAGAATCATGGACTTAGGGGGGCCGGTTCATAGTCTCAACGCCCATAGGCTCATCGCTGGACTTGGTATTCCACGCTGGCGGTGTGGCAAAGGAGATTGATCATGTGCTCGTTGAATGCTCGCGAGAGGATGATCCAGAATGCAGGGTCTACAGGAGAGCTCAGTTCCTCAGTAGTGACCACAGGCATGTTGTGGCAAACTCTGAATTACAGCTTAAATCCAGGAGAAGGTACCATCCCGCCAGGCTGTATGTTGGCAAGCTCAAGGATAAGAGCATAGCTTAAGTGTTCGCGAACAGGCTGAGTGGTGATTTGGTGGTCTGGGTGCTTTGGGGAATCCTGAAGAGTTGTGGAGTGTCTTCAGACCAACCATCCTTGATGTTGCCGGGAGATGTCGTGGAACTCACCGTAGGGTGAAGAAGAATTTTGTCTCAAGGGACACTGGATACCATTGACCAGTGTGCAGGGCCAGGCTGAATGGCAGAGCTCAGCTGTTCAGGGAGCTGAGTCCGTAAAACTGTACGTGCACTAAGGGTGGACAAGGTGGCCAATTGTGTGAGGAATCTGTGAAGGGGAAGAGCATCACCTGTGGTCAAGTGATTCTCGTCCTGCTTACAGGGGAATTTGCGCATTGCATTCCTCCAACCCCATCCCTTGGGTGTACTGCATTTAGGAGAGGGTAGTTGGGCTCTTGACAGAGGAGTCCGTAGTGAAAGGCCCCCTGGATCGGTTACTTGAGTGGCTGTACTAGGCTGATCCACCAGCTGTCGAGTTGCATGTCAGGTGTGTTACAATAACCTCTTGCTGCGCGTCCAATCAACTGTGGTCCACCTTCATTGTGCAAGCACAGGCTGTGGTGAACTGGTTGAATGGGTAAAGCTCCAGGGATCTGTGGGCATCCCATGCTGAATTCTCAAGGCTGGTGGAAATGCTGTACTCATGTCGTTGCATGCAGTTCTGTCCTCTGTCTGGAACACAGGCATCATCCCAGCTGACTGGAAGAGGGCCTTGTTGTCCCTCTCTGGTAAGGGAAGGGTGATCGCACAGACTGCAACAACTTACCCGAGGGGTGACACTGCTCAGTGCTGGGCAAGGTCTTTGCTCAGATTATGTTGATAGGTTCACCACCTCTGCTTGAGCACCAGCGTCCAGAGCAGTCAGGCTTTACATGAAGAGGTCAACGATTGACCGTATCATTGCCCTTTGGGTACCTCACCGAATGCAATACGAGAGTTCAGGCAGGGGCTGCTTGCAGCTTATGTTGATCTCTGTAAAGCGTTTGATTCAGTGATCAGGATACTCTCTGGAGGATTCTTGTCTTGGTGGGGTGCCACCAAAACTGATCGATCTGATGTCCTAAACGATACTATGGTACCTGAGAGTGCTGTGAGATGTGGTGATACCATCTCTGACTTATTTCCAGTTGTTACTGGAGTTGGGAGTTCATCAGGGGTGTGTACTGGCCCCCACACTTTTCAGCACTTATATGGACTGGATTCTGGGGAGGAAGTCAGAGAGATCAAGCTGTGGTGCATCGTTTGGGAATGTCAAGATCTCTGACCATGAACCTGCACTTCATAAACTTTTGAACGACACGTTGTCAAAACTTCATCAGTCGATGTATTGCCCACCTGTCCATCAGCAAAGCAATCAGCACGCTTTACCCGCCAACTCCACATGCCTTCCTATTAATTTAAAAGGAACACGCTCTTGGGGCATTTAGTTTGCAAGTTTTTTGCTTTTTCTGATATATTGTAAACGGGACGTCCCAGGGCCGTGTTCATTTTCATTTAATACACCACCAGACCATGCGTAATCGGAACATGCCCATCAGGAACGAAATAAGTTTCTCCGAAAAGAAACGATTATTTCTATGATGTCGGAATTACTCAGAATTGTCGTCGATTTCCGTTCACTTTTCGATTCCATAGTTGAAATTTAGTACTTTGAAATCGATTTCACCCGCCAGTATTAAGCACTCACCGAATATCCGGTTTTTCCCAGCTATGTCCTCCCTTTCAATCCTTAAATCTGTCCAGGTTTTTTAAAATATCTAAAAATGTCCAGGATTTTGCCACTTTTTATTTTACTTTTGCATTTTCAAAGGGATAAATTTTAAGATTTGAAATACTTTTTTTTACCTTATTTAAATGGTTAAGCCATTTTTGTTCAATTTCTGATGGTGATAAAATGCTGTTATGTAATGTTTGGACCAGAACAGTTTGGTAGAAGTCTGTCCTATTCCATAATGGTGAAGTGGATGTGTTCGAACATCGACACTCACGCATCCACTTCATGTCCAACATCGCATTGAGAGAGTCCAGTGGAATGCTCAGGGCATGAGTCACTGTCTTACCCGAGTCCATACTGTACAAACTTGTTTGATTTTGTTCAAGAACTGTTTATATTTCCAAAACGAAAGTGTAAATTCATTGCAGAACTAAAGACAAAATTCCTGTATTTTCAAAGTGATCGAGAAGAATGGGAAGCCGAGTGCTTGGTATGTAGAGCTGGTACGTATGTGTCTGTGGCAAATAAAGTTGCTAATGATATACAATCTAAAGTGGACACGGACAAGCACAATATTTCCTGGATTATTTCAGTATTTTAACTGGAAGAACGGTAGTTTGCAGTCAAAATTAATCGAGGTCCCGGACACACTTAATGAGACTGCCGATAAAATTGCTCAATACGTAAAGGAAACTCAAGAAAAGAGTGTCTTCTTTTTTCGAAGTGTTCCTCGCTGTTGTGTTTTTTTTTTTCAGAGTGATTTTTTGTGTCCTCTTTTTTGAAAGTTCAAACATGGTAAACCTCCTCAAGCAAGCACTCCACCGAAACAGTTGGGAAGGAACGACTGGCATGGCAAGCGGTTAGCGGTCGGTTATAACAAGCACCACCCGGAGAATCCTGGAATGGCAAACAATTGTCCGAATTGGACAAATGAACACTTTTTTGTTTTGTTTTGTTTTATCAGTCGGAACTGCTGCTGAGGTCAATTCCACAGTTTAAATTTTTAAAATTTAGCTCAGGATAAGAGATTCCAAAGCTCATCACATGTGAGGAAATGAAATGAAGGCATGAACACTGACATCTCTGGGCGTTTATAAGCATTGCGATGTATCCAGCGATCCGTAGGTGTGATGATCAGGCATTCGATGATGTAAAAAAAATTTGAGCACTTTATCATTAAAAAGCCATTTTCAGCCCGTCCCAAGTCATGGCATTGTTGAGCAGGCCAAAATTAAAAAAAAAATGTCAAATTCAGACGCCACAGTGAGGGAGAGCGGCTGACAAAGGGACTTTCCAAGGATGAAGCCTTGATAAAAGATAATTAAATAAGGCTATTAATTGTCTTCAAAAAAAGGGGTGTTTAAAGTGACCAAACACCCCAGTTTTCATTCAGCAACTCCTTGAGTTCCTTTAGTATCATGCAAGGTTCAGGTCATTTATGGGTTCATGGTTTTGGATGTTATCGGAAGAAGATCACTGACACACACACACACACACACACACACACACACACACACGGATGGACGGATGCTTCTTCTTTCAGTCATTGAAGATGTCATCGATCCTGACACATTGCACCTTTCTGCTGCACCCTGCAATGCCAAATGAAACCTGTGAATAGTTTTTTGCTTCTGGGAGGTGTAAACTCATCGAAGGTGCAAACTTTTCCCAAGCACATCTGCAGTTGCAGGCACATTGAATAGACATCCGTGGAGTGTGCGAGGAACGCCTTGCGTTTATTGTATCGGCAGAACGCTAGTCCTCATTACACGGTGACTGCTCTGCAGAGAGCGCCAGCG
>CM068953.1:154084610-154094890 GCA_035128595.1 Eptatretus atami
TTTATACCAGCATGCTGGCACTTATTTTGCGAACCGCGGAAGGATGACACAGACAGAAAGAAGAGTTCATCCGCACCTGGTTATTTAAATTCAAACAGCGAGCGGGATGTTGAACTCAGGGCCTAGAGTTCCTTAGCCCGCACCCTAAACCATTTAATGCCAACCCAGGGCATGACACACCCAACTTGTCCACAAAATTTCGCCGGAATCCGGATCCGTCCACAACTTTTTTAGAATATCTGTTACACAGACAATCAGACAGAAAGGGTGGAAAAACATTAACCTCGCTTCACCTTTGATGGCGGAGGTGGAATGAAGAAAGAATCACTGAAAGTTTTTTTACCATCCGGATCCGGATATCACCAAAATCTAAATCACTTTGTCCTCGTCACACACCTTGCCACCAAAATTTCGTACGGATCTGTCCCCAACTTTTGTTGAGGATATCCTGTTCACAGAAGAGTATAGCAGTGTTAAAACATAACTCCTTCCAGCATTCAATGGTGGAGGTTACCACATTCTTTCAACAAAGAATCTAGAATGAATTGATTAGTCGCGCTTACCAAGGTGATTATATCAGGTACAGATTTAGATATTGGTGGTTGTTGGGAGGGGTGGGGGGTGGGGTAGTGGCCACATATCTTCACCTACTTCCTCTCCACACCCATACCCTCAATTACACTGTGTGGGGAAAAAAAAAAAAACAATTCCAAGAGCTACAATATTCAGTACTTTCACACCTCTTGTGTGATTAATTAAGCTTTGACAGCACCAATGACTATTTATTGCAACTCTGCTGAACCATGCTGTATATTCTAAAGTTATTTTACCAATATATGTTCCTTTAAAAGAGCATTGAATTGGAAATGACCCCTCCCCGTCTCCCCTTCTCCACCCCA
The DNA here is from genome assembly GCA_035128595.1 of Eptatretus atami. Classification (NCBI taxonomy): domain Eukaryota; kingdom Metazoa; phylum Chordata; class Myxini; order Myxiniformes; family Myxinidae; genus Eptatretus; species Eptatretus atami. The sequence continues at coordinate 154,085,510 of CM068953.1, forward strand.
TTTTTATGATAAGTTTAAAGTTAAAGGGAAGAGCACTTTCCGTTGATATTTGATCAAGGTTTGTTAGAAATATAACTAAAACCCGACTATAAGGCTTCAAACCACCAGCACCAAGGCCCTTCCCATGGTGTCTGACAGCACAAACCTGTCTCATTGTTATGACGTCAACAGGATAGAGGCAGCAAGGCTATCAGAATGTTCGACTGTGAACAGTAGTATGGTGAGGAGCGGACCGATCGCCGGATTTATTTGTGAACGAGTCGAGTTTTGACTCGGAATGGTTGAACAAAATGAGACAAAAGTATCAGAGAGGGTAGAGCAATGTGGCTTGTATTGAAAAGGGGACAAGGCGGAGCTGTGGAGAAAAACAACACCATGATTTACTCGATAAGTCACAGCGGAGCGACGTTATAGATGACAGTGGATAAAGAAAACAAACAACCAACTTCAGTGTTTTATGGAATCAAAATGAATTTTTAATAATTGTCGTACTCATTAATCTGTATCTCACTCCACCCAGGCTGCACGAACCTTCACCTGAACCCATGATGATTGGTGTGAACGCCATTGGGAAAGTCATCTCGCGAATGCATTTCAAATCGGCTTGTCAAGACGCATCGGCCGATATGAATGGAAGAGTCCAATCAATAAGAAGGAAGTCACCCATTGCAACACATGGTCACCCATTCGATATGGTTTTTTTTTGTTTTTTTTTGATGATGAGGGTGAGTACCACACTTGACGTCTCACTCGCCCTCACACTGTTAAATGTAACACATGTTTCGTCCATCCACTTAAACTCGGTTAACTACTACGCGATAAGAAGTCTCTGTTTCATCATTGTCAACTGATAATAAAATATCATGATGGCAACATTTTCATCCATGACCGATCATAATGGAAACAAGAAGTAACTCGTCATACTGTTACCTTCTTCAAAACTTCTGTTTTTTTGCAGAAACTCTAGGTAATATTTTCAGGGCTGGGCCAGTTGTGTTTTGTCTCAAGTTTTCGCTGTCATTTTGTTAAATGACCTCACTTCTCTAATTTTTATACCTTCCTTCAAAAGCCATAGAAGCATGCCAGATGTCCTGGTCCTCCAAACCATCAGGGCTTTAAAGTGACAGAATGGATCCGTTTGAGTTTGAGTAGACAAGGCCATCCTCCTTTTGGACACACGGATGACCATTTCTGCCCTGTCGTTGGATCTTCAAAGTGAAATAAATCCATTGTCCTTATAATTGCATTGACAGAATCCACTCACAACTCTGTGTCGCCCATCTTTGTAAAACATGCGATCCTGCGGTGTAAGAATGGCCGACACTCAATTTCAAAATCTGTCCGATTGGGAGAGAAATAATCGTCAAAACAATAGACAGAGGAACGAAAACTAACCTCCATCATTGTTTACCAATTTAATAGGCCAATAATAGGTTGAAGGTGTGCGAGGGTTGGACTTCCAATACGGAGTATCTATCCTCAGATGTGAGCAAGGGACTTTAAGAAAAGATCCATGAAAAGTTAGAGAACTTGAAGAAGTGGTACAAAAAAAAGTGATGAAGAACTCCAGGGCGGACAATATCGAGAGTATTCGGAGTATGGAGCAGATAAGGTGGTGTTAGCGGATATCTTTAACAGCTCGTTAGAGTCAAGGACATTGCTAGAGAATGGAGAACAGCAAAGGTAACGCCGTTATTTAAGAAGATCCAGAAAGAAAATGGGAAACTAACCTATGAGTTTAACTTCATGTGCGAAGTTTGGAACATCCATTAAGTCACATCAGATAAGGAACATTTGAATTCATTTCAAAAGATAATTATAAGTAGTCAATTACAAGCTTGTGTTCGTATTAATGGTTAAGGTGCTGCTTAATATCACTTAGGGCTTGATTTGAGCTACCGTGGGCTGTTTAAATTAACACCAGGTGGGGAAAATGATTGTGATGTCTGTTCCCCCAGAAAAATGATGCAGCCAGCAGCACAGGCTGTCATGGACTGATAAGGAGGGATCATGGTTTAAACAAATTTATTGGATGCTATGAAAGCAAATTTGTCATTGGTTGGATGAGGAATAGTGCATAATAATTTTCATATTTCTAGACTTCCAAAAGCTTTTGATGATTGGACCACCCGGTAGTAGCTTCGTTAGGAAGTGAGGGGTTGTAGTGTAGCGTTGAGAGGAAAACTGATTGAGAAACTGCCTTAATGATTAGAAAGCAAAGAGTGGCTGAATGGGGGATATCCGACTGGGGGGATGTAAGAAGTCGGGTACCTTATGACTCCGGTACTGGCCCCATTATTCATAATTACTCAATGATTCGACACAGTGCAGTTCAGAGTAAGATTTCCACGTCTCAAATGACACAAATATGGAGATGAGGTAGACATCCTAGAAGTGGGAGGGGAGTGAGTGGAATCAGATCTGGAAAGGCAATGCCCAGTTTGGTCAAAAATATTGAATTAGCAATAAAGGCCTGCCATGATCAGCCATTCATGGTAGAATGTGAGAACACCACCCATGTTTTTCGGCAAAGATGAATCATATGTTGTTAATGGTCAGAGAGAGAGAGACGAAGAGAAGAGAGAGAGACGAGAGAATTTATCTACCACATTCAAACTTTACAGCTGCATGAGCGTTAAATCAGCAATGTCAGTGTTTGTGAAAGTAATTGATGGATAAACATTAAAATAAATGGGCCTTATTTTATGCTAATTGTTCTGCTGTGTTTTTTTCCAATAGCAAATTCCACAGCTCTCCTGTACTGTTAAAAGACCTCATCCGTTTTGTGTGGAACCATCTACAAGGAAATGTCTTATAAAATAACTGTACCTCCAACAATATCATGTGGATGGATGTCTGGCTGCTGAAAAAAATCAATGCAGCACCTAACTGGTGGTGGCTGACCTTTATGGCTCTTTGGGATGAGAAAGTCAATTATTGAGAGGTGTTTTATGAGAAGCAACAGTTACACCAACAACTGATGACCAAGTGAGGGAAAAAGATTGTTCTAGAACCAAATGAGATGTATGCCGTATTATCGAAGGTCATTCCCTAACTGCGGAATTTTTTCAACAGTATATGTGTAACGTTTTTTGTTTTTTCGATGGAAATGTGAGGGAATGAAACATTCTCTAAATTCCAGTTTGGGAATGAACTTCGATAAATACGGCATACATTTCATTCTCTTTTCTCCCTTTTGTGGAAAACTCCTTCTGGAGATGGTTCAATCCCATTCTCCCCATCCAGGGCTACAACCACCATCATTTATTCAGTCATTCCCCCGTACCGATCACAATATTTTCTGCCTCCATTGACCCTTACCGGACCCAACCTTCTTACTTGCAGACTGTTTCCTCCCCTCCCATATCTCTTCTTTCTGTTTGTTTATTCCATTGCTTGTTGTGTCAAACATGGAGGCCGACGGCCCCTCTTCTGCTGGTTTCGTTGCCTTATTATTTTCAACCGTTGCTCTTCCATGGCCCGATTGTATATAAAAAAAAGCCATGGGCAGCATAAATCCATTTGACAATGCACAAGCCTTGTTGTGCAGCCATTTGATATTAATTTAGGGCCTCCCTATCCTTACTCACAAACTGGACTCCCGGACTTTAGATCTACTGAAAAATTAATTTATCTCCACACTTTTGTAAAAAAACGGAGACATTGTAATCAGCTCCCATGCTGTCTGTTGTCTGTCACAAATTCTCCTCCTAAACGTTGGGCAGAAATTCACGAAACTTGGTTAGTTTGATCACGCCACATGGCTAGAATGCCGAGAGAGTATCATTTTGCCCCCACCTCCTGGGGACCGTGGTCAAAAGGTTGAATACCAAAAAAGTAATACGGTACATTTTAAAACTTTTTAAAACTGTTTTTTAATGAAACTTTATATAAATAAATACAGTATATATATATATATATTTTAAATATAATATAATAATTAATATATATAATAAAATCAACATTGGGAACACATGAATAGTATAACGTTTTTTGAGATCAAAATGTTGAATACCCAAAAAAAAGTAATTAACAGGTACATTTTAAAACTTTTTTAAAAACTTGTTTTTTTAATGAAACTTTGTATAAAGATATATATATACTATTACATATATATATATATATTATATACAGTATAATATATACAGTATACTTATTTAATATTATATATATTATATATTATATATAAAATATAATAAATCAACTGGGAACACATGAAATATATAACGATATTTTTAGATCAAAAGGTGAATACAAAAAAAAGTAATTAAGGTACATTTAAACTTTAAAACTTGTTTTTTATATGAACTTTATATAAATATTATAATATATTACATTGTTATATACAGTAAATAATATATATATATATTATATATATATATATATATATATATATATATAATATATATATATAATCAACATTGGGGGAACACATGAAATATATAACGATTTTTAGATTTAACTCTCGGTTCATGCTCTAGGGGTTGGGCACTTAGTGTCACAAGGGTCAAAACAGAAAAAAGTATATTAAAAAATAAAATATTTTAACTTAAAATTTGTTTTTGGGTTAATCCTTCTGGAACTTTGCAATCTTCAACTTTGCTTTAATGGGTGTGGGTGTTGTTGATGGCACGTCATCGATCAGTCTGGTATATAGTTGGAGGTTGAACTGTCCACCATTCCTCGATAGTCCGTCTTGATGCTGTTTATTATATTTTTCTCGTTGTTTTTCAAAACTTGTAATTGTCGATCAAACCTATCAGACTTGAAACAGTCTGTCGTCATCTATCTGCAAGACAGAATTTGAACATTTCCAGATCCAGACAGCCTTTCATTGGACCACACCATTTGACTTGTTCATATTCCCAATGAAAAGTTTGCATGCAGCTTCTCCTCCATGATATTATATGGGATGCACGGAATTAACAAATTTTACTGTTGCCTTCACTTAATCTCTCATAATGGCTGTTTACGATGACACCCTATAACGTTATTATTATTATGAACGAGTCATATCTGTTTCATATCACAATTCGCCACAGACTCCCCCCCCCCCCCCCCCCCCCGAAAGATGATTTTTAATGTCCTTCTCGATCAATAGTTGAATTGAAGTTGTCTATAGTTTTCCACTTCATGATGTTCCCTAAGGCTGATTCAGGAATGGCTGGAAGCCTGGTGTTAACGTGGCTGCCTTGAGATCTTAGGGCCCTACGTTTGAGCCATTTTCGTGCTCATAAATAACATCAGGCGGGTTGACTCAGCCTGTCATCTTTCCGAGGTCGGCCAAATGAGTACCAGCTTACTGGGAACAGGGGGAACTGCATCAGCGACACAGCCGCGTTCCAAGCAATGATGCAACCTGCAGCCACAGGCTTCAAACAAAATAATAAAGGGATGGCTCGGATTATTGAAATCATCTTGATGGAGGTATCATCTCTCTCAAAGCCAAAAAGCATTCATCATTGAACCTTCATTAACTCCTTTTGGTAATGATCTTCTGAAACTGACTAATGCGATTGTTTACCATTTATTCTGTTTTGTTAATGGAAATCGGATGCACGTGTGGGTATTTCTCAATTGGAAAGGAATTTCCAATGACTTTTGGTAGTAATGTGTGTATTTACTTGTCTTTGGGAAAGACCTTCAATTTCAGGATTATTTGTCCAGTGGAGATCAGAAAGCCTTTTCAGTGCAGGTAACAAAGTGCTGCCTGGCACAAATTATTGAGGTTTGGAAGTTCCCCCCCCCCCCTGCAAATTGGGGTGCAGGAAGAGGCTGAGAGGTGAGAGGTGTTCAGCTGCTGAAGAGGGCTGGAGGAGGAGTTGGGGTCAGTGGGCTGTGTAGCTTGATGCTTTTGACATCTGCACAGTGCACAAAAGATCTTCAGCAGACATATAATCAGCCTTCGTTGTGGACAGAGGAACCACGCAGCGTAAATAACGCCTCAGCTGGAGCCTGTCACAAAGCAAGCTCAGTCACGCACAGCCACCCCCGATTTCCTTTTCTGATAGAACTCTTTGATATGTGCCATCTGTGTTTGTGGCCTCATTAGCGTCCAAGAGGGGTAATCATAAATGTGCTCAATGAAACCAAAATGCTAATACATGCACATGTACATTTGTGTGGACACACACACGCACGCACGCATGCACGCGCACACACACACACACACACACACACACACACACACACACTGCAATTTCCATATGCACAGTCCACACCACTGTTGTTAAAAGTAATGTTGGTCATAATATAAAGCACATGAGGTCATAATATAAAGTACATTACAAATTTCAACCTCGAGATAGAAGTTAGAAAAAGACACTGAGCACGTGTAATGTGTAATGAGGCATGTGTGTGAGTAACTATTATATATATATATATAATATATAATATATATTATATATATATATATAATATTATATATATATATTATCCGACAGAAAATCATGCGCAACATATCACAAGTTACAAGATTTATCGTAAAGTTCATTCACAGTTTTGGGAGAGGAGGAGACGAAGGATTTGGTGATTCTCCGAGGTAAAGGTGGCAAGTATCCCCAGGGGTATGTCTGGAGGAGACCACAATGGGCCCCTACCCCGTGGAACTTGGAAGAATCTACCACACTGTGCATTGAGCCAACCCCCAAAGGGACCAACTCACGTACCCAGATCAATGCGACCCTCACCAGCACCAACTCGCACACCCCAGCCAACCCACCATCGCACACTGCTGCAGGTTCATTTACCTCACTCATCAGCGTAGGTTCAGCCCCATCCCCAGCGTGAGTTCGACCCTGCTACCCCCCCCCCCAACGTGGCTTGACTCCGCTTCCTCGCATGACCACGACCTTGCTCACCAGCATCGACCCGACCCACTTGCCAGCGTAGGTTTGAACCTTGTCTTGAGCCTTGTCCACCACCCACACAGCTGCTGGCTCACAAATCACGGTACTTGTGAGCTATGATCAACACTAGTGTCAAACCATTCCACCATGAGCACCATTCCGCACACCATAGACATTGCTTCACTCACCACGGGGCTTTCTAGTCTCGTCCCCATGTAGCCCTATTATCGTGGGTGGTCCATTCTTCAGAGTTGGCAAATTGAGTCAGCGACTCGGAATTGAGTCACAAAAGTTTGTGACTGGACTCAGTCAGGTCAGGTCAGGTATGGGAGCATGCGCCCGAGCAGCTTGTTGCTGTGTACACTTTCCACCAGGGGTACTCCAGGGGCCTCTGTCTGGCCATCCCCCAGGCAGATGCCTGGCCCATCCCCATCTCCTTGAGATGCTGATCAAGCTGCTGCAACCACGAGGCACGGGGTTGGCCCATTGGTGGCCTCCACTCACGAGGCTCCCTTGCTAAGAGAATCTGGTGAGCAGGATCAGCATTAGGAAAACGAGCCACATGTCCATACAGCTGCAGTTGATGCTCAAGGAGTATGCAGGTTACAAATCTCATTTGAGTCTCTCTCAGGAAATGCTCGTTCGGCACAACGTCCGACCAGCGATAGCCAAGGATTCTCAGAAAAGACCTGGTACCGAAGGAATGAAGTCTCTGTCTCAGATCCCTGGTCAGAGTCCAACTCTCACATCCATATAGCAAGACTGGAAGCACCAAGTAACTGAAGACTCAGACGTTTATCCTCCTGCACAGGTACCGGCAGTGCCACACCCCATAATCCAGTGAATCCATGACTCCGCAGGCCCGATCCAGACATCTTTTAGTATTGTCCTCTGGCTCACAGCCAGCAGAGACATGAATATCACTGCCAAGGTTAGTGAATCACTCCATGACCTCAAAATCTTCACCACAAACAGATACAGACAAAATTGGTTCTCACCACAAACTCTGGGATTGGTCCTGCAAATTCCTTTCAAAACATCACTTTCACACTTCCATTTGACAAGCTTCCTGCTCTTCCTCGTGAGGTCCATCTGTGCCTGTTAACCCATCTTGCACCTCTTCAAATTGGGCAATGCTCTCTCTCGAGTATCATTAACAATCTCACCTTCGAATGTTTCAGAATCAGCCACTTGCTCTGTACTTGGCCTATCAACGTCACTGTCGCTCTCCTCTACTGCATGTTCTGCAAATAGTTCAAACAAATTGGCTCTGCCAAATCTGCTCGACCATGCTCAGTAACATCTTCAATGTCAAAGTGCATCAAGTCCAGTTTAACTTCACCTTTGGCTTCATACGAGTCACTCAGCTCAAGCATGGTCTCAACAGAACCATCAACTTCACCTTTAACAATAACAGAAACTTTTGGTTCTACCACTTCTCCCTTGATGATATTGTCACAAGTGTTCAGCCGTTCCTGTACCATCTCATCCATCCTTTCCCCCATTCAATTGTGGTTCCCACAAGCCTTTTTCAGCTAACACCCGCTCTTGCTCTGTTACACGAGTTTCCAACTTTTGCACCTTTTCAGCCAAACCAAAGTGCTTACAAAACCCCAATTCCTCTACCTGCTGTTGCATTACGGCATCCACCCAGGCGAGATAGCCCTCCAGGTCCTCATTTAATTTGTCAATTCTTTCATTTGTTGACACAATTTCTTCTAATACCATTTCTTTCTCCATTTCCCCCATTTCACTCCTTTGTCCATCAATTTCGTTTTTCATTCCCTTCATGTTATTCCTTTTCCCAACTCCATCAATTTGTGCCCCAGTTTCTGTGCTATTCCCTCCATAAGCTCGTTCATTTGCTCACTCATTCCCTTCTTGGTACTCTCCATTCCATTAATTTGTCCCTTCAATTTTATTTGTTTGGTCTTTAATTTCATTCGTCATTCTTTTAATTTATTCACTTCGTTAATTCATTTTGCCTTCCAATCGTTCATTATTTCGGTTCATTTGTTCCCTCAATTCATTCATTCGTTCTTTATTCCCTTCATCCATTTTAATTAACATCTCACACATGTTCTGGAAAGTCATCGCACCCGCTCCCTGCGTCTCATTTTCCACCACAGTGAGGGAGGGGGTCCTGATGCTTGGGACAGGAGAGGCTATCATCATCATCACTCAGCTCCTCCCCTGGCTCGCTTCCTTCATGGTCACTATCTCGCACGATCATCACCATCTCGTGCACGTCCGCCATTTCCCGCACATGTTCAATCTCCTCAGAAAAAATATATATTTCCCTTAAATTTCCAAGCGTTTTTTTTTTCTCCTGACACCAATTAACTATACAATTTGTACTTTGATCACTACAACCCCCTCTTGCTCAATGGTAGAGAGGTGATCGTTTAAAAATGTAGATTCCCAATTCATTTTTTTTTAAGCTTTAGCTCGCTCCGACACCAAATGTCATGGTTCCCACCAATGGATTAAAAAATGCCACCCCGATACCAATTGTCATGGTGGGGTGGGGGCG